>OY856186.1:19189386-19789386 GCA_963693315.1 Diogma glabrata | reverse complement strand
GAAAAGGCCAAGCCAGGCCCAAACCCCAAAAACTGTGGTGCGAGCTTAACCCAGGCTTGGTCCATTAGCTTTATCTTACCCGGGTATAATAAAAAAATACGTTTTTGATTTTAGTCCTAATTTTGACACAGGGTAGCTCGACTTTTGTTAAGAAATTTAGAGACAAAGAAAGTTTAAAAGTTAACCGATATGAATAATTTCCGTTTTGTTTAAAAGGTTCGAAGTAAGGCTTTATAAAAATATTATAATGTATAATATTTGATTTGATATTAAATAAATTTTAAATTTATATTTGTATACGATATTTTTTTAATTTTAATCTTTCAAACATATCGAGTTCAAAAAGTACATTTTTATAAGTGATTGCCCTTGAACAATTCGGTTCTTGGGGACTGTATACAAAGCTGGCGAAAACCAAAATTAGTACCTTGAATCCGTCTATTTTTTGTTTTTTAAAGATTTAATCTTTTACTCAAATCATATTACGTGCTTTCGTTTGTTAACGAACAAAATAGATTTGAATATCGTATGTCTGCATTCGCCCAAAGTTTTACATACATATGCTGAATTATGTCTTCAATTACAATACAAAATTCATATAACTAATGATATTCGTGCCATAATTTTGTGCATAATGAAAATTTAAGAAGGGTTGCTCTGTTTGTCTGAATTACCCTTTTAAAGAATGAGTGGTGAAATAAGAAAATTAGAGATTGTGATTGTAAAAGTATACTGGAGTGTAAGATAGAAACAAGAAAATACGGAGGGCACCAGCGTGAGAAACATTGAATTATAGAGCGATTGAGTGGGATAGTTTGAACCACCCATGTCAAACTCATTTAGGTATACGGACCAAATTTTTCGAAATTCTTTTCTAAAGTCTAATGCGGGCCACATGTTTTTGGTTTTATTAAAAACTTTATTATTCTTAAAAACATATTTATTAACTCAGTTTTTTTCGCTAAATCAAAATTGGGTATTAGTTTTTGGCTTTGTGTAATTTTTAATATCGATTCTAAATGCTCTTCAGTCAATGTTGCTCGCTTTGCAGTTTTATTCATCATCATTTGTGAAAAATGTGTTTACATTTATATACGTGCTACCAAACATGGCTAATATGCTTATAACAAAGGTCGAGTTCTAGGGCAACGGTCTGCAGATAAATAATCGTAAAACTCTGGAATACCAAATTCCTTATATTTTGGTTTAATAGCGTGTTGCATCGTGGTTCTATAAACTCCCTGACAAGATTTGCCCTGGATTGATAGGGCCCTGATCATGAGTGTAACGCTATTTCCTAATCAGGCTCTGGTCGGATCAATTTCGCCATATAGAACTAAATAGGACGAACCCTATAACCAAGGTATTTTGTATCAGGCTCTGATCAGATTGCCCAACCAGGACTGAAATACGAAAAACCCAATCAGGGACGGATATATTCAAATTAGGTTAACCCTGCAAGGGTATTCTAATTCAAGGCCTAATAGGGCCTGCCGTTTAGGGCACTGATCACGCCCTGATTGTATTCAGGCTTTCCCTAACTAATTTCTGGTTGGCCACATCTGCAAATTTTTGTAAATATTTTCAATGTCAACAGACATCGGAAAGCAAAACAATTGGAATGAGACTCACTACTCTGAAATCTGAAAACATTTATTAAAAATCTGCCAACAGTTTCAGTTGTTTTTCATATTTTTCAAATTTCAACTCAGGATCTTTAAGCTAGAAAAATTGCTAGAAATATTGCATACATTTTCTCTTTTCAATTAAATTTTCCATAAGGGTATCTTTTGTTTGAATAAGTTCATTTGGTCATACAACGAGGTTATAACTTATAAGCATGTTTTTACACTGAAAAATAATATTGAGTTAACTGAGATAGACAGTAATGTCAACTGAGAAAGCCAAATCTTGTAACCAATTAACTTATTTAGTTCAAAGCAGTCATAATATTCCCTGGACCCTCGCTGATTTCATTTGATGATTACCACATGTTTTATACTTTGTGAAGCGTCTGCCCTTGATGAGACCGAAAATTTTTGTTCTACTATTTTCTTCGGTTTGTCCGCTTTTTCGTTCAGCAAGCTTCGAAAAATGACGATTGCCCGGGTTCTTGTAAATTTACTACCACCATTTTTTTAGCAATGGAGGTGGAAATTTGTTGTCGAACACAAGGGTAACCTTGTCCAATAAAAATTGTCCAAATCGTCAATTGTTGAACTCGGCAACAAAAGAAGGTTACTTTCGTGTACTAAAACAAATTTTCATTTTCTTTTTCGTGTTAAAAACAAAAAATTGTGGTAGCAAATTTACAAGGTCCCGGACAATCAGAATTTTTCGGAGCTTTCCGAATGAAAAAGTGACCGAATTGAGGAAAATGGTAGAACAAAAGTTTTTCCGACTCGTCAAGAACAGGCTCCGCACAAAGTATAAAATATATCGTAATCATTAAATGAAATTGGTGATGGCCAGGGACTATAATCTTTAATTTCAAAGAAAAATACGATTTCGTCCAACAGCTGTAAAAATCTTCTTAAAGCTTATGATACGAAGACAATTCGGTATAATATGACAAGTCTTCGTAATCACATTCCACAACTTTTAGCAATGCCATTTATGCTCGATGGTTTAAGCCACGTGCTCGAATAAGTTGATTTTAGCAACTTTTTTATATACATTGTCAATTTTATTTACGTTTGAACATAAGACCAGCAAGGTGGATAATGCAATGGACGTTTTGAAAAGATCTACTATGTTAGGTTTTAACATGATTATTAAGTCTGCCGATTGACACCACATAGCTGCTTTCATAAAACGGGTTGTTTCCAAAAGGAGAAGTTGCCAAATACACCAGGTTATACATTGAAGGATCATATCTTTTAATAACAGTTATAAGCACATATTGTATTTTGAGATTATTTTTGATAAATTCATTTTTTTGTTCAATTAACACACTAGAGTTCTAGAAAAGTTTTGAGGGCCACCACAATTTATGCAGTGGACCACAAGTTCCATTGCGACTTTTAATTGGAATTTTTTGCTGATTTGCATTTAGACAATCCAAAATAATTTTGCCTTAGTTGCTTGCAAAGCAACGTAGAACCTTTATTGTATTTTTTAAAGAGTGTAACGACCAAAAAAATCTGTTTATTAGACATTTTCTTTTAAAATCTAAAACAGACAGTCCTCACAATAATCATACATTCTTTTCCTACAATCAAATAATTTTAGATTCGCTTCATAAATAATATCTGACCGTATACAACGTTTCACTGTATAATTAAATTCATATTTTAGTTTACTACGTCACCTTTTATATCCTCTTAAAAACATTTAACTTATTAATATGTTTCAATTGCTTTTTTTGTTTATTTTGTACCAACGTTGAAACAGACATATCTCGTTTCAACTAAAACCAAAATAAAGTAAATTGATTGTGCGCAGGTGCGTTTATACACGAGTGAATTCTCTTGTAATTCTCAAAAATACTTGAACCTTTTGTGTAGACAATTAAATTTATTTTAAAAATGTTTATGCGATTTTTTTTAAAATCCGCACATTTTATGAGATATCTACGATTTTATAAAGAAATCGGCCCGTGTTCTTTTTATTTTAAAAAAAAAATATACATTCATGGTTTTTAGACAACAAAGAATTTTGCTAGGGGCCGTCTGAGAAAATTTAATGATTAACGACAAAGTCTAATACAAATATATTCTGAGGTTATACCTCAGAATATATTATACCTCAGAATAGGTTATACCTCAGAATATATTTGTATTAGACTTTGTCGTTAAACATTAAATTTTCTCAGACGGCCCCTAGCAAAATTCTTTGTTGTCCAAAAACCATGAATGCATATTTTATAATGATCTCAGAATATATTATTTATTATTTTATAATGATCAAATAAATTAATTGAATTACAAATTTTCCTGGGCCAGAGGCCCGTATTGATTTTGTTTTTTATATTGTAATATTTCCGTTATAAACAGAAAAATTGTTTATAACAAGTGAATTATATCATTAACGAATCAAGCGTCCTAGTTAAAGTATACTGTGAGTTATCCCTCGGAATGAACACCAGCATCATAAGATGGATTAACTACTTCGAATTCTTGTTCTACTACAAAATTTATTTACTGTATACTTTACTTAGTTGTTCGAAACACATGATGATGAAAAAGCAATCCTCGATAGTGATGAGCTTACACTTTATTTTGTGTATACTTAACGAAATGAAAACGCCGCCGCCAGAATATATAAATTGTGAAAAATGTAAAAAAAGAAAACGCCAATTGTAAAAAATGTGGCAAAAAAAAATAAAAGGACAAAAAATGAGCATTGTTGTTGCCCTTGTCCCCTGCCTTTTCTTGCTAGAAGCAATATTAAAACATTGTCGGACACCCTTTTCATTATTGATTCTAACATTTTTCTTAATAGACAGACAAATTACGCATTTGTTTATTCATTCGGCTGAAGCTTTGACACCAGGAGGAGAGATACTATGAAAAACATCAAAACACTTTGGCGAGAGATTTGGTTCCCAATGTGCCGGTCCTAAATGAAATTCCAGTGGCAAAATTCAACGGGAGTCGGGACCTTCTTTATATTTTGTTTAAAATGCAAAATTAGATGTCGGTGAATAAGATGAATTCACGATCTGCCTGCCAGGAGAATACTGAAATACATGAGTACGCCACGAAAAGTGGTCGATCAAAAGTGCTTTGTTTAGTTTGATGAACATTACATTGGATGCGTCGCTCATAATTGCTAGTTGAGAATTTATTTAAAATTTTTTCTTACATCTCTTTAACTAATGCGGCGTGTAATTTTCTTAAAATATAAAACACATCTAAATTATTGATTGCTGGTTCTTAATATATGTAATGTGTCATGGATATACAGCTTTATAACGATTTGAAGTTTTAAATCTCATATGAAGAGGTGTTCTTAGTTTATAATTAAAATATCCTCTCAACTTAATAAATACTTTGTGTGCTTGATGTCACATATTTTTTTCGCGTGCATAAAATACTATTTCGAAGAATGAAAAATATTTTGTAGGCATATGTGCGACATATATATTTTTCGTTTATGTTATTTTAGAAAACAGATTGAATATTTTTTGTCCAAGTGTTACAAAATAGTAGATTGTATTACTAGTGCGAATGCGTTTTCCAAACAAGAGTTAGTTTGCCGGCAAATAAATCGCGTTTGGAAAACGCATTCGCACTAGTAATACACACTATTTTTTGTAACAAGTGCATAAAATTTATAAATATTTATTTAATTGTTCGTTTATTCATTTATTTAGTTATATATTATATTTAGTTATATGTTATATTTATCATCATTTAGTTATAAACAAATTTAAGATTTTTAAATAATTGAAGTGCGCCATCTTCGTTGTAATAGTTGTAAATTATAGTAGCGCGAAAAAAAACACATAGTAATCCAACTAAAAAAACACATAGTAATCCAACTGAGCTGTCAAAATTGCGAACTTTGAAAACCTAAATAAATTGTTTTTTCTTGCAATTCAAATGATGAAATGTGTTTTTACTATATGGTAAGTTATTTAAATTATTATTTCGATATTTTAGTGCTATAAAAATATTATATATATATAGATATATGGATAGATTTAACACAAATCTCACATGCAGGCGGCGTGCTAGCCCGTGCACAAAATATTTTGTGGTCATATGTGCGGAAAAGTAATTTTTTCTTGTATTTTATTCTAGTACAAAATTACATATTTTTTATGCAAGTGTTACAAAAAAAAATATAACATTCCCAAATACAGGCGTAAAAATATAGTTCTTTTTACTAATTCGAAATAATCGTAATTTATTGTGTAAGTGTTTAATGCTGTATTTTACGCCAAAGTTTTTAAAATTCAATCATTTTAATTAGTTCAAAATTAGTTTAATTAGTTTAGAATTTATAACAATAAATTTTATTTTTTTCTACTATACCATTAATTCCAAACAATTAAATAAATTTTATTGAATTTCGATACCTGTTTAATCGTTTGATATTTTGAAAATGAAATGACCTACAATGAAAGACATCAAAGTTCTAACTACACTACACAATAAAACAATTTATTTGATTGTATTGAACTCTGAAATAAGTTTTTTTAATTGTATTTTATAAATTATTTTTTTTCATTTTAAAAAAAATATCAACAAAAACACTTTCGCTCTGTGTATATAAAAAATAATAAATTCAAACTAACGCGCATGTCCCTCTCTCGAATATTGAAATAGGCAATTGAATTGAATCTCCATTGTGAAAAAAAATATGTTTTCTTCTTATTGTTTTTTGGTTTATCAATTCTCATTAGAATTTTGATATCTTTTATTGTAGGCGATTTCATTTTTAAAATATCAAACAATTAAAAATAAAATTTCTTTAATTGTTTGGCGTTAATGGTACAAAAAAAAATAAGATGAAATTTATTGTATTTTTATTCGTTTTACTTGTTGTATCAATAAATTTTAAAATAATTTAATTGAAATTAATACACGTTACTCTATTGGAAGAGTAGAACGTTGTATTGGTTTTATTTGCAAATTTGTTTTTATTTGCAAACACAATGATGGTTGAACAAAAAAATAATCCTTTATCTGTAGTTGTCGGAAGGATAATTTTTTTTCAAAATCTCACAAATTTAGTTTTTGCTTCAAATTTGATTTCTTTTGTATTAAAAATAAAAATAGATTATTTTTCTCATCGGTCTGTTCAATTATGCAAGTTTTATTTTTAAAATAAATAAAAAGGATGATGAAAAAGTACTAATAAAAGAAAATAATACAATCGACTCCATAGGAGTGAAATAAAAAAATAAAAATTTTACTCTTACAAGTGAGAACGATTTTAAAAATATATAATAAATTTTGCTTTTTTTTCTTGAGTGAAAATTTGTTAAAATAAACGTAGAACGATTCCGTCTCGCATAGGAAATGAAATTTTTTCTACGAAAGTAAATATATAAACGATATTTATTGTAATTAGTATATTAAAAATTCACAACACAACACTCAAAATTCATATTCTATTTTTTCATGGTTAAGCTTCGATTCAAAAACTTTATAAAATTACATGAAAATACTATAGCTATAACAATTTGTTATTTAGCGAAAATAATTTTCAACTAGTGGAAATAACATTTTCACAAGGGACTAAACCTGCATGAAAATAGAATTTGTATATGCTGTTGTAGAAAAAAAAAAATTTTTGAATTAGTATTCACATGAGGAGTGAAAAACCACTCGAATAAAATAAAATTATTACTGGTAATAAATATAAAGAAATTTGAGGATCACTAACATTTTCAGTGGATTGGTAACGGTCCGTGGGCCACCGGTTGAGAAACACTGCTCTAGATTAAGATTTAGTTCAGAATCAGGTTAAGTTCAAAAATAAAAAAAGTTAAATTTAGGCTGAAGGTAAGCTTCGAACAAGATCGACAAAAAACTCGTTAAAGAATGCCAACAATCTTGCACTTGGAGAGTGAAATATCGATCAGGAACAGTTATTCTTATGAGAGCTTGTCTTCGCATTCACATAACACTCCATTTATTTTCTTGATCAGATGAAAAAAGCAGGCGAGGTGAAAGGCAATTTACTTGCCGATCCCCCCATAATAATGACATCGTTTGATGATCGCTTACTCGTTTTTTGCGATGTCAAGTTTTCAAAGCTACAAAATCAAAAAAAAAAAACTATACATCCAATGACGCAGCTGTGTGCTATGTACTTAAATTTGAGGAGTTTAAAACAAATGCTTTAGATTATTATAAATTGTCTTCACGACCAGTCTCGGATTTGTAAGGTATTTGACGTGGTAAAAAATCGACGTACCGAATAGATCAAGCTTAAAAATAATTGTTTAATACAATTTATCAGTGCTAACAAAAGATTAAATTTTATCGATTGTATTAAGTCTATCAATATAAATAGAAATCATAAATTAATATAATTAATTTGATTTAATGTAAGAAATATAAACAAAGCTTTAATTTTTCAAAGTTAAAACTTTTTCTTCCGAAATTCCTTTCTATTTTTTCTAGATAATTTTGATACGCGTTGCTACGACAGTTAAAATCAAATTCCCAGAATTCATTTTGAATTATAATTAATGTGTGGGAAGTTGAATGAAATTTGAATAGGTTATTAATAAATATACAATTAAATATAAAAAACAAAGAAAACAATTATTTAAAAACTAAGTATAAAATTTTTTTTGGAGAAATAATATATTCATTCTTTGGGTTTCGTTTTGAGTCTCTAAATATAGATTAATATATAATACTCAAGTCGAGAGACTTGATTGTTATTTGATGTGAGACTTTTAAGTCGCTTGAGAGTAGTTCTAGAAGAATTAGTCTTCAAATCAACTACGATAAAACCAAACATATGATTGTTTCAAGAGAGGCTGAGAAGAAAAATTTGATGTGCGGCGATGAACAAATAGAGGTAGTTGAATCTTTTAAATATTTGGGATCAATGCTTGACTCAAACAACAGCATACTTACAGATATAAAAGCTCGAATCGCTGCAGGTAATTGAACTTTCTACTCAATTAAACCTCTCTTTAGATCACCGTATGTATCCAATAACACCAAACTCAAGTTATACAAGACGTTGATTAGACCCTTACACAAAACGTGGACCCTTACACAAAATGACGAATCACATTTATCTGTATTTGAGCGTAAGATCGTACGCTACATTTTTGGTCCACTTAAGACAGACGATGGAGAGTACAGAACGCGATATAACTTTGAGATCAGAGACCTTCTTGAGGGTCCAGATATAATAGGTTGTATTCGTTCCAACCGGATTGCTTGGTTTGGGCATGTTCTACGAGCCGATTTACAGTCTGGAATGGGCGACCGCGAGGTAGGCTGCCATGGTGTAATTATGACTGCCAATTAATTATGGTAAAATTAGCTGCCATGGTAATTATGTCGCTACTGCGAATGACCGTGGTAAATATTCGAAGCTGATTAGCCTAACAACGCTCCTAGATGGAGCATGAACGCCACAAAAAAAAATAATAATACTCAAGTCAAATATATTGCCCAGTTCAACTCTGTAAAAATAATTATGTAATAATAACCGATCATCTAACAAGCTATCTCTCCAGACAACAACAAGATAAACGTAAATTTCCAAACAAAAAAAGTTGTTTTCTTTTTATTATAATCATGGACGCGCGGGACAATAAAAAAACACACAATCGTGATTTTATTATTATTATAAATTTTAGTTTTCTTTATATTTCTTCTCAATATATAATAACAAAAGTAACCTTTTTTTCTTCTTATTTAATAGTTGGATGAATAAAAAACTTGTATTTATGATCATCTTAAAAATCCATCTATTTTTTTTTATTGGCGGTCATCGAACTTTTTAATAAAATAAAACGCAAACGTTGACGCTGTTCACGTAAAATCAATAACGATATTATAATATTTTTAATAATAAATATTAAAGATATATTAATTACAATTTAAATATTAATATTTATGATGACAAATTTGTGTTAGTTACATGTCATGAATATTAAAAAGTTTTTAAAACGTTATTTAACCATAACAAAATTATACATCACACGAGCGTGTACACAGTTACACACTCAGTTTAGTTTTCTTTAAATTATTTTGATTTTCTTTTCTAGTTTTTATAAGATTATATTATTGTTGTTTTGATTACATAAAAAAGGGATTGTTATGTGGTGAACGTGTTGGGGTTAAGGAAAAGTCAAACAATGTTGGAAGTTATTTGAATTATAGATGAAATTAGTTTGTAGGGAATAGAAACATTGTTTTTTTGCTACAATTTTACTGTTATAAAGATTTATTGGTATAAATTCTTGAGTGATTACATGTTGGTTTACATTATAACAACAGGTTTTAAATTAACATGTTTAGATTTGAACAAGATGAGAACAGAAGATAATTTTACAAAACTAATGCAATACGTAAGGCCAAAATAAAAGAAAATGTTATTCAAAATTCGGTATAAAATATGTTCATAAACTCATGACTGTTACAGGATAGGATAAAATAGAAGGATCTACTCAGTACGTTAAAATTGAGCCCGAAATAAAAATGGAGCCATTTGTGCCTTGTTAAGTGAGATTTCACACCACTGACAAGATGAACTTTATTGAGTCAAAAGTAGCACCATAAAATTTAATTATGGAGCATTTTCTGGAGATTCCGATTTATTTCTTACTCAAACAAAACAACGTATGAAGAATCCCACCGCTGTCACCTATTTTATATTTTACAACTAGAAGTCTCATATTGATTTATTTTTCATGATTCCGTTTACTTAATATAAAATATTTAATGGAAAGAAAACCACATTTTTTATAAACTTTAATTCACATACCATATCTTTAATTTTTCTCAACTTTATCCAACAATAAATTTATATTAAATTCCATTAAAAAAACACAAACCCACCTGAATTTTTGTTTCAATCCAAATCTGTGTAGAAAAAATCACAAAAAATCTAAAAAAATCATATTCGTTTTATATAAAATGGTTTTGACGTTTTTATTTTGCCTGAAGCTATCCATATGAACGAAAATAAATATATATATATACATACATACATACAAACCAAAAATCTACTTAGTTACAGACAAAATTTTCTTTTTTCTATGAAATTTGATTGAGATGTTAATAAAAAAAAAAATTCAAATTTATTTTCTTCCATAACGTTAAAGATAACAACTGACATTTGGAAAACAAAAAAAATTTTTTGGAAATTTCAGACAAAAAAATATTTAACATATAACGTTTTTCGTTGCCAGCATTGTGTTTTGTATGTATGTATGTATGTATGTCTATCCATTAAATAGATTTCTTTTTAAAATTTTCAAAGAAAATTTCAAATAAAACCAAAACAAAATAATTATTTTCCAAAAAACAATGAAAACGACATAAAAAGTTTATATTTCCAAAAAAAAATTTTTGTTTGTTTGTTTTTGGTTTAATGAATATAATGTCAGTTACATACAGACTAGAGTCAACCGAAATGGAATAAAATTTCTAACTCATAATTCTATATCCTAATGAAGTTACAAAAATTAAATTTATGCTCTACATAGTTTTTTGGTATAAACGTTGTGGAAGGCAAAGAAATCAATTGAAATTTCACTAAAGATATAATTGATCACGATAAGTGTTAGTCACTAGTACATCATATCCGGTTTCCCTTTATACAAACTTTTATTTATTTTGTGTAATGATATTAATCTTAGATCAATTATTATTGCGGTTAGTGATTTCATAAATATTATGATCGAATTAGTGTGATTAATTCAGACTTATTGATTTCAAACTTATAACGAATTGTGACAAATTTTGTATGACTGTAACGAATGGATTTGTTTTGAAATTTTGAAAGAATTTACATGATTGTTTATATTATTGTTGAATTAATAGACAAAAAGAATTATAAAACGTCATGCAACATCTTGCATGATACATGTGGACAGATTTTAAAATTTTAACACTTTGTAACGAAGTAGCCTGGTGCTCGACGAAGCGGTTGGATAATGGGTAATGTTTTCCAGTGTGATTTCCTGTATTTAGTTTGTAATCATTAATCGCTATAAAATTGTCAGAAAACGGTTGAGTAATATCATTAATCCATAAGCGCGCTGTTTACATGTATAATTCGTACAATCGTTTCGTAAACAATGTGTTATTTTAAAATCTTTTCCAATTTCTATTACGAACTAGCAGTCCATACTCTTTATTGGGTACAATAACTAACGATAAAACAAAAATAAAATTTCCCAAGAAACTACCTTATCGATTCGTTGTTGTTGAATTAACAAACAAACGGCATTAGATGACTATAAATAGAACGCGATAGATAGCTTCAGTCTCTTATTTTACTCTGAGTTTTTGTTTGCAATTTTTTTCGTGAATATCAGAAGAAGTGGAATTTCTTTTTGAATTCACGTTTTTCGCTTAAATTTAAGTAGAGAAAATTTTAATTAAAGCAAATTTTAAAAATAGTTCAACTAGTTCAATTTTTTTTACTAGCTACAATTGATTAGTTCAATTTTAGAAAAACTTTATTTGTTTGTGTCGCGTGTATCGTATTAGTTAATTTAAAAACAAAAAAACAATTTACTACGCATATTAAAATTTAGTACAAATTTATATGTTGGTGTTAATGAACAATAATGTAGTTATAGAAGATACATTCTTATTGAGCTTTAAAGTTTTAAAGATATGTTTTTGTTTATTGTAAAAAAAGATGTTTCTTAATTAAAAATTCATCAAAACAGAAGAACTAGTTGTTTCAACTTTTGTAACAAAATTAAATTGTATAAACGAATTTATTTTGTGTAATGTCAAAAAAAATGGCGTAATGTCAAAAAATATAATACAAATAGCGCAAACAATAATACAATATGTTATAGTTCGAGGAGATTAATTTTAAATTGGCCTTTGGGAGCAGTTATCACTCAGTGCGGCCATGCATCATCGGCTGTTTCTCGCATATATAAAGTTGATTTAGTTACTCAAAAATATTTTAGTGATTTAGATAATATGCATAAAGTTGAGTTCGAGGCAAACGATGAATCAGCCTAACATACGTTAAGTGCAGTTTTGACAGAAAATAATATTAAACATAAATTATGGATATAACAACCAGAAAATATTCCAACATGTTTGTCAGTACTAGTACCATACTACGAAAAAGAGGGACCTGGAATACCAATGGGGTGAGTGTTATTTTATTTTTATTTTAAATTAGAGGTATGAATGTGTGTGGATACGTGTGTATATGAGTGTGAGTGTGTGAGAGGGTTCATGTGATGCATGTTCGTGAATCAAGGTCAATATTATACTTCATTTATATAAAATGTTAACGACCTGTTTTAGACCATCCGATAGTGATAATTCTGGTAAAGTTAATAAAAATGAATTGAAGACCGCCTCGTCTGCATGTAGTTATGGATTATCAGATATTTTAGTGGAATTGTTAAAACGGAGATTCGATCATATTGGACATGGAACAACTGTATTTGATGAAGTTGTGCAGGTTTGTATACTTTTATAAACGCGTACGTCACTTCAGACAGTATGGTACTGATATGAATGGGGTTGTACTAATTCACTACGAAACATTTCTGCGCATAGTTGTCAGCCTAAAAGTTTAAATTTTCTTAGTTAATTTCCTTTTGACTTTTAATGGATAGTTGCCTCTGTTTTCACGATAATCTAAACAGAAGCAGCCAAGCACGAATTGGAATTTTAGATTTGGCTTAAACTATCATTGGCTATAAACACATTGCCGAATTTCAATATTTTAAACCAAAACAAAAAAGGAAAGGAAATTTTCAGGTTGTTTTGGCTTAGTGGCTCAATCATGATTATCCACGATCGTACGGTCGCATTTCATTGAATGTGTGGGTGTGAGGGTGCGTGGCTGTATGCAGTGTGAGAGCGTGTGAAGGTGTGGTGTGAGTTGTGGGGGTTAGACGTGGTGATAGTGGTTCTTTCGTGTACGAGGGTCGCCAGAGTCTCAGTCTTTCACTTGCTTTTTCTGATATCCGTTATTATCTCATGTTACGCGTACATTACAGTTATTTGTGCTGGAGTAGCAGGTATTCTTCTCTCGATTCCATGGGCTGCAACTAGTCAGGGGCAAAAAAATAATCACGCTAGGTACGCGACCTGGTATGCCACTTCGTTGTTATTCAACGAAGAGCGCGTCATGAACGTCGCATTATTTAAATCTTATTTATTTCTGTATTTTTTCGTTGATTTTTTAAATTCTAATTTTATAGTTTTGTATTTTCCTACTTTTCTAATATTTTAATTTTCTTTGTTCAAATTATTTTATTTTGTACCTTACTTTACAATTTCAATTTTTTTATTTGATAAAATGTTCTACTTTCTTAATTTTCCAATTTCTTAATTTTTCAATTGCCTAACATTCCATTTTTCCTATTTTCTAATTTTACAATTCCACAACTACACAACTACAAAAAAAAAATGTTGGTCCAGGGTCTGCATAGTCAGGGCCCGAGGTTTTCACACTTTATTTTTGGGGTCGCTGAATTCTTCTTCTAATCCGGTTCTAACTCTAATTCTTCTAATCCGGTCCGTTCTTCTTCTAATCCGCAAAAATTATCTTGAGATTAATCCATCAAAGTGTTACTTTTTCCAAACGAAACTATATTATTTGGGATATGATATTAGCCCAACCGGAATAAAACTTTCTTAACATCATACAGAAGCGATCCCTAAAAGCTACCCTATACCGAAAAATATCCATAAACTACAGAGATTTATAGGTTTGTCCAGCTTCTTCCGAAAATTTGTAGAAGATTTTTCAATCATCACGAAACCTTTGTATGATCTTATGAGGAAGGATGCTATTTTTAAATTTAATTCAAACGAAATCGATGCCTTCACTTTATCAAAATCAAAATTAACGATGGCTCCAATCTTGGCATATTACAATCCGCAAAGTGTGATTGAGCTCCACACAGATGCTAGCAAGATTGGATACGGAGCAATTTTGCTACAAAAACAGAAAGATGGTCATTTCCATCCTGTTTCGTATTATAGTAAGAGAACCATTGAGGCCGAACTCCGATTTCATTCTTTGGAACTAGATGTGAGGCGTTAATTTGTCCTCATATAATATAGTTTTATTTATTTAATAATAAGCACTGAATAAAAAAACTTTTATTGATTTATTACACAATATATTTTGTTTCGATTTTAATATTTTGAGTTGCTCGACCGAGTGTAAAAACTAAAGTGGCATTATTTTTGATTTTGTATATGACAATTAATTAATTAGGATTAAACTTGACTTCCGCTGAATTAACTTTAGTATTGTCATGTTATTATTTATTTTTGTTTAGGGTTACCGCTACATACACTCCCCCACCAGATTAAATATTCTAAATTTTAGATCGATTTTACATTAAAACGTACACGTTCGGTTTTGTTTTGTAGTTTTCTGTCTGCCGATGCTGTATGCTGGTATTATTCGGTCGATGGAAATCGTCGTGTTCTTACCGTGAATGTCCACGATGAAAAATTTACGCAGTTTGCGTATAACTGTAAACGGCCCTTCGTATGGTGTACTAAGAGGTCCTTTTACTTTGTCCACTCGAACAGAAACGTGAGTACAGTTGTCGAGATTTTTGGGGATGAAAATGTCGGTCTGTCTAGATTGCCGTGGAGAAAGGGAATTAGCGTTTGTATATTGCTTCGCAATCCTTTAATGAACTCAGAAGTATCGGAACTGTTGGCTGTTGGAGAGTCGACGAAAAATTCGTCGGGAACCTTAAGAGATTGACCATACACTAGTTCTGCGGCTGTGCAGTCGAGGTCTTCTTTGAATGAAGTTCTAATGCCAAGTAAAACCAGTGGGAGTTGTGTGCTCCAATGAACGGTATTGCATTTCGCTTTAAAAGATGCTTTAAGTCGACGATGGAAGCGTTCGTCAAGACTATTCGCTTTTGGATTGTAAGCAGTTGTGCGGATTCGATGAGATCCTAGAAGCTTTGTGAGCTCGATGAACAGATTGGATTCGAATTTTCCGCCACAATCTGTCGTTATAACCGAAGGAATATCAAATCTAGAAATGTATTCTGTAACAGTGTTGCACCAATGGTACTTGTTGTCATGTCTTTTATGTGGTATGCTTCAGGCCAACGTGTGAAGCGGTCCATGGTTGTATGTATGTAACTGTACCCGTTTGATTGTGGTAATGGTTTAACGATGTCAATGTGAAAATGGTCAAATCTGTAATGTGGTAACTTAAATTTACCAATCGAAAATTTTGTGTGCCTGTGGACTTGTGATCGTTGACACGATTCACATGATTTCGCCCATATCCCTGTGTCTACATTCATTCGTGGCCAAAAATACTTCGATGTAATTAATTTTCGCGTTGTACGTATGTCAGGATGTGATAAACTGTAAGTTATCGAAAATCGTTTTTCTGATGCTGTGTGGGACGTATGGTCGATTATAACCAGAAGATGTCTCGCACCAAATGTTGTCTTTGCCTTTAATATGTCGTATGTCTGTAGTGAACTGAGCAATAAAATCTAGATGACGTAGTTGTCGTGGACTTCTTAATGTTTTGGAAATTGCTGTGATCAGAGGTTTGTGATCAGTGTAGACAGAGAAAGTTGACCTTCGACAAAATAGCGAAAATGTTTAATTGCGAGATAGATTGCTAATAGCTCTCTATCAAACGCGGAATATTTTGCTTCAGTAGGAGTAAGTTGCCTGGAGAAAAATGCAAGTGACTCCCAACATCCATTGTTGCACTGTTGTAGTACAGCTCCGACTGCAGTGTTCGAAACGTCTGATGTTATAGTGTGTTGTCTAACAGATGTCCCAAAATAGTAGTGGCAGCAAGAGATTCTTTGATCTTTATGAAAGACTCGTTGCAGTCTTCTGGCCAAGAAAAAATGGATTTGTTTTTGCCTTTTTTATCAGTGATGCCATATGCCCGTGAATAGGTGCTAACAATTCGGCTAAACGTGGTATGAAGCGGTGATAATAATTCACCATACCTACGAATTTCTGTATTTGGCGGATTGATGTTGGAGTCTTGAAAGTTGGAGATGGTAGTAACTCTATCTTTCGATGGGAGTATGCCGTTTTCCGAAATAGAGTGGCTCAAAAAATCAAGTGATTTTTGGCCGAAGATGCATTTTGAAGCTTTAATGTTGATGCCATATTCGGTTAGGCGAATGAAAAGTTTCTCCAAGTGCAGGAAATGTTCTGCTTCGGAGCGGCTAGCTATGAGGATATCATCTATATAGACGAAGACGAAATCTAGTTCCTTTGAAATTTCGCTGATTAAGCGCTGGAATGTCTGTGCTGAGTTTCGTAAACCGTAAGGCATACGAGTGAACTCGAACAATCCAAAAGGTGTAGTTATAGTTGTTTTGTGGATATCCTCATCTGCCATATGTATCTGGTGATAAGCTCTTACCAGATCTATTTTTGAAAAAATTTTGCATGTTGCAAGGAAAAATTTTGTATGTTGGGAATGGGATATCTATCCGGAACAGTAGCAGTATTAAGCTGTCTATAGTCTTCACAAGGCCACCAGTCGTTGTCCTTTTTCTAAACCATGTGTAAAGGTGAGGAGACTGGAGAATTAGAAGGACGACAAATACCTAGTTCCACCATATGTTCAAATTCGGTCAGCTTTGAGTTTTGTCGGGTCCAAGCGTCTTGGATTAATGGATGGAAGTCTTCCATTAGTCACAATGTAATGCTTTACATTGTGCTTAATTGGGAGGCCATAGTTTGGTGCCTCGGTAAGAGACGAAAACATTTAAGGAGATCGGCACATTGATTGTCGACGCTGAAATGTTTAGGAGTAGGCGTATTACAGTTTGTTATAATTGCATTCAGATAAAGATTTGTTTTTGAATCGATTAACTTCCTATTTTTCAGATCGACCAAAATGTCATATTTGGAGAGAAAATCAGCACCTATTATTATAGGCCTGTTAACATCTGCCAGAATAAAAGTGTATTTACGCCGAAGTCCGATGTTCAGTTTTAATAACTTAGTACCATATGTGGGAATAGCTGTACCGTAAGCAGCAGTTAGTGTTTGAATTGGATCTTTATTGCCGTGTGGAAATCTATAATGGGGTAGTACTGAGACTTCAGCACCACTACCGATTAAAAACTGTAATAAGTTTTCATAGTCCCTAACAAAAAGACGGCGTGAATTACAGATCCTATTGTTAGCCGTAGTAACACGGGACTTAGTAGTTTCCTGAGTACTTAGATTGCGAAGTTGTTGCATCTTGATTTTTGTAATTGCACGGTTGCGAACATTTACGTCCTTTATTGCCAGATTTTCGGTGATAGTAGCACAGATCTCGTGACATTAAAGAAGATCGATGACGAGATCTGTTTGAGCGTTTAAAATTATTATAATTCGCTCTTGAAGTGGATGAACGACTTTTGTATCCTATGTCTTGACGTGACAATCGGTTACAGAGATCATCAAAACGTATATTAAGCTGTTGTTTGAGTCGAAACTCGAGATTAGCAAGTTAGTAATCCCTATCACTTGGCGTTGCCTTGCTACGGGATGTTGACTGTGTTGTTGCAGCAATTGATGAAGAAGAGGGTTGAGCAATTTCCCAGGTTTTGTCGGCGATGGGAAGGATCTCAGAAATATCCTTGTGTGCCCAAGGGGCCACAGAAGTATTTAGAAGCGTTGGCAAGCGCTTAAGCCAAAGCTGTTTGAGGAGGTCATTATTGATCAACGATGAATCACCGACTTCTGATTCAAGCTTGCGATAAAATTCTGAAGGACTTGAGTCTCCTATTTCTTAAAAACCTGACGTCTGAAGTCTTTCTAAGCGCTTAGCCGCCACTTATAGAATGTCGTTCTAAAAGTGCATTTTTTAAAAAATCGTATTGATTTTGTGCTGTGGTGGATGCTTTTATCGCGTCCATTATGTTTACTACAATATCTTGGCAGAGCAGAGTACTGCATTGAATTTATATCCTTGCTTATTTTATTGCTTTTAAAAGTTTGTAACGACGAACTGTTTTCAGTTTTTACTCTAAAATAATAGTATTCATATTCAAAGAAATTCGCTAATAATTTGTTAATTTATTCTCTCCAATTGTAATAAGCGTAGGGACATTTGTTCGTACTACTGTGAACATTTTTTTTTTTTGTTGACGGTTTGGTTACATCACTCGTATTAATAAAACATGTTTTGCATAAATGATTGTTAAATTCGTAAATTGGAGGGGGAAGCAGGAAACCTATAATATGTGTACATAAGCGATCAAATTGTTTGGATCGAAAGTTAGTAGTGATTAGTATTTAATTAAAATTAAAACAAATATATTAATTATGTAAATTTAATTGTGAAACAAAATGTAAATTTTTCTTGTACAAATTAAATTTCTTGTTTTAATTGTGATATTTGTATATAAGCTTTAATATGTCATTGGTTTACTAATGCTAGCTAAACCAGTTAACGTGGATGTTAACAAAACTAGGATTCATTGCTCACGGAAGTACAATTTGCATTTAATAAAACGATAAACCGTACCATTAATACAACACCAGCAATGACGTTATATGTTCGTAATCAAACGCGTAATAATGATATTTTTTGACAGTTCATCGAAACTTTAAATAATAAACAAAGGAATCTAGATGAAATCAGAGAACAAATTGTCAGCGATACTACTAAAGCTCAATTAAAAAACATAAAGCTCCATACGATTATTGAGTGGGAGATATAGTCAGGTCTCGATCCGTAATAACGTAACTGAAGCTGGAGTAAGCCAGAAACTACTTCCTAAGTTTCGTGGCCCATACGTTGTCGTTGCAATTTTACTAGGAGACCGTTATACTGTCGAAGATGTGCCGGGTCAAAAATTGTCAAATAAAACTTTTCATGGTGCATGCGCGCACCATTTAACATGAAGCGGTATTGTAAACCTTAAACAATCCAATCGAGCGATTG
Source organism: Diogma glabrata (assembly GCA_963693315.1). Lineage (NCBI taxonomy): Eukaryota > Metazoa > Arthropoda > Insecta > Diptera > Cylindrotomidae > Diogma > Diogma glabrata. The sequence goes on along the minus strand of OY856186.1, from coordinate 19,769,838 downwards.
TACCGTCAAGACGGCCGAATGTAGTGAAGTCAGTCAAATATTTTAATTTTTATCAATTAACCGACATTTCGACAAAGAGTCTATGTTTGAGGTCGTTGATGACGACAATGGTGACGAAGATTTGCCCTTAACTACAAAAAACGTCACGTCCATCATTGATACCCCAGCCTAAGTTAAATGATATTATGTCAGATTCGGGATTACCATGAAATGGTTCTGAGTTTTTAACCTCTTACAATTTTTTGGTTATGTTTAGGTTATAATGTTATACCATGACGTACTGCGGTTAATCCGAGGTTGAATTCGGATTCAGCGACATCAAAAACATATAGTCTACATAATCAGACCCTCCAGACTGGAATTGTTTTTCTGGCTGTTTTACGGGATAGGGTTAGGGGTTTTAACGATTAGTAAGGGTGTCGTGGTTTATTGAGGTTTTGTCCGAACTGGACGTGAGGGTCAAACCGAATTCGTCGAATTGGGATTTAGCGACCCCTTAAACATATATTATGCATACTCCGAGTGCTGACTATGCAGCCCTGGTCCGTTTTTGTAACTGTTTATTGGGTTATAGGGCTATTATGTCATAAGGTTATAGGGTTAGGGGTTTAAAGCATTACGGGGTCATACATTTAGTTAAAAAATCTAAATCTGTTACCTGGTTTAAGGGTTAAATCGTTTAGGGTTATCGGGTTTACGGTTTTAGTGGATTTTAGATAATGCTTTTGCGGTTATATTCGAAAATTGACGTGCTTAGGGTGCTGGAAATCGAACCATTGAATTCAGTTACATCGACTTCAAAAACATATAGTATACAGTCTAATTTAGTCTTAATTCCATAATTCTAAATCTAGTGTTCTATCTCCAAATACCAAATAATGAATACTTTTAGCACTTTGAGAGTCATTGAACGATTCACAAAATATTATGAAAAAGTCATTCTACCAACTTTTCATCACACTTTTAACTTATTTATATCACATATTTTTCTTTTCAGGCTTTGAGTATAAAACTATCAAACCATTGAGTATCAACGGGTTGCACAATTTGGGTACAAAATACTCTGACAGTTTTGAACGATCTTCATCTACGTCGGTAAATCGTGTTGACATTAAACTTGATTATATCAACGAAAAATATTTTGGCGCAGCTTTTATCCAAAAAATGAAAGAAAGTGGGTTCAACGTTTGTTATAGAGCTACAAAGTTTGTTGGGTTTAATAACTCAATTTTTCTTTTATTTCATTTGCTTATTTGCCCCATACCATATTCCTTATGTTTCAATTTTAATTTTTAATTATCTAACTTACTAATTTTAAATATTATTTGTTTGTTAGTTTTCTAATTTGCTAGTTTTTCGTGTCTTATTTTCTATATTTGAATTTTATCATTTATTACCTGAATTTCTAAGATATGACATAGCTTTTTTGTTCTGCGTTTGTTTAGTTTTTCATTGTTCATTTTTATCGTTAGTTAAAACATAGACGGTAATGAAAAAATCAAATGACCTAGGTCAATAACCTGTTAATATGCATCATTCAAAAATAAATAAACGCGAGGTTGTCACACTCGTAGATCAAAAATTAACAAATCAACAAAAACTGACTTCTTCATCAGAATCGTTTAGTTCGTCGACATACGAAAACATTAAAATCATAATGTACTGTAACTTGTTCTTCTTAAACGTAACAAAAACATAAATTGACTAAAGTTAACAACATGAAATTAGAAATAAATGAAAATCATACATAAATATAATGAATACGCTTGAAGGTTTTCTTTTAACATCTTGTTTGATAGTAGCTGTTCAGAGGAGTAGGATACCTCAATCGTCCACCGAATCAAATTTACCTGAATTTAAAATTCTCATACTGATCATACTATAATTCAGAAAGTCGCCCAATCCAATAATCTTTTTCCAATTTTTAATCTATAATCTCAATACGAAGGGATACGAAAATAGTACTGATTGTAATTAGGATATCTTAATTCTATAGACTTAAAGCTTACTCCATTATATTAAATTTTCTATCTTTATCAATTCGGTTTTCGTTCTATCACAAAAAAAAAAATATAAAAATTATCCTTAAGGGTATCCTCATGAAGATTATAGAAAAAAAAAGGAAAACAACTTCTAACACAAAAATATAATAAAAAGTCGACAAGTACTTATATACTGAAGTACTAAGATTAGGAAAATGATGATGGAAGTTTTATTTTTTTCTGCTTCTCTTTCTCAGTTTCATTTTATATTTCATAAGTTTAATAAACTCGAAGAAAAAAGCCTAGATCTTGTCATTCAAATTCTGAGAAAAACGACAACTTAAGATACATTTTAAGATTGTATAATTTCATTGAATAGATTGAAAAGGATTTCATAGCCATCTAAAATTGACTACTTGAATGGTGTAAAGCGTAAACTTCTATAAATTGAAATGAGATAATTAATTTACCTGAACTTTATAATGATCCATGAAAATCAGTTCAAGACCCTTAACTAATCTTCATTAAAACTTATTTATCCCCTGATTTTAGGATTATCTTATCTTAAAAAATGTTCTTACCTGCAAATAAAAAGAAAATAAATGAATATTAATTTAAGATCAAAATCGTAAAAAAACTAAAACAAAATATACGTGAGAAAAAAACTTTAATTCTATTATATTGAAATATATTTTTTTCCTGTATGTTATCCAAACCTACGATTTGGCTTTGTTGGTTGGAATAAAAAGCTTTACCTTAACTTTTAATTTTAAATTAAAGTAAAATTCAAAACCATAAAATAATACACATAAATAAATGTTGTTGGTGTTGTGTTGTGTTGTAATTAGCTATATTAAAAAGTTGGATATAATAAAAATTGAGCATATTTTTTAATTAAAATTAAATAAACTTTATTTTATTTTACAAAACTAACAATAGGAGTAAATTAAAATACATGAATTTGTATTCACTGTTTATAAATGTAATAAGATTTAATGAGAGTGTGTTTTGTAACAAGGATAGGGGGATGTGGATTATGGGTTTCGAAATTCGAATAAGATATTATCTGGGAAACGCGTAAACTCAGTTATAGTATATATCAGCTTTTTAACTAAAATCGTTTTGAAGTGGGCGACGAGGTTGAAAAACTTGATGATCTTCGTCAAAACAAGATGATCAAGTCTTGTAATAGTGTCGTTTCTAATTTTGATTTCATTTATTGTTAAACTCAGGCTCCTGAAATATTTCTGATTATTTTTTTTTGTGACCAATTTTATAGAATCGTTCAATGCAGTTCCGTTTAATCTCATTAAAATCCTGAAACTCTATTATCTGTAGGAGACTTATATTAAGAAGAAGATTAGAACCAACCTCATCCGACCAACGAAAGTTGTAAATGGAATAACAAAAAAGCTTTCTTTAAATAAAATTAAAGCGAAAAATAGTGTAAAAAAGATAAAAATTGCATACATTCCTAAACGAAAATATCACATCCATGACAACGAAATATAAACCGAAACACAGTAGTATACCCGATGCCCGAATGTTCTCGTAATAACGAATTGAAATCGTATAAAATCAGGTCAAACTATAAATCTATAAAAATCCACCATTATAGTAATACACATGATCCTGTTTTTACGCGACCTTTTTTTACGCGTATTTTAGTTAACGCGGTTTTCAACAAATTAATTAGTTCAGGTAAGGAATACGGATGAGGTGATAGCAGATCAGATATAGAAAACAGATGAGAACAGTTTTTCCTGTAACAGAATGATAATCAGAATATACCCCGGGTAAGAATGATCTAAGGGACCAAACTGGGCCAAGCTCACAGCTTTTGGAGATTGCTTAACTTAAGCTTAACATTTTCAAACGGCCCAAACTTAAAACAACTTTAGATGTCCTGGGGCCAAGTCTCATAAATCAGACTTGGACCAGTCAAGAGTCTATTCCAAAAATAGAATAACTTTTTAATTTGTTCTAAGGCTATGGAGAATATTAAAACTTTTACAGTTTTTTGAATATAATTACATATAAAGAATATAATTTTTGAATGGATGTTAAAGATATATAAATAAAACGGGGTGTCTTGTAGTATGTATGAAGTAGGTTGAAAAGGTTGTCATGATCTTTTGTCATAATATGCTGGAGAATTACTACAAAATTACGAACTCCCATGTTTGTGAGGAAGAGAAACAAGAAGAAAATTTTGTCAACCTACAAACACAATAAAAGAAAAGCCTTGCTTTGTAACGATCGGCCCTATTTCGATTTTTACCTTAAATAAGAATCATAACTATCTAAAAAAAACTATATAAAAGCAACTTATTATCATATTATAGTTCTCACTCTACTATAATCTAATAACCGTGAGTCCGGTCGTAACGTTTCATATTGCAATATAGATATCGCGGTCAACTAAGGTTCTATAGGTTGAGAGTTCAATTCCTGGCATGGCACATATTTTTATTTTTATTTTAATTTTTATTAAATACCATTAAAATTATTGTTTTTTTATTCATAAATTCATTAAATTTTTTTTTACAAAATTGATCGATAAGGCAGTTTTAAAAAGTTATTGCTACTGTCTTTTCCCGTTTCGTTCAAATTTTTATCATTTCGATATTAACAAGAAAATTAATTATTTTTTAACAGACAGGGCTAAAAATCATATAATAGTGGTTTTCCGATTATTATTTTCCATAATTTTATTCCCGTGAAATAAAATAAGTAAAAACAAAAACTACTATTTGAGTAAGTATGTATTTCTCTTTCATCTTCCTCACAAAATACTGATTTAAACATAGTTGTAAACTGCAGACAATTTTTAAAATTTATTTTAATTTATCGATAATGTAGTTTTTTAAGGTTATTGCTGTTCTCTTTCACCACAGTGTGACGTCAATAATAATTAAAATTTAGAATACATTCAGGAGATTTTTATGACATCTCAATATTTTCTTCGTTTTTTTACAAGAAATGTTTCGTGGCTATTCTGTTTTTTTATACTTTTTAGGATTCCGTTCTTTGAAAAATTAAAAACGATATCCTATTGATGAGACTTCGGTGTTCGTCCGAATTTCTACATAATCGATTTACGCACAAACTATAAGTGCTATCAGCTTGAAATTTTCTAGTTATTAAATAGCGATAGCGATTTATATTTTATGGACATAGATAAGAAGATAGTAAAACGAAGTAAAAGTTTTTTTTAAGGAATGAAGTCTGGTTTAAAAAAATCGAAAAAAATTTTCATTGAATTTTCGAATACTTAGTTTTTGAGTTATTACCAAAAACGAGTGGTTTTTTTGTCCCCCCCCTCCCCTTAACTTCGAACATTACAAGAAAAAAATTTTAAAAAAATTCATGGGTGGATCTACTAAATCGAAACCAAAATTTATAATTTCAAATGTTCATTGAAGAGGGTTTAAAGTAGAAATTTTGAAAAAAAATTATTTTTGGTCATGGCATGTGGGGTGTCATATGAGAGGTGATTTTTTTTGTAACGCAAAACAGTTTTTTTGTGATTTTTGAAAGCACAGTTTTCGACTTATTTTCAAAAAAGTAAAATTCTTTTTTATCTCCCCTCTTATCTACGAAAACATTACAAAAGAAAAACTTTGAAAAAAGTCATGGGTGTAGGGATTTTGCTAAATAGAAACCAACATTTTTTTGGGGTTGTTATACTTTCAAATGTTCATTGGAGGGGGTTTAAAGCAAAAACCCCCCCTAAAGCAAAAACCCCCCCTATCTACGAACAATACAAAAGAAAAACATTTAAAAAATTCACGGGTTTAGGGATTTTGCTAAATCGATACTAAATTTTTTTATACTAGTTATAATTTCAAATAAACGTGAAACTATACTAACAACAAACTGTTTTTTTTTCTCAAATATTATATACACGGAACCCGCAGCGAGAAAAATATAGATATTTGACATTTTTTAAAAAGAATGTACGTTGAAAACTTTTGATATTTCGGGAGCATACATTTCGATATACATTTTTATAAATTTAATAATTTAAATCGATTTAATAAAAAGAAGGTCGAAATACTCAGTACAAAATTTTGTTGTCATTATCGACGTAGAGGGTTGTGAGAAAGGTCCGGGGTTCAAAACGGGCCCTATATTTATTTTTATTGTTTTTTTATATAACATAAAAATTATTTCTTTTTATTCATAAAAATTCCATTTACAGCATTTAAATTTTAAATTTATCGATAATGTAGTTTTTTAAATTATCGCTATTATCTTTTAGTCGTTTCGTTTAAATTTATATCATTTCGATATTCGTGTCGTTTAAATTTATATCATTTCGATATTATTAAGAAAATTAATTATTTATTTAGCATGTAGTGCTAAAAATCATATAATATATGTTTTCCATCATTATTTTTGCATAGTTTCATTTTCTGTAAGTAAAATAAGGGAAAACAAAAGCTGCTATTTCAGTATTTTCTTATTATTATTATTTCCAGCCATTTGTGATTGGTCGTATAAAAATTTACAGTGCACCTCACGATGCATTTTTGTAGAATTAGTTAAGCAGAATATACAGAATATATTTGAATTGTGATGGATAGTAGTTGTATAAAAACCGAATGGAAACAGGAAGAGTGGTGAAGCTCGCGGAATACTCTCTAGTATAAAAATAAAAATAATCAAATCAATAACATTCAAAGAAATCCGGTAATGCAAATAGTAATTCTATATTTTCATTTTTTTGTACCTTTCTCAATAATACTTGGGTCATACAGTTATTCAAAATTTATTATTAATTTTTGAGATCATGTGATGAAAATACTGAATAAGTATTGGGCGTAAAGTGACCAATGTATATAAAAGAGAAACAAAGATAGAAAATTCTCGTCAATAAAACGGATCAATTTGTTCGATCAGTTAGAATAAAATTGTTATTATTAGCGCTACAAGTGGTTTAATGTACATTATTTAACTTATTGATTGTTCAATTTAGTTTGTAAAATTAATTTATTTTTGAAATTAGTTAAGTTTTCGTGACTTTTTATTTAAGTTTTATGTATTTTTGAATTTGAACTTGTTTGTTTTAGAAAACGATGGTGGCTGAAAAAAATGTAAAGGATGATTATGAACTGGAAGAAATGGTCTTCGAAAAATTTGAAAAGAATTCTTCAAAATTTCTTCGCATTAAAGTAAACGATAAGTTGTATAAAAACAATATATTTATCTTTATTTGTTAAGATGACATCTTTAAGTGGAGTTTGATTTGGGATTGTTTTTTGTTATTTACTTGTATGTTCTATGAATCGTTTAAAATTTGTCTATCCTTTTGTCCAATGTAAAATTTCTTGCAATTGTCACAAATATAGATTTTTTAGATTATAATATTTTTCAGACTCTTTTTAAGGTTTAGATAAAACATCTAAAACAAATATGGAACCGTATGAATTTAAAGCACGAAAAAACTTTTAAAAATAACGTCACAAAATCAGTAGTTACTAAACAGTAATCAACCCACACAGTAAAATTGTGTAAACATTCAACTGAAATTATTGTTGATAAACTTTTTTGATGTTAATTTAATTTTTGTTTTCTTTAACAAAAATTTTCCTAAACGAACATAGTTTTTCTGAAGAAAAATTATTATGTTTTTGTCATCAAATACGATATTATTCTAAATAAAATAGAGGGTGAATTTGGTTTGTTTGTAATCTGAGTTTATTTTTTTTTTTTCATTATAAATAATTAATTAATTTTTTGAAATTAAGTTGGATTAAGAAAGTTTTTTGCTGTCGATATTTTGCTTATTTTAAATTTAAATTATTTCTCAAAAATATTTTGTGTAGGTGTGATATGATTACAGAGAAATAAGATTAAGATATTATGCGGATTATTTATTTTAAAGATTATATTGGCATCAACTAAGTTTAATGGATGGAAATGTATCAAATTAGTTTATTTTCAGTGAATTAAAAATATAAATTTATGTGTGCAGAATTTCTTGGGATAATTTGATATCTTTGTTTTGATTACAATATTCAATGAAAAAATAAGTTTACCAGCTAATATTCATGTTTTGTTATATTATGCATATTCAATAAATATATTATCAACAGCTTTTATATTTGCAGTTTTAAAATAAAATAAATATATATTTATTAGGTCACTGCAGGCATTTGATTTTCAATACAAATTGAAATTTTCTATTTATATTTTATATATTCAAAAGGAATAAAATTTTATAAAAACGGATATTTTCATATTCTAGAACAAACATTACAATTTACGACACCAGTAACCAATTTATTCTGTGAACAAAAGCAGTATAATATCTGCAAATTCGATTGCTTTTAGATTTGACACGAAAAATAAAAATTTAATTTTGTTTGTTTTCCTCGTTTTTCCAAATTTTTAATTAACATTTTCATAAGCTTTTAATTCCACCGATTTTTTTTTCCTTTTAACCGTTTTTTTATATTCAAAATTCTTGTAATATTATTTGTTTGTTGGTTGGTTGGTAATTTTTGTTTTAAATGTAAATGCCGGTCTTAAAATAAATTCAATGAGTTTTGGAAGAACGACACCACAATTTTTTCTGAACGAGTTAGTAATGCACCTGTTTTGTTTTTCCTGAACAGTTAAATCATTGAACAATTAAATATTTAATGTAAAAAAATAAAAATAATTTATTTTGTTTTTATTTGTTCATTCCATATAATTTTCTCATAATATTAATATATATTAAAATTTTGTAAAACTTGACAAAAAAAACATAAATAATCCAATCATTATATTGTGTATTCTGTATAAATTAATATTTGAATTAATTATATTTTTGTTTGATAATGAAAAAGCAAAGAAAAACAAACGGAAAAATTTAGATCGGGTGGACGAATTTCACAACAACAAGGTCGTTGGATATAAATTTTATTTTTGGTTGTTTTAATATTTATAAATTATGGAATTTTGAATTAGACCTTTATTCTTATCTAATCTACGATTAAAGTGGATGTGGATTCGAAATAAAATTTTCATTTTAAAGAGATAAAAAAATCCGGTGACAAAACTACGAGAAAAAGCTTGGCATCAATCGGATGCAAAATATGTTTTTGTAGGACAAGATAATATTGTTCAATAAGGTTGTAAGTAGTGACATTACGCTCGATATTGTCTCCATCTATTAAACATTATTTGCGCGAAAACAAATTTTTTGTAGGTGCAATGCTAAAACATAATCCTATGGGACTGAAAAAAAAATTAAAAGACACTCTAATTAAAAATTTGAAATAATTTTTTTTGGGTTATCGAATAAACCACATAGTCAAAAAATTATATATGATTTATTAATGTCCAAAGGGCTCAAGCGAGTATCCAACTGTTGAGTGGAGTAGTGGTAAGCAAGCTAGGCTTGAGCTCGTTTTAAAGTTGGACAAAGTGTAAGAAGGTGTGATAGTTAATATCTTCGATTTCCCTAAAATTTCCAGAATATATTAGTAGCACTGTGATAAGAAAAGGTGCAGTTTACCACTTCTTATATCTGGCACTTTTGACCTTGAATAGAGGTCAAAGCTTAAGATCACGAGTAAATCGTATATATTATATGATCATTCGCTTTTCATAAAAACTTTTGATAGGGGTCGGACGCAAATGTCATATTAGTACTTACCTTACTAGATCGAAAGCTCATGACTGAATAAAATGCTACCTAGCCGGGATATTTTTCAGCCATTTTGAAGTTTAGAAAAATGTCAAACAGCATAAGAAACTCTATAAACTAAGCTTCAATTTGCGCAATAAATGAATATAACCTTACTGTTTGAGTCAGTCGGATGCAAACAATTTCAAATTTTGCAATAAATAGGGGTAGAGCTCAACATACAGTTTTTAATAGATTTTTGCGGGTCAAGAGCGAAAATTTCAATTTTTAGTACAAGGTATGGTTAAGTTCGTTCTCAGTAAACCAAACTATGTACATCGAAATACGATTTTTTACACTTCTTCGATCAATGGGTAGTCCTTTCTAAAAAAAAAGGGCAGTCTTGAGGACTACCGACAGTAGTTAAAACTTAAAACTGTGAAATAGTTGTGTTTTTTTTTATCTTCCAATTATTGTAGCATTGCAAATTAAAATTTCAGAATTTTTAAATTAAAATAATTAAAATTATTCTGGGTTTCACGTCTATCAGCATTCCAAGCAACTATTATGTACATTTTTATATTTAAAATAATAACATATCATATAAAAACTTGCGTCTATCAACACCTTAGAAAGCATGTTGTTGTGGGACCTTGTTCTTAAAAGTTTTTTATGTGCGTCACAACGACACACATTGTTATTTCTACTACCAAACACATTTTATTTAAAAAAAAAAATAGCGTGTCATCAAAGAATATTCCATAACTAAGACTAAGGGATGGTATCGTTGATTGAAAAAACTTTATCCGCCAGCACCCCTTCACTTGTTTTCCTTCATCACTTTGGCTAATGAGATTTCACTGCTATTGCCAGTGGTATACGATATCTTAAGATAACTCATATGCCAATAGCAGGAACTAAAGTACTCGTGGTTGTCACACCCATAGATCATTGTTGCCGTTTTCAAATCACTATCGGCTAAGTGCCACCATTTTGAATTAGTTTCTTTATCATGATTGCCGTCCATGTTTAATCATACATAAGCTATGCTTCTTTGTATAGAATTTTTGCGATTTCCGTCTCGTAATTTTGAGCTTTAAATCGATATAATCGATGTTATCAAGTATCAAGTTACAAGTATTAAGTTTCCACTTAATTTAAGAAACATGTATTCCATACCATTCCAAACCAACAACATATTTGGTGCAGATGATAAAATTTGTAACATCATGATGTGTTAAATTCCAATACATATAATTTTGATACACAAATGTATTTGTTTCAGGTTATACTTTCTTTATGAAATTAAAATAAAATTATGTTCAACAAAAACAACATTGATCAAAGCAAACTACTGTTTAAAACGATATTTAAATAAAAACCAAATTAAATAATTACAACATTTAGGCAAAATCCCTTAAGATAATTATAAGGACCCTGAGGTGCAGTTTTTGAAAATAGAAAATTTGCCACTTATCTTTTGGCTAGTGTACACAACAACTTCCCAAATTTTCATGATGATTAATATATTAATGCATAAAGGACAAAATTTTATATATATTCAATATTTATTTCGCATGATGACTCGAATGTAAAAGACAGTAGCAATATAACTTTAAAAAACTGCATTATAGATCAATTTTTTAAAATTCGTAAAATGAGATGTTTCTGAATTCATGAATAAAAAATAATTTTAGTTGTATTTAATAGAAATTAAAAAAAAAAAACAATAAAAAAATGTACCACTCCAGGAATTGAACTCACGACCTATAGAACCACAGTCGACCGCGATATCTATATTGCAATTTGAAACGTTAAGAACGGATAGAGAATATTTTGGTGATTTGTAAAAATGATAACTCGAATATATAAATTTTTCCCCATACAAAATTGCACAACGCGCCTGAAGAAGTTTTCACTTCAAAAATACTTTTGGAAAAACTCCTAGTACAGGTTAGGGACGACGCGACGTGTAAAACGTTCATTTATAGACAGGTTATATACGTATTTAGTTTGCAGTGCGATTTTTTACATTTTTAATATAAGTTGTGTGATCGTTATTCCAAAACACAACCTTTTTGAAAGTTTTTAAGGTTATGAACGAAAAGGAGATTTCTAACTCAGAAAAAAGATTACATTCTTTTTTTTTATTGGGAGTTAGGCATGTTTAGTGTTAATAATAACGAGTTATAAATTAACGTCTCTGAATATCCGAAGATACCATGCTAATTATTTTTGGGATTCTAAATTATGTTTCCTTTAGGAATTTATGAACGGTAATTTTAAAGTTTTGATGATTAAAATTATGCCGGTAAGACAATCCAAAAGAGTGAGACTCGATTAAAAAAATTGATGAAAGGCTACAGTTCTACACTTTGTTATCTGAACCGCAAAAGGATAAGCCGCTGTTGCAGCTCTGATATGATGCATGAATAATGCAGGCCTCGGTAAAATCGATTTGATCTCTTCAGAAACCCGTTCATTCATAACGTATTTATAAGAAATCGTTAAATCAGCAACATTTCTCGTGTGCTGCAATGAATCAAGTTCCTTAGTAAGATCAGAGTTACCAATCAGTTTAATAACTCTTCGCTGCACAGCATCAAGGCATTTCAAACTTGTTACGTACGCTACACAGCGTGTTTGAAACGGTTTGACTACTAAAGCGAAGAGTAACCCATGTTGTTTTAAATTTTTCTAATACTTTTATACGTTGTGTAATTATTCCTATAATTATTACTGTGGGTGACTTTAGGGCTTAGCAGATATTTAGCCATATAACAAGGTAAAATAAACAACGAAAATCAAATGTTCGAATGACCTTGGCCCTCAAAGCCATAAGAGAGCCACCAAATTATTTATGGGAACATCTACCTAGCATCAAGTACAATCCATATTAAAAAAAATCTCATGGATTTTATAAAGGAAAATGATTATATAATTTATACGATTTATCCGTAATCTTAAATTTTGACCTCTATTTAAGGTCAAACGCGCCAGATTTAAGAAGTAAACTGCTTTTCTTCTTATCACAGTACTACTAATATATCCTGAAAATTTTAGGAAAATCGAAGGCATAAAATATCAAAAGTGGCCAAACTAAAACAAACGACTCTTAACAACCATCACCACACTGGTTTCACCAATTAACAGACAGTCAGTAAATATGGTTGATAAATTCGAAAAACACTATGAGCTACACAAATGGGTTAAAAATAGTGTTTTTACCCCTCCTTACTCCTGGACCATCAACAAATAGAATTATGAGTATAAGAACACATCACAATATTTTTCTTTCAAAAATTACCAAATTTCCTATAATTTTATATATTTGCTTAAATTTTTTTTCATCGATTTAGTTTGAAAGCATGAATTAAAAAACACAAAAGGGAGACAGTTATAAAATTATCGAACTCTGCAATTTTAGTTATAATAAATTCTAACGCATTGCTCAGCCTTCTGACATAAGACTTGACGAGGTAAAAAACATTTGTTTTAAAATGGCCTTACATCCCATCTTAAAATCAAACGGAATTAGAAAATCGAATATTCTTACGCAATTGGATACTTTTTAATGCCGCTTATGTTCCATATAGGATAATATTTTGCTGTTAAAACTCCGTTACAAGTTTAGAAATTGATATATTTAACAGAAACATTCGGTTGCCACGACTAATATTGTATTTTTTGGTTGTTGTTGTTTTTCCTGTTTTGTTTATTCTTTCCTTTCAGCAGTCTTGTGTATTTATTGTGTTATGAAGCAGTTATCGCTGAAATAATTTCATCTGCGTTGATTTTACCGATTTACGGTATTACGAGCGTTAATTTGAAAGACAGTTTGTGAATATATATATACTCAACATTAAAAGTTTTGCATTTTTTTTTTTGTTTAAAAATTCATAACCAATGTTGTGACATTCCGTATTTTTTTTGATAATTTTTTTTTATAATAATTTTAGTACATAATACTTTTATTAATTTTAATTTAAAAATTAGAATTCATAAAAAGAAAAATTTGTTGACAAAAACTCGTTGGTATATCTCGCATTTTCTTGTATCATATTATAATTTTTTCATGAGATATCAAACAAAAATCGTTGCAAGTGAAATTAATAAAATAATTTTAATTATCAAATCAAAATGTGAAACAGTGAATTAAATTAATTCAAAAATGGCCGAACATCTAGCATCAACGAGTGAATACCGATAGAATGCCCTCGTCATAAAAACGATATTTTTTAAATAACCCAAGTAGGTTTTGCCAGACATTGACATACGGCCAAGCACTGGTCCATTAATGGTTGACAGTACTTGGCTATTGTTATTGGGCCAATACTAGAACCAATCATCGGCCGATCTATGGTTTACAGAAAATAGCCAGTATATTGTTACCTTTGAATGGCCAAGCAATGGCTCATGAATGGTAAATATTACTTGGCTATTGTTATTGGGCCAGTACTGTAGCCATGAATTTACCGATCTGTCATTTTTTAAAAATTTCACTAGAGTATTATCCCTTTTAGAAATACATAGTTTGAAAAATTTCACATATAGTTTAGTTATCGCCTTGTCGGTTGAAAGACTATGGTAATAAAGAAAAGGCTGGTATATGTTTTAATTTATTTTCATTTCTATTTTATTTTAATTATTTTGTAAATAATTTATTTAAATTTATGTATAAAAAATATTATTTTATATTTTTTTTTATGGCGGAGTACTGGCGGAGTCAGGGCGGTGTTTGCCATTACTCAGCCATTCTTGCAACTGAACTAGTTGTATGGGGAGTTTTGAATTTTTTCCGTCATTTTTATTTTATTTTAAATTAGTTTGTATTTAATTTATTGGAATTTACATATGATAATAATGTATATTTTTTTTAACGGTCCAGTCATGGTTGCCAGTATTTGGCCCAAGAATGGCAACCATTTATTGTCCGAAGTTATCATCCAGTAAAATTATGTTAATGGCCCAGTCGTGGTTGCCAGTACTCGCCCATTGCTGCATTACTGGCGGCCAGTGATGGACCATTACTGGACCAGTTGTACAACTTTGTATGGGTAAGGCCCAACTGTATATTTAAGTACAACTATTGGATTTGTAACGGGATTCAACAATCATCTTTTTGTTTTTTTTGGATGCAACTATTTTTTTTAACATTTAACATTATTAAAAAAATTTGAATTATAACAATATTCAACAATCATCTGTATGTTTTTTTTTGGATGTCGCACCAATTAATTTATATTAATATTACTATCCAACAATCGCCTGTGCATATGGCGCAACGATTGAGTTGTTTTATTATTATTGTTCAACAATCGCCTATGACAATTGGCACAACGATTGATGTATATTATTGTTCTATTATCATTGTTGAACAATCACCTGTACCATTGGCGGAAGATTAGCACCGCACTCGCCCCTACAATAACATGGTCTTGGTTCCTCTGACTTTTGGGGTCGTCAAAATCCCTATTTTTTGTTCATTTGAATCCGTTTTCTTTTGAAATTTTTGCGTGCAATTCAGCGTTGGTAATTTACTGAGGAGATCGAACTCACAGACTGAGCCTAGTTGGAATTTTAATCTCAAGGCATGCAGCTCCTCAGATGTTTCTGATTCTAGTTCCACTATCGAAAACGCACAGTGTTCATTACAATTTTTTTGTTAAAGTGAGAAGATGAAGTTCATTTCATATGAATCCACCTAACGTTGAAAAACAACATCAAATGGAGATTACTGCAATTTTATCTAAATGCATTTTTAATCATTGATTAATAGTTTTCCGTTTATTTTTTATTCTTCCTTTAAATCTTTATCTCACAAGA
The DNA here is from genome assembly GCA_963693315.1 of Diogma glabrata. Classification (NCBI taxonomy): domain Eukaryota; kingdom Metazoa; phylum Arthropoda; class Insecta; order Diptera; family Cylindrotomidae; genus Diogma; species Diogma glabrata. The sequence goes on along the minus strand of OY856186.1, from coordinate 19,754,409 downwards.
TGTAGTTATAACGTAATTTGATTTTTATGATTATGAAAAAATTATTAAATTTAATTTCTGTCTATTCGTATTTTTATGTATGGTGTGAAGGCTCTTTTAAAACTTTATATGTCAAAATCATTAAAATTTTATATAATTATTTTAATGTTTATGATGTGTGTATAACGCGGTTTTATTTGCTTGTATTCAATTATCATTAATCGTTTGATGTTAGGTGAGAGAAAGATGTTGGATTTGTGAAAGTTAATGTTTTGAGTAATTAAGAAGTTATTATCGTTAATTTCTTTTTAATACTGTAAGAGATTTTAATTAAATTGAATTAATGGTTGGGTGATGTATACATATATCGTTTATATCAGATAGATACAAAATATTACAAATCAACATCACCTATATAATTAAAAAAAATTAATCTTGACTAAATCAATGTTTGCTGATTTTACTCACCAACGAGATTATCTTCGCAAACAAACATACTTTTTCATTAATTTAATCTTCTGTCACCAAAAGATGTAATTCTTTCATATTTAATATAAAATATACATACCTAAATACTAATTCATAAAAAAAATCTTTTATCTTATCTTAGTTATATTTCCATGTATGATGTAAGTATATATATATATTTATTATTTTTTGTTGCTATCACAAGAGAAACTATACAGTTAAGTCAATCTAAATCTTATATCATTTTGTTTTATTATTTGTCGCGTTATTAGGTTATGATGTTGATACGTTAAATCTTCTACAAATTAGATTTTCTTAAACCATGACTTATAGTTTTGGAAAGATTTATAAATAGGAATATAAAAGGAATCACGTTGAAAGATTTTATGGTTTCGTTATTTCAACAGTATGTACTTTATCGTTATACAAATCCTACGTAACTCAATTTCCACCCTAAATAATAACAACAAAAAATTATAATTAAACAATTTTTTTTTTCGATGATGATCTCGAAGAAAATGAATGAAATTTTAAATTTTCGTTTACTTTTTCCATAGATAAAGTAAACAAATTTCAATTCAAAAGGAAAACTGAAAATGAGGTTTAGCTTATTTGTAATTAAGGGGTGACCTGCTTATAAAGAGTACACCAGCAACGGCATCGAATCAGGTAAAGCACAATCAAATACCAATATTATAAAACAAATTTATTTAGGGTTGTGTTGTCAGAAAATGGAATTTAAACAATGTGCCGAAATTTGGGTTGTGAAATTCATGGATTTATCGTTATGTATCGTCAAATATTTAGAAGAAATTAAAAGTTGTGAAAAAATAATGAATAGCAAGTATTGATCATTATTGGTTTTTTATCCGGCTCGAAGGACCAAAAAAAAATTTGGATCGTCTAAAAATATCACAAGAATCGGAACGTTTGGTCCTCTTTGCTTTGGATGTATTTCGGATGTAAACAAAAACGATATATTGTTTAATTTAGAGAAAATATTAATTTTTTTTGGTCCTTCGAGCCGGATAAAAAAAACAATAATGACACAAAGAAGATAATGTAGTTAATAGGTTGCAAGGAGCTATTTACTTATAGACAACCAATAATATTCGGTCAATACTTGCTATCCATTATTTTTTCACAACTTCTAATTTCTCTTTGTTAAAATTGTTAAAAATAACCAGCAATTCAATTCAGCACAAAACAATATAACTATATAATGTTATCAAATCCTTATGGTTATGTTGATGTTGATAACCCCAAAACACAAAAAAAGCAATCACAAAAAATTAGAACCATTTTTTTTATTTTTTTTAAAAACCTCGCAATCAAATTTTATCGATGGTCACTGTTTCTAGGCGGTATTTTGAACATATAATTCTAAATGATTTTCAACGTTTTAAAATTCAAAGAAAATACAAAAAATATAATCAAATCATTTTCCATTTTCCATCCCGAATCCATTGTTTAATTTTCCTATTAAACTAGATGTGAATAGTCTTATGACAAAATAAAAACAACAAGGGAACCATTGAATAGGGAAACAACACTGCCTCGCCATCGACCAGAAAAACAAAATCTCATCCCGCTGTTTATTTTTATTGGTTACGAAAATACCGGGGACGGTTGAGTAATCTGAACAACAAAGTTTTATACCAATATCAAATATTTGAACATACACAGTTAGCTTACAATCCCATCCTTACCTTTCATTTCATGATACAAATTTGCGTGTTCTATGAATATTTAAAGAAAAAAATCGTCGAATTCTAAGAAATTGAAATTATATTTTTCTTAGTTTCAATTTCAGTGGTTCTTTCTTTATGTTTATTTTTTTAAGTTGATTTTTTTATTTTGATTTGTTTTTGGAGGGAACAAAGATTCTTATTTTTTACAATGAGGAAAAGGAAAAATTATTATTATTTTCCGTTTTGTTATTTTTATTTCTTTGGTTTTTTGAGTATGATGAAGTCAGTAATGTCGTTGAATGTTTTTTTTTTAAAGTTTATTTTTTTAAATAACATTTTTTTTATGTTTATATAAATAAATATATTTATTTGTATAAAAAAAAAACTTAAAACAAAATAAACGAGAAATGAATTAAAGTTAAACGAGTTATATTATAGAGGAAGTTTGTGTATTTTTTGTTCTTCGTGTTGTTCTTCTTTTTTACTGATTCCATGTTGGATGAAACTTAATTCAGTTTATGATAATAATGTTTGTTAAAACAAGTTTTTGCTTCAGTATGGAAGAATAGTTCTTAATTTGAATACATATAAAATCTTGTCGTCTGTCATTAGTGGGTATTATATTGTTCTTGGAGGGATTTTATTATTTTAATTGAGAAAATAAAATTAATGTTATGTAAAAAAAGTAAACAAAACGACGTTGTATAGGATTCAATTGGTGTTTTTTTTTTTAACGAAGGTTAAACATAAAATGACAACTTGTTTGCGAGGGTTGGCGATTGTTTTTTTTAAAGTTGTTTATGGGGACGATTTGAGTGCCACAATGCATTTTTAGACAGGGTCACCATTTTTTTAGGGGGCTGCAGGTTAGCTGCAGATTAGTTAAGAATTATCAACCTTTAGATTGGTTAAACGTATTTACTATTAAATTATTGACAAACCACAAAATTTGCAATTCAGTGAAAATTAAGGTACAGATAGTTCAAGGCAAAGGTTGTTAAATTTGTCGTTATCATCCACTGCTCCCACGAAATATATTTAAAATACTGGCAATTTTTGTGAGCAATTAAACTCAAGTAGGTAAGTAAATTATATGAATTTTTCCAATGCCAAGGTATAGTTGAAGGTTTCTCTGAGAAAAATTCTTCCTCATCAGTACCCCCCATATTTAAAACATATTTTTAAAATCTTGCTTTTCTTAAGAAATTGGAAATATTAATCCTATTTGATGATGAAGTTGTCTCGAAGCACCCAACATGTCATATAGAAACATGAAGTGTATTTTGCAGAACAATTGTTTCAAATCAGCAGTCGTTCCCATAAACTCCCACAATATCAGTTACGTTCGCCTAATTCGCATGAGAACATTAATTTATTTCATGATCTATCTAAAAATAAGTTGTCTGAATACCCTAACGTCAAGTTAATAGTTCCAGAAGAATGTATACAATTAAGAACGGCTTATACATAACTCTAAATCTGATGAGTTAGATAAACAGGCTGGATTATTTGCTCTTTTCTATAATTTTTGCACAGATAGGTACGGATTGGCAAGGACTTAAAAGCGTCTTTTAAAAAATTCCTTGGAATCGTTACTATCTTATTGGTCAAGATACAGACCCAGTTGCGTTTAATTGGTCTGAAATTGTAATCGAGGGTATGTGCAGATTTATTTCATTTAAATTGATCATTTCGAATTAAAATTTTCAATTAAAATTGTCAGTCGTACTTTCATTTGAGTTATTCGAAAATAGATGTAAACCATTTTTCACACACTTCTCAACCCACTTGTGTGTAATAAAATAGCACAATTATTTAAAACATTCCGAAGTAAATCTGACACTTCCGGGAAGTCAGTATTAAATTCATTTACTATTTTTTATTCTTTTCGTCAAATATCAAGAAGCTAAGGTACGAAATATATAATTTTGTACAAAAAAATTTATGCTGTTTTTTTTTCTATTTGGCTCGTGCCATGGGATTTTTTTAAAATCGTTGTTTTTTTTATTGGTGTGAAAGACTAAGTAATGATGGTCTGAAGTATAATTAGAAAAAAAGTAACGGAATGTAATTTGTTTTTTTGTCTAATATATTTCCAGTGAATATTGATTCGTAGTATAATCTTTAAGTTAATAATAAAAAAGCAACAACTTACGAATAGAAAGTTAAACTGAATTCAGAGTGGAAATAAAATTTTGTTTTGAGTGTAAAATTTCAATGTGTTGTTTTTTTTTATTTTCCACCACACACTCCTGCGTCAAGAATTAATATAAAAAGAGACAAAACCAACCCTAAATGCCTACTACCCTAAACAACCGCTAATTATATATTGTAAGGTATAATCATAACGTGAGGAAGGTGTAATGCTGGCTCGAAACTGACAAATCCGGAGTAGATTTGGGGCATATGACTTAGATACTGGCTTGCTTTAAGAGATATAATTTCTTGTCCATCAGGACTTTAATCATCCTCACCATCAGGAAAGGAATTTTTGATATTTTTGTTATATTTAAATTTATCTATAGATTATAATTTAGGGAGGGATGTGGCACGTCAGGACAGCCTACAATGCGACTAGTCAAAACAAGCTTTGAATTTCCATGCCAATGGTGGGCATATCGTTGTCCCTATAATTAAGTAGAAACAAAAATTTCCAAATTATATTTAGCTAAGTATCTAACCACTGATTCTTACGAAGAGGATTTTATAGTTGGGAATTCTCAGTTTGGGTACTGAGACGGTATATAACCACAGTGCCGAGTATCAGAATGGTCCTACCCGGGTTGGTTAATAGGGTTGCTGAAATGTGTTTTCCAAATTATCCATGTATCCCATGGAGTCGTTCGATATATGTCTTTCTGCAGCACATCTTTTTTCGTTATCCAAAGTGATACAAGATTCTGCAGGAAATTTTTATCTTTGCCTTTGCAAAAGTTTTCTCTAAATAAGGAAGCTTTGGTGACAATATTTCAATTTTCAATATGCTATCATGGTATAGGTTTGTTTGCTCCTTACCATAAATGTGAATGTTATATTTCAGGTGCCAAAACTAGTAAATCTCTCAATGAAATTTGACCAGATGGATTAGTAACTAATTACAACAATTAACTGTTACAGGTATTCTACTGGTTCTTCAGTTTTGATAATCTTCTAGTTCCAAAGTAACTAGAATTTAATTACTCAGATGTATAATGTCGAGAATACCATCTGAATAAATCGGTTTCGCTGGGATTTTCGTATGAGCTTTGAGTCAAGAAATGCATGCTGTGACCTGTACAAATTAAATAAAGACTTATATTATACAGATAAGGCAGATCCAAAAGGCGCTAGATACCTGGATACACGATTTACAAGCAAGCTATTTGACTGAGCATACAACCTAGTAGATCCTTGATATGCTTGTTGAGAGGCTGTCCGATGGTTTGTGATGAAAATGGTGCAGATATAGAAGGGAATGGAAGGACAGCGGAAAGTTGTTAAAATAGGGACATTTAGTAAGTGGCTTCTAGATGAAAACCAAGATTATGTCGATATGATCCCTGCTAGCACATCACGTGAAAATAAAGGTAAATCGAATAAACGTAAGAGCTAAATAAATGTACATCAATGTTCCACATTTCGAAATGATGCTGAAAATTTGTTTTAAATGCTCAAGTGAAGAACATCAACTTTCACAATGCGAATGCGTTCTTTTCTTGCAAATGACATGCAATGATTGAAAGAAATTCGTGGAAAAGAATCAACTATGTTTCGTATATGTCTCAGAAGAGGGCATCGATGGCAAAGATGTTTTCACAAAAATTCGGATGGATCCAGAACTTTTCATAAATTGTTGGAAGACACAAATTCAAAAAATTCATCTGATTCGAACGATTTAAGAAACGAGGTTAAATCGACAATGTCACATTTTCATGGCGATGCAAACACATGGTTTAAAATAGTTCCTGTCGTTCTACATGGGACTCTATCACAAATAACTACTTACGCTTTTTTAGACGAGTGTGCTAGTGTTGCTCTGTTGGAAGAAGAGATAGCAAATAAATTGCAGCTCACAGGACCAGTAGTTCCGTTATGGATGGGCTGAACAAAAGATATCACTAATCTTGAAAGGCTTGTTCCATTAGAGTCAAATTGAGTATTTCAGCACCAGGTGTTAGCAGCTCAAGATATCACTTAAAGAATGTGAGTAAAACATCCTTCGCTACCTTCTCAAGACCTTGATGCTAAGGAAATTCAAATAAGATATCCATATTTGCGCGCTATCGATATCAAATCCTTAAAAAGTGCCGTTCCCACTATACTCATTGGCCTCAATGGGTGTTTTCGACACCATAATCCACGTCGCTCATTAATAACATGGTTAGGGCGAAGATCATTCAGCAAGACATTTGGATGCGAAAAATTAGTGATTGGGACACACCCCTTCCCGAGGATCTTGGTAAAAGATGGTTAGTGTGGCTAAAAGAATTGAAGGAGGTAGAGAATTTGAGGATACCTCGCAATTATTGGGACACATTTTTAAGTGCAAAAAATATCGACCTCCATATATTTACCGATGCTAGTGACAGAGCGTATGCTGCCGTGGCTATTTTCGAATTAAAATCAATGCGGGTGATCTAATATCTTGTGATATCTTGTGAAATTTGTGGCTATGTAAAACGAAAACAGCCTCACAAAAGAGCAAGAAAATTTTATCTATGCCAAGATTAGAGCTGCAGGAAGCGGTATTAGGTATTCGTTTGTCAAACATGATTCATCAACAGCACTCTATAAAAATTTGGTCGACAATCTTGTGAAATTTGTGGCTATGTAAAACGAAAATAGCCTCACAAAAGAGCAACAAAATTTTATCGATGCCAAGATTAGAGCTGCAGGAAGCGGTATTAGGTATGCGTTTGTCAAACATGATTCATCAACAGCACTCTATAAAAATTTGGTCGACAACCTTTTGGATTGGAATTTTGTTCATTAGAACCGTACGTAGCTCATCGTTTTGCGGAAGTACTAGAATCATCCTCACCATCACAATGGAACTACGTTAGCAGCAAAGAAAATCTCGCAGATCACGCTACTAAAGCAACAAAAATTCTTGCATTTGATATAAACAACCAGTGGTTTCAAGGTCCGATGTTTCTTAAGTACGATGAAAAGGAATGGATAGTGCGGAAAAAACAAAAATCAATACAAAATGATGATCCAGAAATTAAAAGGATATTTTTAATAAATGCGAACCAGAAATGTGAAAAAGATTATTCGCCAATCGAGCTGTATTGACTGGCATGAAATTCTTCGTGTTACCGCATGAATTAAAAGAGAATTATACAACTTTAGCAATCATATCAGGAAAAAGTCTATCAACATTACGCCATTATCGTTGAAAGAAATTGATGATGCATCTAAATATCATATCAAAAAATCACAAATTCAGTCTTACCCTGAGGAAACGTCACACAAAAGACAATACCCTGAGGAGCCTGTTTTGCGAAATCGAAAGTATAATTAATAGCCGTCCTCTTACGTCTAATGCATTTGAGAAAGATACTGACGTTGCGCTAACTCCCAATCACTTAATGAATCCGTTCTTTAGAAGCCCAACATTGCCACTAGGAGAATTCTAAGCGAGTGACTTAATAACGATGAAACAGTGGAGGTGGGTACAGGAGATGGCCCACCATTTTTGGCGAGGGTGGCCAGTTGAGTATTTGCCGATGCTGAATGGAACCACAAAGTGGCATGAAAAGACTACGAAATTAAAGGAAAGAGACGCAGTGATCATTTGCGACAAACCAGCACCACGTAACATGTGGGAAAAGGCTATCGTTGTAAGCGGCAGAAAATCAAAAGATGACCAAGTTCAATCCGCTACAGTGAAAACTTCACATGGATTGTTAACACGACCAGCAGTGATACTGGCTAAACTAGACGTTAGTGCTGCAGTGGTAAATTCACCAGAATTTACGGAGGAGAATTTTGAAGAACGAGCCTTGTTACAAACCGAACGCAATTGATGATAGCAACAAAATACAAATGGAAGCTATAAAATGAATATGCACGGACATAACTTATCTAAGGCTGCATCAATGTATTAAGAAAAACAACAACTACTATTTCAATGGACGTCCAAGATGTACCAAAGTAGATAACCAAAATAACTAGGAATCGCCCAGTGGCCGAAACTCAGCCATTGTAAATAGAAATTGCAAATAGACCACCCAACCAAATAGCTACAACACATTATTACAGAGTTTAATTAATTGATAAAGTTTGATTTGGAATTGTGAAACAAATAACTTTAAAAAAAAACAAAATAACCGAACAAAAAACTCAAAAAACACACCTATCACATTTTTGCTATTTTTTCTGAATAAATCGTCATACTTCAAAAAAAGGATTTTTCTGCACTTCTACTCCTCACGACCTTTCCAACGATATACATATTGCCACACTTTTGATGGGACGAATATTTTTAAATTGTATACCACAAAAATATTGCTTACGTATTTATATATAGATAATAAATGAATTACAACACAAATCGTCACAGAGATAACTAGGGAAGCAGAAACAGGTTTGGCTTTTGTTTATGAGTAAGAGGAAGTTTTTTTGTCTTCAATCTTTCTTGCTTTTTTTATTATGTAAACAAATTGTTTTTGGTTATAGATAAGAGACCTACAATATCGAGATTCGTCACAATAGAACCGGTATTTCTTCTTTCTTTTAAATTTTTATGTTTTTTTTTTTAAAAAAGTTCAAATCAATAACAAGATAATTGGCGCAGTTGGTCATAGTCGCAGTCGAATATAGAACCTCCTTCCTCTTTCATTCAGTAAAAAATTGAATGAAGAATGAATAGTAAATTTAAGTTAAAACATTCAATGATTAAAAAGAATTAAGTAAAATTTTAAGAAACACACTTAAAGAAAAACTAAATTTGTTTTGAAGAAAAACTATTTTCTTAAATTAATTTCACACATCAGATTAGTATTTAGAATTAGAAACATCATCCTACTGCAATTTTAATTTACGCAAAGTGGGTGAATTGAGTGTAATCAGTATAAAATGTTGTCCAGTAAACAAAGAGTGAAGATTTGTATTGATTTTGCTTCACTCATTTTTGTTAATTAATACAAGTGACGTAGTAAGATGAATCAAATACTAATTTGATGTGTGAATTTAGGAAAAAGTTTTTATTCTAAAACCAAGTATTTGTTTGTTGTTGTTAAAGCTTGTTAATGAAAATTTGTTTATTTTACAATGCAAACAGTATTGTTATTATGGCCGGGAAAAAATAACGATACATCGATAAAAATCGATATTCATCGATATATCGAATATCGATATCGGATTATAATATATCGATATATCCATAATATCGATAATATCGATAACATCGATGTTATCGATATCGATAACATCGATGTTATCGATATCGATAATATCGAACATATCGATAAATCATTATTATCGATAATATATAATATCGATAATAATATATATAATATATCGATATACCGAATATAATATCGATATTATCGATAATAATGATTTATCGATATGTTCGATATTATCGATATCGATAACATCGATGGTATCGATACTATCGATACCTATTGCCTATATTTTTATATGCAAAAGCAAATCCTTAAATATCTCAATATATGAAAAAATGGACTTATACCACTTTAAAAAGAAACGGTTCATATCGATAATATAGATTTATCGATAATATCGATATATCGATAGTATCGATTTATTGATATATCGATAATATCGTTAATATCGATATACCGAATTATATCTCGATATCGGTTCATATCGATAATATAGATTTATCGATAATATCGATAGTATCGATTTATTGATATATCGATATACCGAATTATATCTCGATATCGAACTCGATAATATCGATATTATTAAGTATCGATTTATTGATATATCGATAATATCGTTAATATCGATAAAATATCTCGATATCGATAGTATCGATTTATTAATATATCGATAATATCGTTAATATCGATATACCGAAATATGTCGATATACCGTAATATCTCGATAGATAAATCTATATTATCGATATGAACCGTTTCTTTTTAAAGTGGTATAAGTCCATTTTTTCATATATTGAGATATTTAAGGATTTGCGTTTGCATATAAAAATATAGGCAAATGTAACTAAAATTTTGTGTTATTTTTCACACTTTGAACCTATTTAATTTTATTATGTAATAATCCTGTTTAATGCCGGAAAAAATATCGATATTTATATCAATAGTTAATGATCTATCGAAATATCGATAATATTGATAATATCGATTAATCTGTATGTACACAATTTATCGATTTTTATCGACGTATTTATCGATAATATCGATTAAAATCGATAATATCGTTTCATCGATATATCGATCTTATCGATACTATCGATATTTATCGATATATTTCGCTATATCGATATATCGGTTTTATCGATATTTTTTGATATCGATAATTTTTTAAATATCGTCCAACCCTAATTGTAATACATTTTGCTAAAATTAAAACTGAGATTAATTAATGGTAGCTAGACGAATAGACGTTTTTAATGGATGCGAAACTAACCAATGGTGACAAGTTGTTAAGCAATTAATAGATTCGTCACATTTGGTTTGAATATTTATTTCGCTACAAAGCTACTGAGTTCAAGCAAACCATTATAAGCAAATACTTTAATTAATTTCTACGGACAATATTAGATAATATTATCTACATTAATTAATGCATGATCAAAAAAATTTAATTGATCTGACCTAATTGTCAACAGTAAAATTTTGTTTGATATCATTTTTAGTTTTTTACATTTTTTTTATTGGCTATGCTGTAACATCTATCAAGCTTTATTGACATTTACTGGATTAGAATTACAGAGCTGATTTAGATGATAAGTATTGGTTTTAGGTAGTTCATAAGTTAGTACATAGGTTGATATGGGCCTACCAGTCTAAACCAAGTTAGTTAAGTAAAATTGAAAAAAAAACTTTGATGACAAACTACTGCTTTTGACTATTTTTGAATCACCTTATTTCTTCCATATGCTAATTTAAAAAACACAATTTAAATCTAGTCATCAAATAATAATTTAATAATTTAGTTCCGTAAGAACTTGACACAATAATAACAGTTAATGTTCATTTTTTTTTTTTTTGTTTATTTATTTTCGTTTTATTTCCAAATTAAACTGGTATGTCACTACTATACCACTTAAACTATTTTATGAATCATAATTTTATAAATAGTTCGTGATTATTAAATTTGCATTGAAATTATTTTATTTTTATTTATAATATTGTGTTATGTTGAAATATTGTACAAGTAACGTAAGTAAGTTATGGGAAACATGATTTCTTAATTATTTTTATTATAACAACATATAATTAATAGACGAATAATAACTAAAACTAGATTGCTTCCTTTCGTGATATATTGGATATGAAAAAACCAAAAAATTATTTTGATTACGAGATAAATTTTTTTTGAGTCAAACCCTTCCTTTGTTATGACGTAAGCGAATTTCTTTGATTTTCCCAAAAACGCACTCTTTTTTACATTCCGTTACCAAAAATTTATGTTCAACTCGCATTAATTCTGCTACTTTTATTACCTAATTTTGTTTTTGTTAATGTTTTTTTTTTTTGTTCTTGTTTTTGGAGGTGGCTGACTAATTTACTATTCAATTCGTGTCGTTCATTTTGAATTCAATTACTCTTTTTGAAATAAACAAACTCTTAGTTCGTGTTAAACATAAAATTCTGTCAAAACGAAAATAACGTAAATTATTGAAAGATAAAGGTAAGAAATTCTAATAAAATGAAGTAGACGTCATTCATTTGTTATTTTTATTTCTATTCCTTCAGAACAACAATACATACATACTTGTGTTTTGTATTTAGAAAACTTAATTTTGTAATAAATAACTGTAATTTAATTTTATTGACTTAAGTAATTTAATGTTAGAATATTAATTATTTTATTTGTTTTTTTTTTTTTTGTTTATTTATAAGAAACATTTTTTTAATTTATTATTTGCAATAAGTGGTAATAAAGTTATTTTTATGATGATGAATATAGGATGTCTTATCGCAGTTTTTCATTTGTTTATTGTTTTAAGTTTTTTGTTTCAAATTAATTATAACAATATATTGATTAGAAGACAACTTTAAACCACATGGGAGATATTTATGTGGAGAATTTGACATTTTTGTTGCTTTTTCAAGTTTAAAAATAATTTTGAAAATTATTAAAATTTTGGGTTAATTCCACCGCTGTCACCAATTGCTGTGAATGTAACCGAATCGATATTTTATTCTTTTCAAGCATTTTCATTATTTGTTTACAGTTTTATGTGAAGTGTGGTCTCCAAAGGGCGGTCGCTTGCTGTACAAAATTTTATTTTATTACATATTACGAGAATTTCAACTACACCTTCGGATCGACAAGATATTCTTGATATTATTCTTAAAGGAATGAAAATTTTCCGACTGCTAGTTGAAAAATCGCAGAAAATGCAAGTATGTAGTGAAAGGGGAACTGAGAAATTAATATTGTTTCCTATTTTACCTGCAATGTTTCATATTATATCGACCAGTAAATATTAAGTTACATTTTAATTTATTAGTACTTCACATAATTTTTTACTCAATTTTTGTTGCGTGCAATTTCTATTTTGTGACAATAATAATATTATTACGCTACGTGCCTTTTCCTTACACGTATTTTAATGATCCAGGTGCGGAGCGGCTCACATTAAATGATTAGCAAATGGGTTGAATTAAGATGTAATGCGATTCGTGCCGTGCCGAGGATCGTCTAGGCTGCTTATTCAAATAGCTCAGTCACGAACGGAGCCAACTGAATACCAGGCAACCTCCATGTGTGTTTTTCCTTGCCAAGTTAACAGAGCTCTAACTTGGTCGACCTATTTTCTCGTCATTCTCGTGGGAACAAAATGAATTCTAATAATAGAAAAACACAAAAAAAAACATAAAAGGCGGACTGTCACCGCGTTGACGAGAGGAGAGGGTACAAGTGGCAGGCGCAGTGCTGACGATGGTAGTGTACCGGCGGTAACAGCAGAAAGCGGCACTGTGCCAATTAGAGTTGGTAAGATAAGACGGCATAGAGGTATACCTATACCACTTTTATTCCAGCCGGGAGAAAACGCAGAAAACGTCAAGCCAGCCATAGAGTCTACGACGACGCTGGAAAATGCACCAAGGAGACCCAGGATAGCTACCCGTCTAGACAGAGAGCAACACCATCTCAACCCAAGCACCAGCTTTGTTGGTGTTATCAAGGCAAGTAAGGTGGCTATTCTAAATGTGAATTACCCTTAGACGATGCTTAGTGGGGAGGAGCTGGGGTTAATCGCAGCAGGGCTAGTGAGCCAACTAACGATAGGATATGCTGATCACAGGGTTGGGTTTGGGGTATCCACTTCAAACCTCGTTATGTGGTTGTAGAGTACGACGACAAGCAGACGGCAAAATGGCTCGTGTCTGTTTTACCTAAAGTGGAAGTCGGTAACCATATACTTGTGACGAAAATGGGGGGTAAAATTCTCATTCCTTACAAGACTACTGTCTTTCTCCCAAAGAGTGCTGGGCAGAACAAGGAAAAATCTCGTTATGGAGTGGAAGTTGTCAGGATGTCGGGATGAGGGCAAAGGCCAACTCCTGACGGCCCTGATTGACGACAGGGCAAAAACAGCCTTATCGGAGGTGCGGCATACCCTCAACTACCGGTTTAGGAAAGTCATTTTCCATAGACTTAGAAGGGCAACAGCAGAAGGTACGGAGGAAAAGGAACCTGGTGGCATCTTGGGGGAAGAACCTCAGATATTACCGCAGCCCAGGGAGGCAGCCGCAACCTTAACGACACCCAGTGAGGTGGCAAATATGGTTGTAGCAGAGGAAGAGGGTGCTGGTGCAGAGGGTTGCAGTAGTATCAAAGATGTGGGGACCGAGGAGGACGAGAGGTTGTTGATGTATGAAGGGGCAGGTACACCTCTCTCCGACAACATCTAATGGAGGCGACAAGAAGATTGCGCGTGACTCAAGTGAATGTCCACCACGCCATAGCAGCGCCAGCTGTTGTGGCCAGAACATTCACTAAGAAACAGCTAGAGCTCACGCTGATACAGGAAACCTGGATCCACAAAAAGATGGTGAGGGCTTGGAAACAGCGATTCTAATGAAAACTCATTACTTACCTAGAGCGAGCATTATGATTAAGAAAAACATTAATTATATTTGTCATTCAGATTTTATTACCAGGGACTTGGTGGCCTTGGAGGCATTCGCCGCCAGTTTGTGGTAGTATCAGCATACTGTGCAGGGGACGGGGTACTGATACCCCCTGCAGAGGTACAGGGGCTGGTGGAATGGTGCAACAAGAAGAAGTGGCCTCTCATAATCGGGTGTAATGCAAATGCTGAAACATGGGGAAGTACGAATACAAAGCAAAGAGGTGAGTTTCAGTTAGAATTTTTAATTAAAAAAAAACATAAGCGTGTTTAACGTCGGGAACACTGGACAAGTTAGATTTAACGGTAGGAAGCACCTATGTAGGACAGTTCATAAAGAAGCACAGCGTCTCAAATGAACCCTCCCTTGTCGGATCATAGAAGGATTCTGTTTGAAGTGGACAGAACACAAAAGAATCATCCCCGGTTCGGAACCTCAGGAACACAAGGTGGGATCAATTTGAGGAGAATCTAAAAGAAGGTCTACAACTAGTAACGGTTAGAGGGACAGTAAAACACTATGCCACGCTGGAACAAGCTGTAGAGGAGGTAAACCTGGCAATGACCAAGGCGTTCGAGGTCAACTGCCCAATTACTAAGGTAAAAGAGCAAAGGGACGCATTTTGGTGGAGCAAGGAGTCGTCAGAATTAAGAACAAAAGTACGGAGGCTCTTTAATAGAGCAAATCAATTCGGAAACTGGGAAGAGTATATCAGGGTGCTTACCACTTACAATAAGGAAATCAGGAGGGCAAAGAGAAGCAACGTCAGAAACTCTGTGATAATATCTCTGCAACGTCTGTAGCGGTTGGGCTGCATAAAGCTTTGACCACGGACGGTTTCTAGACTAAAACTTCGTTGAGAAGGCCGGATGGAACGCATACGGAGGATAAGCAACAGAGAGCTGCCCTTCTTCTAGAAACACACTTTCCCGGAGGTATACGCGCGTGCGCAGAAGAAGTGAGTAAGAAAAAAAGTAAAAGAGCAAGGCCAGAGGACTGGCTGCCTTACTGTTTATGGAAGACCGTATTAAGTGGACCATAGGCACTCCAGCCATACAAATCACCAGGATTGGACGGAATAGTTCAAGTTCTCCTGCAGAGGGGGCAGAAGTGGCTATTACCGCACCTCCTGGGCATCTTCAGGAGCAGTCTGGAACTTGGGCATATTCCAGAACCATGGAGAAAGGCAAAAGTGATATTTATTCCAAAGGTAGGTAAGAAAGAGGCCACCCAGCCGAATTCTCATAGACCCATCAGTTTAACATCTTTCATGATAAAAACGATGGAAAAGTTGATTGACAACCACATGAGAACCAATATCTTGGTGAGATCGCCTTTGCAAGATAGTTAACATGCGTACAGAACGTGCAAATCAACGGAAACTGCACTGCTCAGGTTAACAAAAGAAGTAGAGAAAGCAGTGGACAACAAAGAAGTTGCTGTTTGTGCCTTTTTGGACATTGAAGGAGCTTGTGATCACACCTCGCGTGGAGCAGCCAAGAAGGTTCTAAGCGGGAAGAAGGTTGACAGCACCACAACTGACTGGATGTGAGATGCTGAGAACTAGAGTAGCAGAAACCAAGGCTGGTGATTGTAAAATCAGCTTTGCTACCACTAGGGGCTATCCGCAAGGTGGGGTCTTATCACACCTCATTTGAAGTTTGGTGGTGGATGAAATTCTAGTTGTATTAAGTAACCAAGGCATTAAATGTCTTGGGTACGCGGATGACATTGTCATTATTACCAGAGGGAAGTTCGAAGAAACACTGTGTGATATTGTACAGAGGGGACTGTAGACACCTGGTGCACATCTGTAGGACTAAAAGTTAATCTGAGTAAAACTACGGTAGTCCCATTTTCCGAGAAAAAAAACTCAGTATGAAGCCAATCATAATGAAGGGCTCCTTAATTGAATCTCCATAGAAGACTATATATCTGCAAAAATCTTGCGGGTGAAACATGGGAGTGCAGCCCAAGTATCCTAAGTTGGATGTATACCATGATAGTGAGACCAGCCATCACTTACGGACTAATCGCATGGAACAAAAGAGCCCGACTTAACGCTGGGAAGACAAAGTTGGAAAAGGTGGCATGTATCTGCTTCACGGGGGCAATGAGAACATGTCCTACCGCATCAATGGAGATGCTGTTAGACCTTGTTCCACTCCACTTGCAAGTTAAGAGCGTATCAAGGGAATCCATACTGAGATTCAGCATGCAGGGTATGGGAAATGGAAAAATCATCGAGTCTAAATATTGAGAAAGTTTTTCAAGGAAGAATCCCTTGCTTGGGTTTCCTAAAAACGGAATGATTAAGCAGTTCAACTTCGATAGGTAATATGCATCGCAGTTGTGCCAAAAAGCCGAGTGGAGCAGCGAATCCACTATACGTACCATCTGAGTAATGATGTAATAAAACGGTACGTGGATGTTTCAAAGACCGAGGCAGGGGTGGGTGCAGCAGTAATTAGACCAAAGACCAAATACTTTGAGCCCATGGGCACCATACTATACCCAAGCGTCTTCCAAGTCGAAATATGTGCTATCGAGAGGTGTACAGAAATCAGCTTAAGAAGGAAATATAAATACAAGAGAACACCTTGTCGGACTGTCAATCAGCAGTTAATGCATTTAGCTCATACACCATCACATTCAAAATTGTTGGAGACTGTGTGATCAATCTAATCAAGCTTGGGAGTAGTAACAAAATGACAGTTTATCTGGATACCTGGTCATGCGGGTATCGCTGGTAATGAAGATGTTATGCCCGCCAAATTACGTGTTGTTAAACATGTATCATTTGCGATTAAGGTTCTGTATAGGGTGTATTGACTGGAATCTAAAGCTTGACAGTTCAGACAAATAAACCGGTTGCGTTAAAAGCAAAGATTGGATTCTAGTCAATTCAACCTATAATTTCCATACTTGAACACATAACCTACATGTTGTGCATTATCATGATTTTACATTCAACTCATCATACATACAAATAACTCTTTGCCTCACTCTTGTCCATAATGCACATTTTAATAATTTTGTGAATTCTCTTTACAGCGTTTCGAATTTTGTTTAGTTTTTTTGTTTTTAATAAAAACGCTAATGTTTAAATTTTTCTCTTAATATTATAATAATGCAACAGAAAGAAATGAATTGCTTGTATTCTTCAGATTTTTTTTGATGTGGGTGGAAACAATTGATGATAGGAATGCTTGTTTATTAAAAGAGTGACCAATAAATTTTTCTGTTTATGTTTTATAAATTGGTAGAAAAACAGGGAAAATGTTATGGAAAAAAATGAGACAATCTGTTATTAACTGGTTACGTTTTCTAAATTGTAAAGGTATTGATTACAAACAATATGAATATCGAACGTCTATTTCGTGCAATCACCCCTACTTCCTCATGTTTATTTTTAATTTTTAAAATATATAAAGAAGAATTTTTCTTCAAAAATTTGAGTAATGATTAGAACTTAAAAATAATTAGTCGAACATGAAAAATTAAAATGAAATAATGTGCAGTGTTGTTGTGGCACATGAGAAAAAATGTTTATTAATTTGTTTCAATAAATTATTTAAAATTATCAATTTTTTTAAAATATGTGTTTTTCTATCCTATCGGTGTTAGGCTTTCATTGTGTCGCTAAGTGTGCATTGTTTTGATAAGTTTTGTGTGTTTTAAGTTGTGTTAGAGCGACTTTTAAAACAAAAAAGAAATAATGCCGGCAAATTAAATTAAACGTATTAAACGATATGGCGGTGGTTCGAGAAGGGCCAGATGGCAAAAATTTAAAAGGGCCCAACCTATGTGAATGTGCATATTGGATTATTTGTTTGCACAAGGTGTTTCGGAATGGTATAGTTGTAGTGTTTTAAAGCAGAGGTGTGCACCGTATGGTCAAACAACGATGATCGGAGGGGTGAGTGCATTCCATAATATGTTACATTTTTTTTATTGATATTTGGAATTGGAAATGTTTGCCTATAAAATCTATTCGTGTGGAGATCGGTGCCTGGTACCATAATTAAACTACTAGACGTATGTTGGCTGTCGTGAAAGTGGCACATTTTTGTTGCCTTGTATTTGCTAAAGATCTTCGCGTCCACTATAATGTCGTTATGTTAAACAGCGTTTTTTGGAATACAGATAATTGTTGGCTGAAGAAAATAACAAAAAATTAAACCTGGCGTATAATACCTAATGATTGGAAGTTGACACAGAGGAAGACTACAATCAACAGTATTGTATTTATCATTTCTCTCAATGTTAATTCTAGTTTTGCATGTTAGATTAATAAATTATTTTTTGTTTATTGTAAAAATAATAATGAAACGTCATAAATAAATTATCATTGTAAATTAGAGATCCTTTCCGTGTATGAGTCCGCGTTTTTATCCGTACATTCAGTTATTAGTTAAAAACTAATTAAAACCCTTTGTAAATAGATATCGTAGGTATCTATAATAAAAGTCGATTGCGACAAAGAAGCCGACAAATTGGCAAGGCGAAGTGTTTTAACATTTTTTGTCGGTCCGGAAGCCTTTTGTGGATTGGAGATAAAAGCCATTCACGAAAGGATGAGGGAAGTAATTATGATGGAATTGTCCAAAACCTGGAACAATACCGCACTCTTAAGATAGCCCAAGCAGCTGATTGATCAGTTTAATCAAACGTGCGCAGTCAGTAATGTTGTCTAGGATGAATAGGAACAACCTAAGAATACTGACAGGGGTTCTTACAGAACACTGTTAACTAAGAAAACACCTTAAAAACATTGGGGTGGAGCCCAGGGACGAATGTAGATTATGTCTGCTGGCAGAAGAGACCTCAGCCCATCTTCTCATATATCTTGATCAACACGAGCAGGTTGCATCTGGGGGAGTATAATATTGACGGACATGACCTGCAAAAACTTAACCCTCTCCATATCTTGAAATTCCTAAGGGAGGCTGGATTAAAAGTGGTGCTTTAACTGGGTTTTCACCAGGGAGTAGTAGTGTGGGGAACAATAGATCATTTTGGTCGCAGTACAACATATCACCATCGAATTTAATCTTAATCTTAAAACAATCGTTTTATTTGACGCTACTTACATAGCATTAAAATCGTAACATAATTTACAACTAGAATTTTTCGAATCTTTAACCCAAAATCACAAAAAATATATACATACATATTACATTTTGTTTTTATTTTTGTGGGTTTTTAGCTCAATCAATTTTTATTAAATAAAGCAATCTCATAATTTAATTTATTTATATTTATTATCTTTCACTCCCATCTAACTTTTTACAACTTGCAAATGTCAATCAAAATGCCATTAATTATGTTCACTTTAAATTGTTTCTTCATAAAACAAAAAATACTTTTCCATTTATTACATTTATAAAATATATAAGACTGTAACGTAATATTAGTTAGTATTCTCCCTCGTATCTCCTACTCCAATGAGGTTAATTAATTTCATTCTTTTTACGTTCCTTAAAACAAACTCAATTACGATATAGGTAGACATTTTAATATTCATTTTATATCTAAAACCATTGTTTCGAATATAATGTGTATAGACAACCCCCCATATCCCCAAGTACTTCATTTTAAACATAAAAATGAAAGCAACAAAAAAACGAGTTATTTTACATTAAAGTGCATTTGGTGAGGTAAGGTAAGTAATCAAATGTTTAATCTTGTTTTTTTTATTTATCTGTTTGGAATTATAAAATAGACGAAATTGTATTTTCCGATTAAGTTGTTTGTTAGCTGTGCATTATAATTTTAGATTTCAACATATAATATAATATATGTTCGTGTCCTTAGGTCATTCGTTTTGACGCTACATTAATTTTTGATTCGATTAATTTTTATGTTTTTGCGAAAGTAGTTTTGTTTTTAAGTTTAAAAATACTTGAACTGGGTATGAAGTTGATTAAGATAAGATGGTGGTAAAAAGGTAGGTTTAGTTAGCTAGATAAATGGTATGTGGACAATATATTGTATTGTTGCTCATTTACACCAAATGCAATCACAAAATACCATATATATATTGCCTGATCTAGAAACAAACCAAGTAAAACTTTAAAGATCATACCGTAATAAATGGTGGCCGAAGTGGGATCGAAATGGGAATTAAAAGTTTCAAACTTTGATTACAGTTTTAAAAGATCTATAGTTTAAAATTCCTTATCCAAAGGTTAAACCAAATTTAAGCTATTGGACTACAACGGAAACTTCATTCGCAATAAAAATCATTTGAGCGAAAATTCTGATATCGATATTGGATCTTCTTTATTCGTTCCTAATTTTTAGATTATCATCAGAATAATTAATTAAAAATATATTTGTAAAGAAATTAGTTTATATATGTCAGCAACATCCGGTTAGCAAATCATGTTAACCAAATAGAAAGTTATCTTATAGAGAACAAAACAAAAATCATTCAACGATGCTTGATACTTCCTATCTAATAATTTTAATTCAATATTTTCTAATTAAATTCACCAAAAATGGTATAAATACATAAATCAACATAAAATAAAAATAAATTTAGTAAAAAAAAATAAAATATGTTAAATATCATTTTGATTCTCAACCAAATTATTATTTTTTTTTTTCTGTTTTAAATTTAGTGTTAATGACTTCTTTGGATAAATCTGAGAATAGAAATGTTTTTCTTTACGGTTTAATTTATTTATTTTTTTTTTTTTCGTAAGAAAAGGGAACAAAATGTTTATGTTTCAGGGTCATTGTCGTCTTAATTTTCTTTAAGATTTTAAATTTTGGGATTTTTATATATAAAAATAAACTTTTCGAAATTAATTAATTTAGTGTATGTGTTATAGATACAGATGATTTCCATATTAATTTTGATATTTTAATGTGAAAAGGAGAGACAATTTAGATTTATTTATTTGATGGAAGTAGTGATATATTTATAGAGTTGTTTACGCGAAGGTTTAAGCCTCAATGTGTGACTGAAAGAAAATGTCAGGAACAATGTAAGATTTTTTAATCGCGGCTGGGCCGGCGTCGATGTGATGATTACCAGATATTTTATACTTCCGTGAGGCGCCTGTGACCTGTCCTTGACGAGTCCGAAAACATTTGTTCTGCGATTTTTCTCAAATCGGCCGCTTTTGCGTTCGGCAAGCTCCGAAAAATGCCGATTGCCCGGGATCTTGTAAAAT
Source organism: Diogma glabrata (assembly GCA_963693315.1). NCBI lineage: Eukaryota > Metazoa > Arthropoda > Insecta > Diptera > Cylindrotomidae > Diogma > Diogma glabrata. The sequence goes on along the minus strand of OY856186.1, from coordinate 19,732,803 downwards.
TCTTTTTTTTTTAACTATGGGGGTTGAAAATTTGATTTAGAACACGAGGGTAACCTTGTCCGACAAAAATTTATCTGCTATTGTCTAGTCCGACAGCCCAAACATCCAAAATGTCAGTTGTCGGACTCGACAATAGCAGACACATGTTGGTCTGTGTTCTTAAACAAATTTCCAGTCCCCACAGTTAAAAAAAAATTGTGTGACAGCAAATTTACACGATCGCGGACAATCGGCAGTTTTGGAAGCTTTCCGAACGCAAAAGCGGCCGATTTGAGGAAAATCGCAGAGCAAATGTTTTCGAGCTCGTCAAGGACAATCGCCTCACGAAATATAAAATTTGTGGTAATCATCACCGGAAATAGGCGCCTGCCCAGGGACTGTAAGGTTGTATAATGTAAAGTTTTTTTGGCATTAATAAGACCTATACTAACTGTTGAAAGAAAAGAAAAGCTTGACACTGGGTACCATCGATTGTAGAACCCTTTTAGAATTTAAACGAAAACTCATAAGAATAATTTATGTGATGTACTTATGTTAATTAAACCCAACCGGACTATATCGATTGGCCACATAAAAAGAACTCGATCACAATAAATGACAAAAAGTGTTCAAATAACAACCTGTTGCTGTTCGTTGGAAGGGTCGAGTAAGCTTATGACATCACCAAAGACCTTTGTGCTATACTAATACCTACTACCTGCCAATACCTTTGTGGTGTATTGGGTTTTGTGCTCTTACATAGGGACATGTCTTCTATTGCAATATTTAAACTAAACCATTCAGGTGGAAACACTAATGGTTTCTACCAAATTTTCTCCAATCTCAGTCTTGTAAATATAAAAACAGCATTGATATCACGGCCGAAACTGAATCCTATATGTTGAGCAGCAAATTGAACCGGTTCATAAATCGAGGACTCTGTTGAGTGCTGATAATAGTTCTACATCGTTGGCCCAAAGGCCTCACATATACCACCAAATTATACAAGAACAACTTCATAGTAGAGCTGCGATTCAACATTGACATTTTATTCCATATCACCCGAGAGAAGCCGAAGTCACATTTTCACTTTTGATTGGGCACGAGATGATCAACAATGTAGGCTATATCATACGGAGATTTACTATAGGATACCAGTGAAAAAGAAAGAGGGATGTACCAAATCATCTAGTTAATATGGAACCGTTAAATTGGTGACAGCGGGGAGTTCCTATAGCAAACCTTCAACAGTTCAAATATTATTGTTACAGCGAGACGAAACTAATGAAAACAGAGGATAAGAATAATCGCGGGGTTATGTTTTGTGGTCTTATACAGAGTGCAAATCAGTGCAAATCTATGAGTCGAAAACACAAATCTAGAACATAATCAAGCTGTTACCTGAACAGAATCAAACTGTCAATCGCCACCGTTCAGAAAGGCCACGATTTCTAACCGCTTAAGAAGAAGACCGATCTCTACCGGCTTCAATCTATTAATAAAATGAGAAAAGTTAGATGTGGTTATCTCTCAACTTTCTAGTGCCGATCAGTTAGGTTTTTTCTCCGACCCCATTTACTAATATTGTGGGTTATCGATGTAGAAGATATAAAACCTGTCAAACAGTGCCACTGTGCCGTATCTCCCGCAGTTCAAAAGCTTATTTATAAAGAACTTGATCGTATGCTTCATCCTCGAGTGATAGAAGCAAGTACAAATTCATAGTGCTCTCCTATGGCTATTGCTAAAAAGAAAAACGGTAAAACTAAGCTTTACCTCGATGCTAGGATGTCCAAATTTTTAAGGTAATCGAATATCTCGGACATGTAGTGGGTGATGGTAGGATGCGGTACGGGCTATTATCGACTTCCCCATTCCTAAAATTTTGGAACAGGTTCGTCGGTTTCTATACTTATCTTTAGTGACCAGTTTAACTGACCGCAAAAAGAAAACAAAAAATTTGCATGACATGAGGAAGCTCAAAAGAGATTTTATCAGCGTTGATTACGGCCCGATTCACGTAAACCCATATTTTGGTCGTGTTTTATCTAATGTTACGCAAGCGTAACAGGAATCGGAAGCGTGCTTTTTAAAAAAGAATCCGATGGATCTGAATGCAGTGACTTTCATGTCGCATTTCATGGCATGTCTTAACAAAGCCCAGATAATATAGTATGACGGAATTTGAGTGCCTGGCGGCATTCAAGTTTGAAACTGTTGATTAGTCAGGGAGGTTAGCTCTCTGGAACTTACTACTTCATACGTTTGATTTTGAAATAGAATATTGCAAGGGATGTATCTGAAATCAGCCCAAGTAGACATTGTTTTGCATCTAGTCAGTAACATCAACCATGAACACATGTTCGTACCCAAGACGGCAGAATTTGCCCAAAAAAAAACTGTTGGTACCGCATTACGAGACTCATTGCTGGCACTGGCCCACAATCCACCTTTGTCATCACATCTCGGTGCACCTAAAATATTAAAAATTAGGTAGAACTTATTTCTGGCCTTCGCTTTCTCAAGGTGTTAAAATTTTTGTTGGGAACTGCGTAGAATGTAAAAAGAACAAGATTGAAAATCATAACGTGTTAGGCCCTTTTCGACGACTGTTTGCAGACTTTCTTAGACGTTACCCTTGACCTCGCAAAGGAAATACCCATCTGATAATTGTTTTAAACAATTATAGCCGATTTGTAGTAGCTTAGTGCCTTCGCCGCTAAGTTGGCTGAGTTCTTAGACTAAGACGTTTTCTTCCTTTTTGCAGTACCTCAATATTTCAGTTCTGATAACGGGAAACAGTTTACTTCTAACTGGCTCTCTTTTTTATTAACAAAATACTGAGTCTACACCCTCACTTATGAATATTGTGGAACATTGTGGACCATTCGAAGACTTTTTTTGTATGGGTGGGGACTGGGGGTACCTATCGGTAGGGGTACATAAAGCATGATGCGTCGTGGGTTGGAACGTCAGTTACCAGTGACGCACAGCGAATGAATAGAAGCAAACAGTGAAATGTGAGTAATCAAAGCGATACAGTGACTGAATATAAATCGAAAATAAAAGTTTCTGTTTTATTCCGGGATTTTTTACACTATCGCACCCGTGGATTCTACATCAGGAAAAATTCTTTAAACAAGTTATTTCTTAACTTCTGTTGATTGTAGTTGTCCTGTGTTATATCCTTACAGGTTTTTCCTGTCAATAACAGCCCATACAATAGCTCACCGAACCAAACAATTCTCCAATTTCGTTATAAAAAGCTTTCATTTATATATTATACAATGCCTAGACGTAAATGAGGAGGAGATCTTTCCAGTTCTGGAGCAAAACGGCGAAAACATAAAGAACAGTGAAAAAACGAAACAGTCGAAGAGCGCGAAGCACGTTTACGTTCTCAACGAACGAGAATGAACACTGTGAGAAGTAGAGAAACCGAAGAACAACGAAATGAACGAATTGAAAAATCAAGAATTATGACACAATCTTATAATAAAAGACTGCGGATGAGGACAAGTAAACAGTACAACCTAACAAATAAAGCATTCGACTACGACCCGACGAAAGAATATAAAAAACACAAACACGTCTTAATCAGAAAAATAGATAACATGTACCAATTTAGCAACGCGAAAAAATTCTGTAGAGAAACACCAGAAATCTGTTGCATAAATGGAAAAAATCGATTACCCCCATTGGAAGCATCTCCGCAGGAATTTCTACATTACATGACCGGGAAAACTTTCTTCAAAATATAAAAGCGTACAACGCCTGCTTCCTAATGACTTCTTTCGGTGTCACTTCAATCAATAGTAACAGAGATGGAGTCGATTGTGTTTTTCCATCCAAGAACAAATCTATCACAAAATGGGATCATACCACTACCAAACGAAGACTGTAAATTAGTGCAAGTATATATATTTCATCGAAAATGGATTGAGACGAGAAATAATCCAAGATGTACATAGAATCTTATACAAACACAATCAACTTATTCGCATATTCAAAACAGCACTAGACCGAATGATTTCTGATGACTATAAAGTAATAATTCGAGCCGATAAGAGACCACCTGGAGAACACGAACGTCGATTCAATGCACATCAGATAGACGAAGTCGCCATCGTAATTGTGGACAATGAAAACACCATCCGTGACATAATTGTACAACGAAGAAGAGAAAGACTCAAACACATTGCAGAAACACACCGTTCATATGATGCCCTCCAATATCCATTAATATTTTTGTAAAAATACAATCTGTAACAGGCGTAGAAACAAACAAAAAAGTCACTTCCAAGGAGTTCTATGCTTACCGCTTAATGATCAGAGACAATGAAACATACAATCACATTCTCAATACTCGCCGTTTATTCCAACAATTCCTGGTAGACATGTATGCAAAAATAGAAGCGGAACAGATGCTTTACATAAAACTGAATCAGAAGAAACTACACACAGAAGAATACACCTTCGAGACGCGATCATAAATAACGAAAACATTGACGACATTGGAACAATGGTGATCTTACCCTCATTTTACATATAGGGAGTCCAAGACATATGCACGAATATAGTCAAGATGTGCGTAAGAAAATATGGACGACCTGACCTCTTCATAACATTCACATCCAACTCATCGTAGCCAGAAAAGAACAACTAAGATACGGACAAACCCCCATGGTAATAGCTCGAGTTTTCTGATAAAAACAAATGATATTTATTGAAGTCATCACAAAATATCCTATCTTTGGAACCGTTAGATGCTGGATGTACACAATTGGGTGGCAAAAACGAGGACTGCCTCATTCGTACCATCTCATATGGGTACACAACAGAATTCATCCCACGGATATTGACAAAATTATCCAAGGTGTATTTCCCAATCCACAAGAAGATCCGGAGCTGCACGACATAGTTGTAAAAAATATGATTCACGGACCATGCGAGCCATTAAGCCGCAATTCACCATGTATGAGTGATGGAAAATGTACAGTTATGCCCGCCAAATTACGTGTTGTTAAACATGAATGCAGAACGATTGGGGGTCAGGATAGGGTGTATTGACTGGAATTTAAGGCTTGACAGTTCAAACAACTAAACCGGTTGCGTTAACAGCAAAGATTAGATTCTCGTTAATTCATTCTATAATTTCCATCCCTGACCTACCCAGATATACATTTTGCACTGTCGTAATTTCACATTTAACAGATCACCATAAAAAAATAACTTTTTGCCTCACCCTCGGCTATAATATATATTTAGCATTAACATTTTTCATTAATAATCATCGGCACACCTGACTTTTTTCTGTAAAACATCAAGGTTATAATAGTTTTCATATATTTGAATTCTCTCTAAAACGTTTCGAATTTTATTTGTTTTCTTTTATTATCATTCTGCTTAAATAAAAACAAAGCAAAAGAGATGACAATATGTGATTGATTGTAAATAAATTAAACAAAAACAAGTTCGTCCTAAATTGTAAATGTATTGATTACAACGAATAAGGTCAGATAGACCATCCGCACGGTGTGAAGGTCATAATAATATAGAATTCAAAAGGCGACTATATGGTGACCCTTTACCACATTGGTGCATTGCAATTAATAATGTGTTGGGTAGTTATACAATTGAATATTATGGAATAAATTCTACGCGCTTGCAAACGTTGATGTTGTTTCGAAAATATAGAAAAAAAACGGAAAACGACATACAAGGACGAAAATCGTCACAACAATCAAAATCCAGTCAACTATCAACTAAACTATCAGTTTTTTTATTCCTATTTCTATTTTATTAAATTCTTTGAATTTCGTTGAATTATTTTTATGACCACCGTGGTCTTGTAAGCTAGTTGTTATAATAGAGATCTTTTCCTTGGATCCGCGTTTGATCCGTACAATCATTAATTAGTTAAATCAGTAAAATTCCCTTGGATATATAGATACCGTAGGTATCTATTCTATTAGTCCTATTAGTAGTGAAAAGTCCTTCGTGTCAGTACAAAAAAATACTCAATACTATACTTGGACGACACAAACCGGAGATGATGGTTATCCCAAATACAGAAAACGATCACCCAAAAAAGGTGGCTTCCCAGCAAAAATACGAATACGGGGCATGGACGAACTGGAAAAAGATAAGCAATGGGTAGTACGATATAACTCTCTACTTTCCAAAATATTCCAAGTACACAAAAACGTAGTAAATTGCAATTCAGTGAAATCCATTAAGTATGTCTGTAAGTATGTGAACAAAGGCATGGACATGGCTCTATTTCAAATAACCAAAGACAGCAAGCAACAAAACAGAAACGACGAGATCCTCATGTACCAAATGGGAAGATACAGTAACGAAGCAGCGTGCCAGATTTTCAGTTATCCTATACACGAACACGAACCAGCTGTGCAACATCAAGCAATACACTTAGAGAATGGACAGTGAGTTCAAAAAAGACAACGCCAGAAAAATTGCAAGCGGTCCACCTAAGAACACAACATTAACAGCTTTTTTCCGACTGTGCCAAACCGATCCATTCGCGAAAACATTATTATATGTCGACGTCCCTATTATACGTGGAACACAACAAAAAAATCTTTCAACGACGAAAACAAGGAATTTCAGTAGAAAACTAACACACTAGGCCGAGTATACAGCGTACATCCGAGCAACGCTGATTGTTTCTATCTCCGGCTGAGCAAATCAGAGACTTATTTGGCATAAATCTAACAACGTATAACCCATCGAATTCAAAACAGCTATGGGACTCCTTCAAAGAGAATATGAGTTATTGACATACTATACCGAATCCGACAAGCTAATCCAGAACGAATTCTTTCGAATTCAACGACGACATCTTCAATCAAACACTCATTCGTCTAGAAGATAAATATTTAGCGATGAAAAATCAGACCTTACTACCACTTGGGATGCCAACACCACGACGAGATGCTTTCAGTGTGATAAATTTCGAAATTACAAAGGAAAAAAACTACAACACCAACGAACTACTTCAATACATTGCTCACAACAAACCACTTCTCAATGACAATCAAAAAAAATTTACAACGTTATCATGGACCGGATCAACAACAACACTGGCGGAATTATTTACTTGGACGCACCAGGCGGCACCGGTAAAACGTTTCTGATAAATCTATTGCTGGCAGAAATATGTGCTTAACAACACATCGCACTTACACTGGCATCATCTGGCATTGCGCCACACTTATGGAAGGAGGACAAACTACCCATTCCGCCCTACAACTACCGTTGAATATAGCCGAAGAACAATTTCCGATATGTAAAATCTCAAAAGCATCTGGATGAGGTGAACTTCTAAAACAGGCTAAAATTATCTTCAGGGAAGAATGCACGATGGCACATAAAAAATCACTCGACGCGATGGATAGAACATTACAAGACTTGCGAGGAAACTCTGAAGTGATGGGTGGAGTTCTACTCATACTCTCAAGAGATTTTCGACAAACAGTTCCAGTTATCCGCAAGTCAGCACTAGCAGACGAAATCAATGCATGCTTTAAAAAATCATATCAATGGTAACACATACAAATATGCGACTCACACAAAATATGAGAGTTGAACTATCGAAAGACGAAACAATAGAACATTTTGCTCAACAACTTTTACAAATAGGCGAAGGCACATATCTTACTGACCAGACGATCGGCCTCGTTGAACTCAACAATGCTTTCTGCAACGTAGCCACTACTGTAAATGAACTCATCGACCAAATTTATTCAAACATTGTTCATAACTATACAAATCCGGAGTGGCTATTTCAGAGGGTAATTTTAGCAACAAAAAATAATATTGTTGACGTTATCAACTTTAATATTCAAAAGAAAATTGATGAAGGTGAAGAAAGAATACACAAATCGATCGACACGATGGTAAACGTTGAAGAAAGTGTCAACTTCCCTACAGAATGCCATTAGATTGCTTGCCTTCGACTGAAAAATGGATCTCCGATCATTCTACTCAGAAATCTCAACTCACCACAACTATGCAATGGAACAAGAATGATCGTCAAACAGCTATCGAATAACATCATCCCAGCCGAACTTATGACTGGGAAAGACAAAAGACACACAGTATTTATCCCCGGAATACCACTGATCTCTACTGGATTGCCATTCCAATTTAAAAGACTGCAATTTCCAATCAAATTAGCCTATAGTTTTTGTTACGAAGTAGGCTGGTGATCAACGAAGCAGTTGTGTAATTCCCTGATTTAGACATGCACTACTTTTCCACACCCATTAAATTTACAGTAACAAACTTTCATGGTTGTTTACATTTTTCCTTTAACCATATTTTCTTAAACTCAAACAGAAGTTGCCATCTACAATAGTTTTCGTTTAAAAAAAATGAACATAAAATAGCTGTGTGATATTTCTTAATGTAATTTCCTTTATTCAGTTTGTGATCGTTGATCACTATAGAATTAGCATGGAACAGTTGTACAATAACTTGGGCTATTCCCAAGTAGATGTCCTACAATCGTGTCGTAATCCATGTTTCTGTTTATAATTATTCACCAATTTTAGTACAGTGAAGATACTTTAAGCGGGTACACATTTACCGAAAGAAAATGTCCTATAAATAAACTTATTGTGCTTATTGATTTGTGATGTAAAAACGACGGGATTTTGCTTATAAATACGCGATTGAAACTATAGATGTCTCTTAGTCGATTTCTTGTCTGATAATCAACAGCTGTTTGTTTTTGTTGACGTCTACGTGGCGATTGTTGTGGTATAAATTTTTGCTTGCTTTGACCTACAACTAAAAAGAATGCAATTTAGAAGCAAAAAAAAGATATTTCGATCAAAAACTAAAGGTAATTTGGCCGATTGCAATTTTGGGGAATGAATTCACGCTCAGTGGACTGGCAGTAGCATATTTATGGAGCTGTGATGGAAATTAGGAATTGGTGAGTTATGGCAGACATTTTTTTTTTGTCTTTTTTTGTTTGAAAATCAATATGAATTGAGTATTTGTCTTAAAAACAGAGTTGTTTAGTAGATGTGAAAAGCAATAGCACAATTTTGATGTTTAAGTTATAATTTTCTATGCCTACCTTGAGTTAAATTAGTGCTTATTTTAGTGAAGTATTTTAGTGAAGTAAGTATATACAAGAAGTATTCAGAGAAAAAAAAATTGTATATGTTTCGTGCATTTCGCATTGTCCTAAACAAATAGTAGAAAAATATTATCTGTGTACTCTGTGCAGTCAGTCTTTTTATTGGTTTTTGTGAACACAAGCACCTGGAAAAAGGGCAAAACTACTTAGCTCTATCTTAGTTAAATTAATCGAACGGAAATATAACCAAATAAATAAAAAAAATAATAAATTGATTATATGTTAGTCACCGATAAAGCAAAAAAAGTATTATTTGTGTGTATTGTCAAATCAGTTTAAATTATTTGTTTTTTTTGGAACTCAAGCACCTAAAAAGGGGCAAAACTGCTTTAGTTAAATCAATTGTAATATAAAAAAAAAGAAAATTACCTATATGTTATTAGTATAAAGAAATATACAGTTTTGTGAATGTACTCTAAACTGAAAAATCATCGCTACAGAAAAATACAGTGCAATTTATACCGTTATTGAACGGTGTTTCGTACATCCTAAATTTTTTTTTTGCATAACAAAAAAAAATAAGACACCAAATTACCTGTATTTATCTAATGGGATTAGTCTAAACTAAAATAAATTTATTAACTGTTTTAAATGAAATAAAGAAAAGTATAAACAAGAATAAAAACTCAAAAATTGTCTAGATCCACCAACTGTACTAATTTTTTTTGATAATAAAACGCGAGCCCGCGATTTCTCGGCTTTTATAAATTGTTGTCTAAGGATCGAAAGCTTACCCACCTAGTACAGCATTTGGTGTGGTGGGCGATTCACAAGAAGGCGGACCGGAATATTGTGAAGAACTGAATCATTTGCAAACAAACGATAACTTGAAATTGCTTTACTGGTTACTGGATTAAACTACACATTGGAACAAGAGGTGTTACGTCGATAGCTGTTTTTGACTAACGGTGCCGCTGGTTGCCGCTATTCGACGATTTATCGAAGTATGATGATCAGCTAAAAGATTACGAATGGGATTGGGATTGGACGATATCATGGGGTGAGTTTGCTTTTATTTGATTTTATTTTATAATTAAGGTGAATGAATGCGTATGCGTGAATGTGTGTCGAGGAATTTATTTGGCGATACCAATGTTATTATACTAAATAAACCATCTTGATAACGTTACCCTATTGTTTTAATCAACATCATAAATTACTATTGAAGTGTAATAAACCTATTTACGTGCTATTTTATTGATATTCTTCATATGTATTACACCTCCAAATAATTTCCGGATACTTCGAAATTTAATTGCTTAAGAATTCTTATCATAGCATGAAAACGAAGTTGTTATTGGTTACCACCGTTCAATCTAAGGAGTATTTCCTTAGTTTATTTTGATAAACAGTGATTTTAAATATATGTTGTCTTAATTGAATTGAATAATAATGGTAGGTAGAAATTACAATTTCAAATATTTTATTTACACACTAACCAAAGAACAAGAAAAAAATGGAAATTCTAGAGCGTTTAAAAGTTAATCAATGCCGTTGATATTTTGATCTACGAACATGCGGAGTAATAATAATCATATTTTCTATTATCAATGACATATGGGGTATATTATCATCAATCATTTATGTTTATACATCTCGGAAAGTAAAATACAACCTTCAATAGACATATATTGGTATATTAAGAAAAATAAAAGTTCTATGGGAATTTATTATTTCATTTTATTTTCAGTATGCGCCGTGATGAAAGTTGATGGAAGTGGTGTATGTGTATATGTATGCATGAGAGTATGTGGGTACGGTAGATGGTGTGTATGCATGTACGAGTGTGTATGTGTGTGTGTGTATATGAGTGTCTGAGGTGGGGTTGGACGTGGTGATCGTGGTTCCTTCGCATACGAGGGTTGCCAGAGTCTGTTTAGTTCACTTGTTTTTCTTCTTACATCTGTTCGTATCTCGTAATTCGCGTACATGTTCAGTTATTTGTGCTGGAGCAGCAGGTAATCTCTCGACCCCATAGGCTGCAGCTAGTCTGGGGCTAAAAATAATCTCGCTAGGTACGCGACCTGCTATGCCACTTCGTTGTTGGTCAACGAAGCAGCGCTTCATTACATTTTACAATTTACAAAGCGCAAGGACAAACTTTAAAATATTGCGGCATCTACATAAAAGACTCCTGCTTTTCTCACGGTCAACTATACGTAGCTTCGAGTAGGAAATTCCAAAAATTTATGCATATACACTTCGGATAACAAAATGAAAAATGTTGTTTACAAACAAGTATTGTAAATAAAAGTATTGTAGTTAGAATATATTTTCAATAAAAAATTTGTATATCATATACTAAACCGTAAATAGAAAAATTTATAATACGGTATTTTGTAAAATAAATAACATTAAAGGTTTTGACGAAGGGATATTCATAGAGGAAGTAAGTAGTAGTAAGCCGGCTAACAATTAAACAATTGCAAAAATCACACTTACTACGCGGGCGAAGCCGCGGGGCAAAAGTTGGTTACAAATAAACCATTAACATTTCTGACATTTATGCTCTTTCTTTTACAATTAATTAATTAATACACAAAAAACTGTAGATATGATTATCTTTTTATATTTTATGTTAAAATAGAATCACTTCCATTTAAATCTTTATACAGACATCGATACTCGATCATAACAACGCCTAATACAAACAAAGAAAAGTTTGACCAAACTAATAATTATTAACTTTTACCTATGCTAAACGATTGTAATTATACGACCGGTAATTCATTTTTATTCCTATAACTATAATCAAAACTTTCATTTAATATTAAAATCTAAAGTAAATCCATTATTTCAATCAAAATTAATAATAAAAAAGCAATGACTAACCTTTTGATCAATGATCACAAAGATAAACCAATTTAATTTCTTTGATTTCCAAAATAGAATTTGTAGTTTTATTTCAATGTAGTTTTATTTCAATGTAGTTTAATTATTTATTTCCTTTCCCTACCTACCATAAGATGTAAAAAGACTTTCCATAAAATTTTATATCGATTTGTTTTATATCGAAAAATTACTTTCGTCTGAAAAAATTGAGGTACTAATACAAACACTGGTATAATCATAAAACCATAACAATAGCAATTACTTCATCATTTATCAAATTTCAATTAAAAACAAATATATTTATATAATAATCAACAAACGTTCGATACACTCCAACCAATTTCTCATTTTTCTGATATAAGTAATTAAAAACCAAACAATATCGAATTAATTACCACACCAACATCTGTAACACCTTCTTATTATTACAAACTATATCCATTTATCGTAACAGAAAATTACAATCATTACAACAAAATAACGGTTATTTTTAATTAAAAATAAAAAAAAAATTAACCAACCACGAAATAGAATTCATGATTTTAATTATAAATAAACATATTTTTAATCAATTTCTTATTGATGCATACTATTGTTACCATATAATATGTTAAAAAAAAGGTCAACAACAACAAACAAAAACAATTCTAATAACAACATATATATGATAATAAATTTTATTTTATATTGTTTTTATTAAAATAATTTATTGTTCAATTTTCGTTTAACTATTTCCTTGATCTTCCAAAAACAAAATTTTTAATTTTAAATTCAACGAAAAAATCAATTGTTTACATATAATAATAATTTGAAGATTGTAAAGAGATATGATTTTGTTCTATTTTTTTTTTATTATCAAGATTTAATTTCATTTTAATGGAAATTTCTTTCTCTCTCTCTAAAGTCTATACTCTATACAATGTGATTGGAATATAGAAGCTTAAAGAAAAAATAAATATAATGCATGTTAGAAATATATAATAGAAATTGAAATATAATGACTTTGAAAATTATGAATATTAATAACTACGTCGGCAACTTGAACTACTGAAATGACTTCTAGAAATTATTTTAATATAAAAAAGATCTAATATAACTAGAAAAATGAATATTTTTTTTTGAAAAAAATGGCGCAGCTCTCAAAAAATTTTAAATTAAACAAAATTTACATGCTTTCATGAATTTCATGACGAACGTAAATCAATACATAACTCTTTGATGCGAATTAAGAACATTGGTGACAGCGATGAAATTAGTTTTTAAAATGGTTTAATTAAGAAAGCTGAGAGTAACACAAGTGAAATAGAAACTTACACAACAAGAATTATAATCAACGGGAAACAAAAGTAAATCAGTAGTTTGGTTGCGAGAAGCTTTGGAAGCTGTCCGAACATGATTAAAAACTTTATCTAGAAATAAATTACTGCAATTCGAACCTCAATGTGGCATATCATAATTAGTGGGCTGGGTTAAGTTAAAATGCAGGAGCTCTGGTGGTGGTACGAGGTTGAGGAGAAAGTTGTGGTATATTAGGTCCTACTGGAGGTCCTACTGCAGACACATCAATACATCGTAGTGTAATCCCAGAAAAAAATCTATCTTATGTATTTCTGGTATCGTTAACATGATTACACCCTCACATATACGCCCCAAACATAGCTTTAACGAAGACAATAGGCATGAACCAAATGGAGTCTGAATAATGTGAAAAACCTATTTTAGCAATAACCCATGGCCGAATGAAACATTCCTGACAGCTTGGTGCTTGAGGAAATTTTTAATTATTCTTAATGAAGCTTCGGTCAAATTCGTCATAACAAATCCATATTTTGTTTTTTGTTCTATGAGCTAAAGAACCATATAAATGTCCCTCGAAATATTTGTTCGCTCTCTTTTTTGGTTTTCTATTCTGTCAGTCACGACAACAACAACAATATAATTATAATTGTCAATAGAATAAAGTGCATAAATTTTTGGAATAAAGTGTGTTGTTTTAATCAAGAATCGGAATCTCCTATCAGAGATAGAAGGTAACATCTCAAGTAACATAGATGCTACAATTGGCGACGAAGTTAAACGAAGAAACATCAGAAAATAAAGGTCTTACAACTAAAAAAAGTTCCAGATCCAGTCGACCACAAAGGTCAGTAAAATTTACAAAGTGAAAATAAATTATTTGATATTAAAAAAATCGAAACAAAAATGCCAAAAATTGGTAAATTCGAGGAATATGAAGCCGGTGAAGATTTCGAATCGTACGTCGAACGTATTCAAATATATTTTGAAATCAATGAAATGAAAGAAGAAAAAGTCGGACAAGTGCGAATAAAATTCGCTCGCCAAGGGTTCCGTGAATGTAAAAGAACACAATATCAAAAATAAATGACATAAAGTTATGTTGTAAAGTCTTTATATCGCCAGACTATGGACGCATAACAGAATAAATGTTTAATCGTAAACGTCTATAGTAAATGTCAATCACATCTACATCGATCAAAAATGTTACTTGAGGTTAAATCTTATCCATAGCTGTTTATGTTAGCTAAAGAAAGATTTAACGAGTATTTTAACGGTCTAAATTGGGAATATTTGTTCTATAAATCAGCGCCGAAATATAGGGTGGTATACATACACTTAAAATAACTTTTTTTTCATCAATAACTAAAAAACTGTGCATTGCAGAATTCAAAAACATGTTGCAATGTTTCTTAAATTAAGTGTTCTTTCAAATGACACCCCATTCGTTTGGTTCCAAAAAAAGTTTTTTTGCATTCCCCACACCCATCCCCTAAACACACAGAAATATAATTATTTGAGAGTTCGCTATAATTTTCGTTCAAAATATAGCAAATTTCCTGTCTCCATGAATTTTTTCAATTTTTTCTGTCAATCGGTATCGAAACGTCCCCCCCTACGTTGGGGGGGGAACGGTCTGGAATGTGCACATTTTTTAGAATAACTCAAAAACGGTGTACCGCAAAATTCTAAAAAAAATTGCAACGTGTTGGAAATTTGGTGTTCTTTCAAATGATACCCCACTCGCTTGGGTCAAAAAAAGTTTTTTTTTACCCTCTTTACACCCATCTCTTAAATAAACAGAAATATAATTATTTGAGAGTTTGCTATAATTTTCGTTCAAAATATAGCAAATTTCCTGTCTATAAATTTTTTTAATTTTTTCTGTCAATCAGTGTCGAAACGTAGGGGGGGGAACGGTCTGGAATTTACACATTTTTTAGAATAACTAAAAAACGGTGTACCGCAAAATTTAAAAAAAATTGCAACGTGTTGGAAATTTGGTGTTCTTTCAAATGATACCCCACTCGCTTGGGTCAAAAAAAGTTTTTTTTTACCCTCTTTACACCCATCCCCTAAATACACAGAAATATAATTATTTGAGAGTTCGCTATAATTTTCGTTCAAAATATAGCAAATTTCCTGTCTCCATGAATTTTTTCAATTTTTTCTGTCAATCAGTGTCGAAACGTATGGGGGGGAACGGTCTGGAATTTGCACATTTTTTAGAATAACTCAAAAACTGTGTACCACAAATTTCTAAAAAAAATTGCAAAGTGTCTGAAATTTGGTCCTCTTTCAAATGACACCCCACTCGCTTGGGTCAAAAAAGTTTTTTTTCACCCTTCCCCACCCCAATCCCTTAAAAACACAAAAATATATTTATTTGAGGGTTCGCTATATTTTTCGTTCAGAGTTTATCAAACTTCCTATCTCTGTGAATTTTTTCAAATTTTTCTGTTAATTAGACTCGAAATGCAAGGGGGGGGGACCAACTTTTTGTGTCACTTTATTGATAATAATTCAAAAACCATTCATTGCAAAATTCTAAAAAAAATGGCAATATTTCTAAAATCAAGTGCTCTTTCAAATGACACCCCACATGACCTGGTTTTAAATGATGTTTTTACCCCTTAACATTCCCACCCCTTTAATAAATATAGTTATGAGCGTCTGCCACTTTTCTATATTTTTCATTAAAAATCTCCTCAATTTTTTATCATTCCAAATATATTTCAAGATTTTCGATGAAGTAGGGTCGGAGTTAATCGGGGCAATAAAACATCCCGAAAACGTCATTTTTCAAAATTATACAAAAAATGGTGAGGTGTAAAATTCCAAAATATATTTTTAAAAAATGCTGAAATGAAGCCCTTTCATATGATACCCTACTCGTCTCGCTAAAAAAATGTATGTTTTCAAAGGCTTTACATCGTACCTCCTTAAAACAAACGAACACAACTTTATTTATTTTTTAACCCGCCATCTTGTGTGGATAGGTTAGTTTTATAAGCACCTCAAATTTTAAGTTCATCGGATTAATGGTTCACGAGATAATCGAAATAATGTGAAAAACACGTTGTACTCTCACCAATAGTGTTCCGTATAAAAAACGGAACCCTAAAAAATGTGACTGATGTTGTAAAGTCTAGTCGGGAAAAATACCTTTTATATTTTAAAAGCTATTGTTTCGCCAGAAAATCCGTCGAAAAAGTCTTATGAAGATTTTGTCAATGGAGTGTTACAAATCTAGGATTCGATTTCGTTATTGTATAAGGCTAGTAATCCATCTTTATAATTGGGACTCGCCCTGCTTGTTACCACGTATTGAATTCGCAAAAGCAGAAACTTTTGTAGTTATTCTCGTTTTTTTTGTCAAACATAATTTCTTATATTCAATTCATAATCTTCTTTCTGTTTAAAAATTTGTCATAAAACAGTGTGCAATGTCTTTGAATTGGAATATAATCGTTGTCATGAACTTTTAAGGTTGTTTCTGATTTCCTTTTTGTTGAATATAATTTCTTAAAATCATTTTGTAATCATTTTTGTTTTAAATTCTTGTCCAATTTTAACACCAGATAATTGTAAGAAATTTTTTATGGCTACAATAATTACCGAAAAGAAAATATAATTTCCCCTGAAACTACCATGTCGATCCGTTATTGGGGAATAAACAAAGAAAACGGCATTAACAGACTATAAATGAAACGCGATTGATAGCTTCGGTCTCTTGTTGCATTTTGAAAATTCTACCGTGAATGTCAAACAGCGGAATTGCTTTGCATTCACGTTTTCCATATAAATTTTAGTAGTGCAAATTTTAATTAGATAAAATTTTAACACTTTAGTTCGATTAGTTCAATTTTTTTTTTAAATGTATCCGTTCCGTTAGTTCAAATTTAGAAAAATTTACATATTTGTGCCTTTAGTTCAAGTTAAAAACAAAAAAAAAATTCTATCTGTTAGTGACGTGTTTTCTAACACATAGCTTTTTTTGGTACTTTGAAAATTGTCTAGCGAACATCAAAATTGGTGAAATCGCGTTTGAATTCACGTTTTTCTTTGTTAACTTAAGTAATGAAAAGTTTTAATTGGCTGGAATTCGTAAAATACTTAGTTCCATTAGTGCAATTTCTTTTATTAACGTAATTAAATTAGAAATATTTACAAAAATTTTATATGTTTGTCCCACCAATTTAAATTAAAAGAGAAAAAAATATTCTATATGTTTGTGCCGTACAAGTTAAATTAAAAACAAATCTAAATGTACTACGCGTGTAAACTCGCTGATTGTTATTTTTCCATTTGTGACTCTTAGTTTTGTGATATTCATTTTATCTAATTGGATTTTAGATTTTTGACGTTTGCTGGTTGTGTGGCATTTTAGTTTGCTTTGTATTTTCTTGCAATCTCCCGTGAGTGGATATATATATTTTTTTGTGAAAAAATACAAATGGAGAAAGGAGTTTGATGCAAGTTAATTCACATGGTGCTCTAAATAAAGTACAAGCAAAAAAAAACCCACGAAATTTTCAAGTGCCACCAGCCTCATTCACGAAACAAATTAAAACCAAAAATAGTTTGTGTGTTTATGTGGAACGTGAAGAATTCAAATCTAAAAGTAGTGAGCATACGTTTTCTAATCTTAAACATAAAATGCCGTAGTAGTGCGTTAACTGTAACCACCGTTGAGTCGTGAATAATTGTTTTTTTGTTAAATTAATATTATCCGTGATTAGATAGCCAAATTTTTAGTTTCGTCATTAGTACAAATTTACCGCGTGGAGTGTTGTCCCGTGTAGTGCATGCATGTGCAAGGTTGAGGAGACGACCTTGAGATATCAATACGGTGATACCCGTAATGGGAAACTGGTACTTTATAACTAAAATCAATAAAAAAAAACCAGTAAAATTAATAAAAAAAAAATTTTTGAAAGCAATTAGCAGAATTTGACGCCCAGGCATTAAATATAACCATAAGATTATCTAATATTAAGGACAATCACGTAAGTTTACTTTATAAATAGTGATTAGTTTTTTTTCTAATAATATTAATGAATTAATATGGATTGTTTACGGCTTAATTTTTGAACAGTCATAAAAAGAAAAGCAATGATAGAATTGTTTGTGGAAAATAATTCGAGTGTGTTCTCATCTCAGTCGGATGCTTACAGTGTTCGGGGCAATTATACAACCTTCGATTCACTTACACGTGATACAGTAATTTTATATACGGTCGCAGCTAACGGTATCACATTTGATCGACTCCAGTGGGTTTTATTATTCACCTGGATGCGCTTCAGCGATTTTATACTTTTTTGGTAACAGGAGATCAATAATTTTTTTGTCTCCATTAAACTGCTCAACATTTCGCCCATGTGTATGCATTATTTATAGTCCTAGAATCACTCATCACTGAAATCAATTATACGAGAGGCCCCAAGTTTTTTTTTTTGCAACTCAACCTTCAAACTGTATTTGTCAATCGTGCATATTATTGCCTCTATACAACATCCAAGTTACTTAGGATATGTTCAGCAAATTTTTATATTATTGCATCTGTATAATGTCCAACTTACCTAGGAGAATTTCATCAAATTTTTATAATTTACGCAAGTCATCTATAACTCTATATTTATCAATCATATATATTATTGCATCTACACAACGTCCAAATTACCTAGGAGAATTTCAGCAAGTTATTTCCGCAATTTAACGATAAGTTTATATTTGTCAGCCGTACATACTATTGAATCTATACAACGTCCAAGATACCTAGGATAAATATACCACGTTCATATAATTTTCGTAACTGGCATATATAATTGATCAAGGATGTGCCGGGGAACGAAGATAGGCTAAACACGAAGAGGAGGAAAAGTGGGATTGGACAATACCATGGGGTGAGTGTTATTTTAGTTTAATTTTAAATTAGCGGTATGAATGAGTATGGATGCGTGTGTATATGAGTGTGAGTATGTGAGAGAGTTCATGTGATGCATGGACGTGATTTATTATCCATATTATAATTCATTTCTATAACAATGTAGACGATGGTCTAAGCGGTCTTATAACAGTCTTATAACAGATATTAAAATGTCAAAGTTGTAAGATGCATTCCTATATAAAAAAAGAAAAAATTTAATTAATTGTTCCCTTTACTTGAATTAATTTATTCGTAATTTTTTTTTAAAGAAAAATGGGTGAAAGTTTATGTATTATTGAATTTAAAAGACTTATCTGAGATAGTTGATTCACCTCTAAAACAAACACAACGAATAAAGTATACATGTTGTGATGTATCTCAAAATACATCATATTTGGTGATTCATCGGGTAGTGTATGTTTATTCGATGATGATAGTAATGATGATAGTAATTTATTTTATGGTGATATGCAAAAACACAAAAATCTACTGCGCTCGCCCTGGAAGGAGGTTATGGAAGTCGATGGTTGGACGTGGTGATCGTGGTTCTTTCGCATATGGGGGTCGCAAGAGTCTCATTCTTTCACTTACCATTTCTATCATTTCCGTATTTATCATGTTTCTCGCGTACTATATTGTTTATTTGTGCTGAAGTAGCAGAGTTACTTACTCGTTCCCGTAGGCTGCCGCTAGTCAAGGGGCTATATATAAACCTCGCTAGGTACGCGACCTTCTATGCCACTTCGTTGATTTTCAACGAGGTAGCGCTTCATTACAGGAGCAACATTTCAAATCAAAAGTAAATAAACGTGTGGAACGTTATAAATTTATCAAAGCCGTACAAAAAGGAGAGTCAATCACTGATTTCATCATCAAGCTTAAAGCGTTCTCTCAACCATGACATTTTGGGGATTATTAACTGATGATTCGGACTAATTTTTCTGTACAGCAATAGAGGATACACTCACCGATCGTTTGATTGTAGGGTTGCGCAGTGAAAAGATTCAACGTAAGATATTGAACGACGAGACATTGTCTTTTGATCAAATTTGTAAAAAAGCGTTAAATATGGAGATGTCAGCAAGAGAAGCCAAAAATCATCAACCATTGCCACAGTATAAAGTCGGAAGTTCAAACAAAGGCGATGGAAGGTCAACCAAGATGGATGGTAAAAAATCAAATCATTCTGGTTCAGGTCAATCGCATGGGCTAAGTCATCAACATGGGTCAAATCGGTCACATGACTCAAGGTCAAGTTCAATAAGCAGTTATACACGGAATCGCTCACCAACACCGTATAAACGTTCACGAGGGCGTGGTCGTCATGGGTTTTATTCAAGAAAACGTATTTCTTGCCAACATTGTGGACGTATCACAATCCAACTTAATGTCCAGCGAGATTTTGGGCATGTTTTTTATTTCATGGTAGAGGACACACATCCAGAGTATGTCAAAATCGTGATTCTGGTGTAAATTATATCAACGCGTTCACATCAAGGTCAGATCCGACAACACGCTATTTAATATTGGATGAATCTCCAATTGAATTTGAAATTGATATCGGAGCTTGCTGTTCGATTATGTCCAAAGATGAGTATTCAACCAAATTTTCACATTTAGTTTTAGAACCTAGTTTTAATTCCTTTTTATCTGTTACAGATCCGAGCAATCAAAACATGTGGGCAAATAAATCAATGTCAATGTAAAATTTCACAATTCTGAAAAACTATTGGAACTTATTATCGTGGATACAAGCCACGTTTTTAAAGTATTCCTGGGTGAATTAGATTCAAGCGGATTGGCGATCTTGCATTATATCTGCGTCATTATCAGCCAATTCGGTAACGAAATTGACATCAGCTAATATTCCGGTTGACAAAATTGACATCAGCTAACATTCCGGCATTATGGCCACAAATTTACTACATATACCATCAAGCATTAAAGAAAATGTTTAATCTGAGAATGGGTATTCCTGCCATCGCTGCCGCAAGGTAACAGCGATGGGCCGTCATATTGTCAATATGTGATTACCAGTTAGAATATAGAAAGGAATCTCAAATGGGTAATGCAGATGCCTTATCGAGATTGCCTATTCAAGATAGTACAGGCATTGAGGAAAACAGTTGCATTAAATTTTTAAATATGTCCGATGAATTCCCCTTAGATATAGAAAAAAATTCGACCGAAACCAGTAAGGAATCGGTGTTGTCCATATTACAAAAATTAGTAATGTCAAATTGGCCTAAAAAACCAGATAACAACTTAAAGCCATATTTTTTAAAACGTCATAGTATCAGTTCCGAATATGGGTGTCTTTCTTATGCAAATCGCATAATCATTCCTATAATTCTGCGTGAAAAAGTTTTAAAAGAATTACACCAAGAAACCCATGTCGGAATTGTATGTATGAAACTCCTAGGTAGCCAGATCTTACGTTTGGTGGAATAACATCGACAAGGATATTGAATCCTTTTTATTGAAATGCGAAACATGTATAAGAGAGTAGCTAAAGTTCCGAACGAAATAGTTACAACGTCCTGGAATGAAAGTAAAAAAAATTTTTGAAAGAATTCACTTAGATTCCTATTATTTTTCGAAACTCGAATTTTTAATTTTAATAGACTCTTATAGTCGTTACAGTTCGATCACAATCATGCCAAATATCAATACTGAAAGCGTAATTAGGAAATTAAAAAATATTTTCTTAATTTTTGGTCTTCCAGAAAAAAATAGTTACAGATAATGGTCCACCGTATTCTTCCTACACTTTTGCGGATTTTTGTAAAAAACATAAAATGAAATGGTCTCGCCGATAGAAATGTAGAAACCGTGAAAAATGCATTAAAAAAGTTTTTGGTGGATGGTGTACGTGGAGATATGCAGGATCGCATTAATCGGTTTTTATCTCATCACAACAATACGCCCAGTACGGTTACAAAAAAATCACCAAATGAATTGATTTTCTCATCAAAAAGAAAAACCTTGCTTGATCTGATAAATCCAAAAAAAAGTAGTTGGTTTTGAAGCTGACAAACAAAATAATAACAATAAAATTGAAAAGCCGGCGACTAAAGAGAAAATTAGTGCTGGTCATAATAAAAACAATACTGATTGGAAAATAAATGTAAAAAATTTTCAAGAGGGAGAATCGATTTTATACAGAAATCATTTCAAATCCTACCCCTCCTACCCGACTATTTGTTCAGGTATGCCCTATTATGATCCGGGCCAGATCAGGGTGTAATAAGGTAAATCCTAATATCCTAATAATCCATCCTCTGCGTTATGAATACACATACAGGTAAATATAAAGTTAGACTATTTTTTTTATAAACATTTTTTCCAATGTATGTAGTAGTAAATTTTTTAATTTTTTTAATGTATGTTGGAGTAAATTCCCTATTTTAAATGATCCGGTCGTGGTCCGGTTCTAGTAGGGCTTCCTGATCCGGTTTGGATAGTTTGAGGCGTTACATTACTGATCAGGACCTGTTCAGTGTGCCTGTTACGGTCCATATCAGTAGTAGGGAAAATCGTATCTGGTCCAGATCTGGGCCCTAACATAATGCTAGTCAGGTAAGTGGATCTCGATCCGAAATAGACGCTATTTGAATATCAATCTGCACACGAAACAAACATTTTGGAATCTTGGTCTTAGTCGGGTCTTTGGTTCAATCCCCGCATACAAGTATATTAAACTCATAGAAACAAAAACTTAAAAATCATGGAATTTCATTTAATAAGCACATAGTATGCATTACCACCGATGGAGCATCGGTTTTGATGACTTATGACTTTGAAGGTTAGTGGAAGCATCTCAACAACTTTGCACGCCCATGATGCACAATTAGTTGTTACAAGTGTTCTATGTAAAAAAAAATACTAATCACAACAATATAGCATAACAACCAGAGCAATGTTTCGAAGTTGATGAAAGTGGAACGGACCATGAATGTGATGGTGATGCAATTGGAAACGGTGTGATCTTTCCCATGTTCGTATTTTACCTATCATTACGAGAATATGGAAAGTGGTAAACTTATTCCGTAAATCAGCAACAATAACTGATCAAACTCTGCAAAATTGCATTCAGAAAGCGTTGATTGATGTGAAAAATACAACAATTTTTTCTGAGAACTATGAACTGATCTCGTACAATTTCGGTTTTGCTTCCTTTAAAATTAGAAGTAGAAGCGTTGTACCGACAGGACTTTATTAACAGCAGATGCCAAAATTGACTTCATGTTAAAATCTCTCAAGGAACAGCAACCACCATTAGCTAATGAACTTATCTTTTTACGGCATTAAAAATCAGAATGAGCGCCAGAAAAACTGATTTGTCAAGCCTATTACAATATTTACACAATACCGATCAAACTGATGGTAACAATGTGAGTATAGTTGATACGATAATCCTTTCTATGCAAGAAAAGCTCCAGATTCCAATAACAAAAAAAACATGTGGGAAAAATAAGGAAGAAATAGATAGAAGAAAAGATCTTTCCAAAATAATAAGAAAGGAATTGATATTTTACGAAGAAGAAAAAATCCAGGGACATTTCATTAAATTTGTCAGAAAAAGCGTTTTCGTCCGCCGGGTTAATACCCGAATAGGAGCTGACAATGTTAAACAACAGACCAATCTCGGGCCAATATTGGCAAACCAAGCCTTGACTAGTTAGCTTTTATGCCAGGTCTGGGCCAGTTGTAAATGCCTAGACTGAACCAAGATTCAGTGTATTATATTACGAGTTATTAACCAGCATAACGCATTGTAAACATGTGCAGGCCATATTATGTTAATCTTTATTTTCATATATGTTACTCTTTTCACAACCACTTTCAACAAATTTAAAGGAGGTCTGGGAAAAAATTGGTTTGGTAGACCTGGCCTAAGTCCTATTTGCCATTTCGTCCCAGGACATCAGTCCAAGCTTGGCCTGAACTTGGGCCGTTTGAAAATATTAAGCCTGGCCCAACCCCCAAAAGCTATGGCGCGGTCTTGGTCCAGGCTAGGCCTAGGAAACATATTTTTTTTTCATTCGTCAATACGAATAATATATTAAAATTTCAGATTCTTTAAAAATAATAAATAAATCAAAATAATATCTCCCCATCAATACGTCGTATTGACACCTATTAAACACCTTATGTGTTTCTGGTATCGTCCACCTGATAACACCCTCACATTTGAACCATACACCAAAAACATAACTTCAACGAAAACGTATGATCCAAATTGAGATTGATCAATGTGAAAAACCTATTATTGCAATAACCCATGGCCAAAAAAAAAACATTCCTGACAGTTTGATGATTGAGGAAATTATTTTACCAACAATTTAAATTGGATAATGTTTCAACCTTTCTGAATCTTCAATTCCCTAGAACCCTCAGATTCATAAGTAAGGTTGAAAGATAGCCTGAAGAACTATGCCGCGCTTGCATTTAGACAAAATGCGCGATAATTTCGAGGACTGCCGACACAAGTGAAAACATAAAATTGTGAAATAGCTGTGTTTTTGTCGTCTAAATACAACAAAATCTTTACTTGCTTTTCCACACTTCCACACTGTTATTAACTGAGAAAAACATCAAATTCAATAAAAAACCAAAAGATGAATCAAGAGAACGAGAGCAAAATTATTTATTAATTTCAGCAATACTTAGGTTATTCGTACTACCAATTGCGTTTTCTTTATTAAAAAGTATAAAGAAGAACACAAAAATCAAATATGACGAAAACAATTGTTTTTATTTTACTTAAAATGTAAGAATATCTTTACTTACTATACCACACTTACACACCACACCTAAACCGAAAAAAAAAATCACATTCAATAAAAAGGGAAAAAAAATTATAAATCAAGAAAATGAGAATAAGATATGAGAAAATAAATGATTACAATTTATCTCACTCTCTTTTAATTTTTATTTTACATTTAATATTTATTTAGCGTGACGATGACTCGAATATATAAATTTTTCCCCATACAAAGTCGCAAAACGCGCCTAAAGAAGTTTTCACTTCAAAAATGGTACAACAATCACTAACAGAAAATAGAAAAAAAATTAAAAAAGAAAACAACAACAAAAAGTATAAAAAACAGAAAAAACATTTATTTTAAAATCTGAAGAAAATATTGAGATGTCGAAAAAATCCCCTGAATGCATTCTAAATTTTACTTCGCATTGACGTTTCAATGTGCTAAAAGATAATAGCAATACCCTTAAAAACTATACTATCAATAAATTTAAATACCGTAAATTCTCCGCAGCCTTAAACTGTGTTTAAATCAATCTTTTGTGATGAAAATGTCAACTCATATTGAAAGAGAAATACATACTCAAATATTAGTTTTTAATTTCCTTATTTTATTTCACGGGAATGAAATTATGGAAAATAATTATGGGAAAACCAATATTTTATTATTTTTAGCACTTCCTGCCAAAAAAATAATTAATTTTCTTGTTAATATCGAAATGATAATAATTTGAACGAAACGGAAAAAGACCGTAGCAATAACTGTAAAAAACTGCATTATCTATCAATTTAAAATTCGTAGAAAGAAAGTTTTATGATTTTTATGAACTCATGAATAAAAAATAATAATTTTAATAGTATTAAATAAAAATTAAAAAAAATTGTACTACTCCAGGAATCGAACTTCCTCAGACGGCCGCGATATCCATATTGCAATTTGAAACGTTACGACCGGATAGATGTGTTTAAATTTAATACTTTAACTTTTAACTCGAACTTTAATACTTTAACTTTAAACTTTTATATTTTAAATCGAATATATAAATTTTTCCCATACAAAATCGCACAACGCGCCCAAAGAAGTTTTCACTTCAAAAAAATAGAATTTTTCGAGAAAAAAAGGACTAATCTTAATAATCCCGAATCCGAAATAGCCAACACTATCTCCTCGATGATGTCTTAAGATCGAGATAATGTTGCCAGGACTACGATACCAGCTCGACTATTTTCGACAGTGCCTTAAAATTACTTTATAAGCTCAAATTTTGAATAGTTCCATCATACATTTATCGACCCACTTACAAATAAGTGTTCGGGTTCAAGAGCTTTCGTGCATTAAATAATTTTAAATAAATATCATAACCGTATAATAAATATTCTTTCTAAATTTATCCTTGAAATGGTTTGATATTTTTTTATTACATTTGAAGACTTTCATAATCTTAAAAAAATATAATACAAACTGGAATTTTTTTTTATTTATTGAACTTGTTCAGCTCACGACCAAGCTATAAAATATCAGAAAATTAAACACAATAGTCATATATTAAAGTGATACAGTAAAACCTACCCAATAATTACAGTAACAATTTATAAAACGAGAACACATATGTACATACATATCCTACTACCCTTTATTCAGTTTTATTCAAACTTAATATAATCTACTATAATTAACCTATTTATTGCTTTTTTACTGGTTTTTTGCGATTTATGATTATAGAATTATTTTTATTACGTTTTCCTTAACAAAATCATAATAAAAAAAAATTTCCAAATCATTGAATCTTATTTTTTTTTTCTTACATTTCCACATCAATAAACAATATAACGTTTCCGTATAAAAGAAATTAAAAAAAAGTTATAGCGGTGAACTATTGAAATTTATATAATTTTGTGATATAAAGTTTTATGATAGCTGCACATTTACCACTCAGTCCAATATCAATGCAATCGAATCTTAATATTGTAAAATGTTAAATTTGTTTTACTTACAAAAAAAAGTAAACAAATTCACTAATTGTTTGCTTCTAACATCTTAAAAATGAAGGTTACCTGTGAACAAAGAAGAAAAAAATATTAAAATAAAAAATAAATAAAAAGAACTCAAGGTGGATTGATGTCATCGAGAGAAGCTCTAACATACATTATATCTGTTACTACGCATACAAAATAAAAGCTGATCGAAGACACTGGTTTATGCTGAAATCTGTATTTTTCGATCGTAACGATTCTGAAAACTAAACTAAGCATTAACAGACCATAAGAACTAACAATCGAAGATCGATCCATAAAACTGGATTTAGTCAATCAACAAATCTGACTATTGTCGTCTAGAATGACGAGGAAATATGGTATTTGTCGATTCGGCTAGCTGCTACACAAAGTACTGCAGTACTGACATTTAGTTCCAATAAAGTTGATACATTCAGTACAGTAGCAGTATAGAATCGGCAAACTTGTGTATGGCATAAAAAACAAAAAAAAAATCAAAATGTAATATTTAAAAATATGCTTTTTTAATATGTTTATTTTTAATTTTTTATTTTATTAATAATAATATAAACTTCCTTCTAGTAACAATTGATTTTGGGTTTAGCAGGCAAAAAATACATAGGCGTAAAAAATAATAAAACAACATTCAAAATAATGCAAAAAACTTAAGGTCAAACGGGGCGATCTTTCACAAAAAGGTTTATTGAACACACCAGTGAAATGAATAAAGTGATCCAAAATCAAGGTATGCCCAACATTTAAAAACAAAAAAACACAAATACACCAATATCAACACAAATTTAACCATATTACATAAAAAAGGAAAAGGACAACATCTAGATAGATTGGAAGAAATAGAAATATATAAACATAAAAACAATAACATTTTAAATGATAAAATCAACACTAAAACTAACAAAATATATGGCATAATAAGAAAAAACAGCAGTTGAAATAGTATATAAGACAATAATTTAAGTAACAATTGTAATAATAATTTAAGAACTGATGATGACGGTAGTCGAAATCGATAAAAATCAATTGTTACTATAAGGAATTTTATATTATTATTAATAAAATAAACATATTAAAAAAGCATATTTTTAAATTTTGCATTTTAATTCAAAAGTGATAAAAGCACACAAACAGTGAATAATATGGAAAACCATAATAACACATATAAAAAAAAATCGTACTAATAATAGAATTTAAAACATAAAAACACAAAAGACAATAAAAGGTACATCGCCATGTTTAAAAAATTAAAATTTTAAAAAATCGTATAAAAATATAACTTTTCTTTATCAGTGTAGGATTTTTTTTTAAATACAAACTAAAAAATATTATATCTACAAATTTAAAAAAAGAAATTTAAAGAGTAAGATATTAACAAAATAAAAAACTTCAAATTTAGCAACTTATTTTTTTTTTTGTTTTCTACGGCTTCAATTTTCAAAATTTCTAGCTTTTAAATTTGATCGAATTTAAAGTTTCCATATTTCGAATATTTCAAATTATTTGATTTCTTCAAACTTTTCGAATTTTTAAATTTCAAAATTATATTGATTTAAATTTATTTGTCAATAGTTTATTTATAAAATGTTTCATAGTAATTGAAGAATAACTTATGAAAGAGAATAAATTAATTGTTTGCAGTGTATAACACAATAAAAATTTGAATGTCCATCGAATAATAAATTGAAGCTAAAATATTCAATAACTAAAAACTATAAAATGAAAAATTAAACAACTAAAGAACTAAAAAATTAAAACAGTTCCTACATGGGTCATATCTTATTCATCTACGTAATTTCGAAGTTTATACCAACAAGGTCACGATTAATTTTGCTTCAAAGAAGCAAATAAGTCACTGTTTGTTTTAGTTCGTAAACAATCAAACCTAAAATTTTTTAAATGTTTCATTTTATTCTTGAAATATTTTAGCATCAATTTATTATTCGATGTCTATTCAAATTTCATTGAGCTTTAATTCTACAAAATTTTAATTTTCTTTTTTAATTCATTTTTTTCTTATAAGTATTAATAGTGCACCTATTATCTGATAGAATAACAATAATATTTATACTTATTTTTGTATTATTTATTTGTAATTTATTTAAATATTTCAAAAAGAAAATTACAAAAACTTATTACGTCCGCCAAATGGATCAAAAATGAAGTTACAATTTTCATGTATTTTTTGTACCTTCCGAAGTATTTATAAAATATTGACCAGTCACATTAGTAGTCTATCAATAAAGCCAGTTTATAGATACAAACAAATTTGGTTTCATTTAACTGACTTATTTAAACAAGCAAAACTAATGGATTGTGGCTAGTGAATTTCGATAATACTGTTACGGTTATAGAAATATCATAATAAAACACAACAACAAATTAATGAAACGAATAGTGTTTTTGTTGTATTCTTAGAACTTGGGTCAGCATAAAATAAAATATATCGAAATAATAACGTAGATTTCTATTCTAGACCTTTCTTATTTGTTCTTAGAATATGCGAGAAGTTATTTAGAATTGTATATGAAAGGAGTTCCCTCTTGTAGTAAAGATTAGTTTTAAATCGTGTAAATAGAAGTTATTTTTGAAATTTAATTGTGAACAAAGTTTTAAGTGTAATAAGTAGAAATAATTTTTGTGTTATTTTGTAAGCTGTGAACTGGAAATTTCTACAATCAACCGTTGGAGTTTCTGAAACTGTTGAAGTAATATTTTACTTAGGAACATTGTTTGCTTTACTGTTTCCTGTTATTGTGGAACAATCAAGGAGTTGAAGACTTAATCAAACCTGGTGTTTTTGCTTACCAATCAGTGATCGAACTCGGAAGAGATTTGGGTTTGCGTTTATCGAATTGAGAGTAAGGCCAATTCGAAGTAAGGTTAGAAAAACGTAACGTTGGTGACATCGGCGGATTAGTTAGCTGTTAATAATGGTTTGCTTAAGTGAGTTAAAAGTTCCTGAGCTATAGAAGGAACTAGAACAACGTGGATTATCAACAACCGGAAATAAAAGTGAATTGATGCTACGGCTTCGAGAAGCTATGGAAGTCAATGGAACAGAAGTGGAAAGTTACCAGTTTGTAAGAGTCACAACAAATACTGATTCAATAGTAGCTGATGAGAAACAAAGTTCTGTTGCGGAAACAACAACTCAATTAGCACCGGCAAACTTCAATTTTAGTCAATTGATGGTAGCTATCAATCAAATCAATGCAAATATGGTTGCAACTAAAGAAGAAATGAATCAAAGTTTGGTTGCGAATAAGGAAGAGATTAGCCTTAACATCAACCAACAGATGGCTTCTACCAAGGAAGAAATCAGTAACATCAATCAACAAATGGCTGCTACCAAATAAGAAATATCTAAAACATAACCAGCACTTCACTTGTACCAGAAACTTCTACAAATGTCAACGGCATTCGATGTTAAAGTCGAGAAAATTCAAACAGAAATGCAGGAATTTGAATGTGATTTGAATAAAGTCGTAACTAACGTTGACGATTTTGAGAAGAGTTTACAAAATGTTGAAACAGGTAAGGGTTCTACACATGTGTTACACTAAGTAGCAAATATTACACTAAAGCCGCCATCATATGACGGTACCACATTTTTCGGCATATTCAAATTCCAATTCGAGATAGCAGCAGAGCAAAATGTTTAGAGCAGTGAAAATCGTCTAGCTGCATTAATAATTGCGCTTAAGGGAGAAGCAGCTGAAAAATTACAGGCGGTACCTAAAAACGACTGCAGAAGTTATTAAGAGGTGATGAATGCATTGGAACGCAAATACGGCAGCGATCGAGCTAAAGCGTCGCTTGCAACGAAATGGGGAATCTCCACAGGAATACTCCTCAGTAGTGAAACGGCTTGTTCATTTGGCACACTCAAATGCTCCACCGTATTTAATGGAGAAGATAAAGATCGACCTAATTGGCGGTATCCAAGATCCGACAACCAGAATAAAAGTTATGACTCCACCTAAGGCGACTTTCCATGAAACAATCGCATGCGCAATGCAATATGAGATGTTCATCTTTTGGATGCAGAAAAAGGAATGAAGAGGGGAACATCAGAGCAGAAGTATTGGCACAAAGAGATGAAAGCGACATAAGATGCTGGGTATGTGATAAAGAGGGTCACATGGCACGGGAGTGCAAGGAAAATGGGGAAGCAGAGAGATCGTCGTTTTCTGTGCAGAGTACAGGAGCCGAAGAAAAGCAAACGAAGGGTTCAGGAGCCGCAGAAGGAAACTCCTGTGTTGAATATGTAGGAAATCGTGCCATATCTGTTGGAACAGGACGTGTGACAGATCTTCGTCTCCTATTCAACTGAAACCCGTCGAAGGTAAAACTGGAAAGAAAAGTAGTGAGGAGAATTTTGTTTACATCCCAATTTCAAGAATGGCAGTAAATGGTGTTCATGACGCAGTTCATGACAACAGTTTCTTAATGACACTGGACACGGGTTCATCTCGAACATTTTTTCGCAAAGGTTTGGCGGCGTTTTGGACTCATCTCATGGATTAAAACTTCAAACAGCAACTGGAAAATGCGCTGCAGTAGCAGATAAAAGGATCTCTAAAATAAAATTAGGTAACAACTGCCATCAACAAGAGGTGCTAGTGGCAGACATTATGGATGAAGTCATTTTGGGGATGGGCTTCATGAAGGCAAACGGAGTAGTCTTCGGTTTTGGATTTGGGATCCTAAAGGTTAAAAGGATAATGCTGAGATACCACTATTTGTGAATCAGACAGAGTCCACAGATATTGGCAGCGATGAGAAACTATGCAGTGCAGAGGAAAATCCAGAACCATCATCCAAACAGATGAAGGAGAGAAACGTCAACCAACGCAGACGTTTAAGCAAACGTCGAAACTTAAACAAGTTCAGGTGCATAACGAAGTTATTGTTGCACTGCACTTAAATGAAGTGGTTCAAAGAGTTTCGAACGGGGACGAATCGCTGCTGCAAACACGGCAAAGAAACTGTACCGAGGTGTGATAAACTCAAGGGGAAAATAAAAGGAGAACGTTCAAAGAAGTATGAATCGAGACTCAACAAGGTGGAACATAGGAACATAGTGATGGCCAAGAATTAAGAAAGGGATTGAAAGGAATATTAAACATCCTGAGAAATAGGAAAAAGAAAAAAAAATGTTTGGATTCTATAATTGGAGATTTAGAGCCTGTTCGGGGATTTAGAACCTGGTTATAGAAAAATCATAATAAAACACAACAACAAATTAATGAAACGAATAGTGTTGTTATAGTGTTGTTGTTGTATTCTTAGAACTTGGGTAAGCATAAAATAAAATAGTCTAGACCTTTCTTAGTTTTTCTTAGTGTATGCGAGAAATTATTTAGAATTGTATATAAAAGGAGTTCCCTCTTGTAGTTAGGATAAGTTTTATTTTAGAAGTGCGATGAAGTTAAGTGAAAATTAATAGTAAACGAAACGTTGTATCGTGCATATAAAATCGTGTAAATAGAATTAGTTTTTATAAATAAAGTTTTAAGTGTTATTGAGTAGAAATATTTCGTGTATTATTTTGAAAGTTGTGTTACCAGAATTTCTACAATCAACCGTTGGGGTTTCTGAAACTGTTCAAAGAATATTTTAGTTAGGAACATTGTTTGCTGTACTGTTTCCTGTTGTTGTGGAACAATCAAGGGGTTAAAGACTTAATAAAACCTGGTCTTTGCTTACCAATCAGTGATTGAACTCGGAAGAGATTTGGGTTTGCGTTTATCGAATTGAGGGTAAGGCCAATTCGAAGTAAGGCTAGAAAAACGTAACGTAACAAAATTAATAGAAGACTAATTAAAAAAGTCGAGGATTTTTTTTTTGCAACTAAATCAAAAATGACTTGGTCCGGTTTTGTCCTAATCTGTTCGGTATGTAAAAGAATAACCCATTTATGGAATTTTTTGTCGTCCCGCGCTCTATAAATTAATTTATTTTTAACAGTAAAAATCATTTCTCCATTAAATAAAAATACATTTTTTTTAGAAAATTAAACGTAGAATACGATGGTCGCACTAAAAACTCATTCCGTGGGTGGGACAATGACCACAAATCTATTTTATTTGTTTATAACAATAGGAATTTGTTAATAATTGTATTGAATTTTTTTTTAAAATGATGCTATTTAAAAAAAAAATTCAATAAAATTATTAACAAATTCTTCTTCTTCTTCTATTAACTTTAAAATAAAACAAAACAGAAGCTTCTATTTTAATAGAACCGAAGTTATGAGTTTTTAAAAATAAAACTTCAAGCCTCAAATCACGAGATTCTCGAAATTTAAAACCGCTCTATGTTCCAAAAAAAATGTCCTGTAATATGTTTATCTCGATATAAAACCCCTAAAATTTTCAGCCAAATTAGAAATGTGTCGGTCAAAAAGGTGTTCGGTTTGTAAAAGAATGACCCATATATTCGTCTTTTATTCTAATTATTTTCCTTGTTGAGTAAAAAGAGGTATGAGAAAATGGTTGTAGATTTTATCTCTCTTTCTTTAGAAATTGAGATTCAGAAAATTTTAGTGTATATAAGTCTATTTCTTTGGCTTAAAGTATGGTTATAGATATTTGAAAGCCGATAGCCTCGCTCGACAACGCATTTCCTGCCTTGCGTCTAGGACTAGAACGATATTAAAAAACTTATCGACATTATCGATTTCAAAAAATATTAATAGAACAATATATCGACAAATACCGATATATCGGTAAATATCTATAGATCGATAAATACCGATACATCGATAAATATCGATAAGTATCGATCTATATCAAAAGTTATCGATATTTGATAAATCGACTTTTGTCTTATTTTTTTATATCGATATTTTCTATAACTTTTTCAATATCGCCCAGCCCTAGTAGTAGTAACAAAATACCTATAGTATTTTATTAATTTTGAATTATAATTTTTAAATTGTTAGGTCCGTGGTTCTGGCTTTTGTAGT
Source organism: Diogma glabrata (assembly GCA_963693315.1). NCBI lineage: Eukaryota > Metazoa > Arthropoda > Insecta > Diptera > Cylindrotomidae > Diogma > Diogma glabrata. The sequence goes on along the minus strand of OY856186.1, from coordinate 19,698,845 downwards.
TTTTAGCTGAAAGATAAAGATAAGTATTTACGGGCAATTTATAATTATCGATAAATCGATATTTTTTCATTCCGATAATATCGTTATTTGATATATCGACAAGTATCGATGTTTATCAATATAGCGATATTTTTCTCGACACTCCTTATGTTAGTTTTAAAGAACCGCTTTCTTGAAAAGGAAAGAAATGATAGATGGACAGATAGCTCCACGTGCTGCATGAAAAACAGATCTGGTCTGGACTGGATCGTTCGCAGTCTAGCCAACTTATGTTGATAAAGTGCACAGACATGAGCATGGTTGTAAATATCATTTCTGGGAACTGTTTTATTGGGAAATATGGAAGCAGAATGGTGGATATGATAAGTATCATTACTGTCGCAGCTTCTATGATGATTAGGATGAAGAAATAGTTCTTCACCACCGCTACAAAATCAAATGACAAGACATAGTTGTTGATGTTTCAATTAAACGTTTGTTCGAAATCGTGCGAATGACTGTTTCACTGACCGATATTTTTCTTAGAAAATTTTAATTGAATGATTAATAATTGTTTTCCTCTAATCAAGAACCAATTGACCACACCCACATCAATAAGTCATTAAAAACGGAAACTAAAAGAATAAAATCAAATTTAATTTAATCAAATTATATGCCTTGTAATAGAAATTAATCAATTAATATATGAATATATTTATTATGAGTAACCCAGTAAATTCCATAAAAAAATGATCGTAGGAAGAATGAGTATATATTAGAACTACATCACATGACTTATTTATGTCACCTTCTCTAACACATATTTTTTTATTAGAATTTCAATTTGACTAACGATTATTTGATTTTAACCAACTCAGTAATGTCATGTTGTAGAAATTATGATTGAAATCACAATTACCACCAAAATGTTCAAACATGAAAATGGATTATCAAAATTTAACAAAGCGACAGTTCAGTTAGTTAGTTTGTTTGACTTATTACAATATAATTATGGAGGAATACTTACACTCAAGGTTGACTTATGCTTTGTGTTTGCTAAATTAATGAATTAACTTAAGAAAACCTTTTTTTGTTTTGAACCAAGGAAAAAATGAAGTAATAAAATAAGAATTATTTCTTTTGTTGTTTGGATAATAAATTAAGAGTAATTTCGAAGATGTTTTGAATTACATATTATGAAATATTTGAGGTTATGTGGTATATTAGTGGTCATGGATGAGTTATGTTGACTGGTTTTTGTGTAATTTATTATTTTATGTTTTGTTGGGTTAAATAATAAGAAATTCCGTTGATTTATTTGCACTTTCGATAATCAAGAAAAATTCGAAATTTTTGTAATTACGAAAAAAAACGTGTTTCTTATCAAGCGTTAATATTAGTGGAACACGTATTTACGTCAGTAAATATTTTATATTTTGGTTCATTATCTATAGTCTGAATAAAATAAATTTAAATTTACATAGAAAAACAAAATTCTAAAATGGAATTAAAAATGCAATGCAATGCTCTTTTCCGTACATAACTTTTTTTATTTTGTTAATTAAGAATTCGCCAAAAATAAAAAAATTTCATTCAAAAGAAGCCGCACAATAGTTGTTGTTTTGAAATTATTTGTAAAGAATAAATAATTATTTGTGCTTAAATATTATAATGAAACTGTTTGATTGCATTTATTATTTTAATTTATAAAATAAAGGAGTGTAAAAAATTAAAATGTATGGAAAGAGGTTGTGTAGCGGTTGTTTGCACTTTTGTGCAACTAAAAATATAAAATAAAAAATATTGACTTTGATGTTTGACAAATTTTTATAGTACACAATTGGTAGAGATTTGGAACCACTTCATTATAGCATTGAAAATAAAAATGTTTCATAATGCGGACCACAACTCCCCCCCCCTGGTTAAGGTGATAAATAATTATCTTTAATTTTTGTTTTTATTTTGGAATTATTGATTAGCTGAAAGGAAGCAATGAAATGCTAAATAAATGTAACCAAACAAGTTTTATCGTTTAACATTATATTTTTTTATAAACATTTTACAGAAAATATAACTTGATGTATACCAACTCCCTCCACCCGAGGTCCTGGTGAATCCCTATGATACCACCAATTTTAGCATTCATTCGCAGACCAAAAGTTGAGTTTAGTATTCTCATTTTGTGTATAATGTGTTGTTGTCTCTGTCATGTCCCGCAACAATAACTGCATAGCCTATGCGATTGATTGGTTCTCCGGTATGCTCCTCAATAAGTCTCTTGAAACGTTTGCATAACTTCAGAACGACTAGCACGATCTCTGTATTCTGAGTGTTTCCCTCGAAGTAGAGTCCGTTTGGATACGTTACGTACATATACTTGTATAAGTAAGTATTCACCAAGTTCATCGTTCGTTGGCGGAACGATATTTGGGAGTCGTGTTATGGTAAAATGCGTCCAAACAAGCAAACAATTGAATAAGTCACAACATTTTTAGTGGGTACACATAGTTGATGGAAACACAAAAACTGGTCGTTTCTTTTTATCGTTGAAATCGACCTTTATGTTTTCATCAACTATAAATACCTGAATCCCGGCTACACACGCAGTCATTGGTTTTTTTTATTTTGACGTTTTTCATCTCGTCGCAGAAAGTGATGATAATTTTTTTTTTGGTGTGACTTCATGTGTTCAATGTTCATCTATGTATTAATTTATTTAATTTATTAAAAATGTTCAGTGTTCTATTTTTCTTTATTTAAATTAATTTATTAAAAATAGTGTAATTTTAGAAAAACAAATAATTTATAAAAGCGAATACAAAAAAATAGCCAAAGAAAACGTAAATATGTAAAGAAAAAGAAATTTTTTTGTAGTTTGTATCGGTCGGTATAACCATACATTTCTTCTGTTCTAGTTACTGGAAAATTGGTAACTATAGTATTGAGTTGTTGTAACTAAACTTTCAACGTGATGTACAGTGCTTAATTTATATAAAAATAAAAACAATTAATAATTAATGTACTTGATTAAATAGGAGATTATTTCGGATAGACCACGTATTAGGGCAGCTTGATTCAACAATATATTTTGTCAACGATATTTCGTCGTTCTGTTTACATCTACCATTGCATGAATTAATAGTTTTTTTTATAGCACTACATCCGCTCATCTTTCATCCACATTCACCGTATCCTACAACATTACATTTTTACGTACCAGCGGTTCTGCACTCATCCACCCTTGCATGATTCATCCGTCGCATAATTATTATCGTATGATTGGGGTGAGAGAGTGATGATCGGCTAGTCCGACAAGGATGAAGGAACGGGATCTACTACTAGCATGGGGTGAGTACCTTTACCTATTTATATATACATATGTATGGGAGTGTAGAGGTGTATATGTATAAGTATATATATGTATGAATGTGTGGGTGGGTGTATTCTTGACTATATGTGGTGCGAGAGTGTTTGAGTGCAATATAGTACAGGGGTGAACGTGACGGTCGCGGCTTCTTCGACCTGAAGGGCCGCCAGGGTCTTCCTTTGTTCACTCTTTGTTTTGATCTCCGATCTGGTATACAAACAATACACGCGTACGATTCAGATAATTTGTAATGGGCGGCAGGGATAATCTCCCGTTCCCGCAGGCTGAAGCTAGCTTAGGGTTCAAAATCGAACTAGGTACGCGGCCTGCCAAACCGATTCCATTGGTCTTCCGATGGAATCAGTTCTCCCTTACAGTCGTTTAGACTATAATTTATGTGTAAATTTAGGAGTTGTAGAAGACAACATCTTTGACCTTGGCATAGAGGAAAAGATCTAAGTTCAAATAAGAGAGAAAGATAAATAGAGAGATTTTGCTTGTTTATACTTCCACCCAGTTTCTATCGACAGCAGGTGCTTTATGCTATTCAAAGATTATCACCACGTCAACTGTTTGCTCTCTAACTGTTTATGTCAATAAGTCTTGTGCTGGCTTACAATGGTGAAGGGTTAGCTGGATGTACTTAACCATTGCAAGCTGCAGATGTTAAATTTAACATGCTCTACATTCCAAAGGATACCCATCAACTTCCAGCTGGCAAAGAGCACATTTTGGGTCAACTCAATTTATGTCCTATCATGTCCTCCAATTACAAGATGGCGTTCAACGGGACCTCTAGAGCGACAATGTTTGGGTCTTTGGATCCAAACAGTGGAGACAACAATTTCTTTTGATTTGTGTTTTTAGTTTTTTTTAAATTGTTATTTTCGTGTTAGTGATTACCGCAGGATTGAGCATTAGTCCTTTAGGCTAAAGTTCAACGGGGTTTACAATCACGCAGACTCAAGTTAGAGTGAAGTTTGGACTTCCGCGGGGAGGTTAAGAGTGAAAGAACAACAAGAAATGGACCTTGTTGGTCATTTGTGATTCTCAACAGTACCATCCCAACCTGTGCTGTGTTATCATGCCCTGGGTCCTTGGTGGAGTGTAGACTTCACCCCGCTATGCTAGCATTACATTTTTTGATCATGGTCTTCTAAGAATTCAGTTAGAGCATATCTTGTTAGGGTGTGCTTGGGTACAGTGTCCGTGGGTGGACGTTAACAGAGATGTTATCGTCTGTTATTCGTGCCACGGTCTCTGCATCCAAGGTAACCAAAGCTAACACTTTCGTTTCTCAATACAGGTTGTTTGGGTGTTGATATTGGGCTGACAGGGGAACACATGTTGGAAGATGTTAGCCCTTGGCTTTCTGAGCCATATTTAGACCTCATGTGTTTGCTTTTTGGACTGATTTCATCACCTGAACAGCCTATCAAAAGTCCTTTAATTAAATTTTTTATCACCACCTAGTTTTTTCGGATCGGTTTCTTGTCGGTCACAACTCTTCCCTAATTTTTTTTGAAAAATATAGAAATAATTTTGTTGAATTTTTAGAATTTTTTGAATTTTGTTATATTTTTGGGATATATTTGTAATTGTTGTGTTTGTCTAATTTATAATTTTTTTAATTATTTTTATCTTTTATTACTTCGGTATGAAAGACCTAAAGAACCTTAATTAATTTTTTGTTTGACATGAAATGTTATCGAACATGAAATTGGACATGGAAATTTTTGATATTGTTATAATTTTTGAAATTTTAAAAAAGTTTGTATTTTTAATTTTGTAGGAATTTTCGGAATATTTTTAGAGTTTTGAAAAAGTTTGAATTTTTGATTTTATTATAATTTTTGAAATATTTTTGGAATTTAAAAAAAAGTTTGTATTTTTGATTTTGTAATAATTTTTGCAATATTTTTAGAATTTTGAAAAAAGTTTGAATTTTTGAGTTTCTGAATTACGAAATTTTGCAATAATTTAAGGAATTTTGAAAAAAGTTTCAATTTATGATTATGTAAGAATTTTCGGAATATTTTTAGAATTTTGAAAAAGTTTAAATGTTTGATTTTATTATAATTTTTGAAATTTTGAAAAAGTTTGTACTTTGATTTTGTTATAATATTTAGAATATTTTAAGAATTTTGAAAAAAGTTTCAATTTTTGAATTATGAATATTTGCAAAATTTTGAAAAAATTGAAAATTTTGATTTTATAATATTTTTTGGAGTTTTGAAAAAAATTTATATTTTTGATTTTTTTAAAAATTTCAATTTTTGATTTTGTTATAATATTTGTAATATTTTTAGAGTTTTGAAAAAAGTTTCAACCTTTGATTTTTAATCCTTAACCCAGACCGAAGTCTTGATATCTCAGAGCTGTGAGATTTCAGCCCCTTAAATTTAGTCTTTAGGGAAATTTTTTAATTTTAAATATTTGTATGTTTTTTTAAATAATTTTTTTTAGAAAATATTTTTGGAATATTTTGTTATATAATTTTTTTTGGAAATCTATTTAGAATTTAGTTTTATCCTAAAGTTTAGTTTTTTGTAATTCTTGAATTTTGTTTTAATATTTTGTAGTTATTTAAATTTTTTTTGTAAAGTTTTTAATTTGGAATACTATTAGTTTTTGTTTATCTATAAAATTTGTATAATTTGAAATTTTTTTTCGAAAGTTTTGTTTTTTTTATATAATTTTAGAAAATTTTTTTGAAAATTTTTTGCCTTAGTTTTATTTTAATTTAAACCAATGAAATTCTCTAAAATGCAATGACATCATTCAATTTCACCAATAACACTTGAATTATACTAATAACAAATATTTTTACGTCTGGCCTACTGGGATATTAAAAATTATCAGTCTAATTTTGAAATCATTAACTGATATCACAGTAGGCCAACGTATAATTCGTAAAAAATATATAAAGAAATGAAAAATGGCAAAACATTTTCTATACGAATTCCCCTCGTTCGTTGATAAATTCTCATAATTTTTTGAAAAATTCCTCAAGCAAGTGGTATTGATAAAAGCCCTCGTGTTTTTATCAACATACTTGCTTTCGAAATTTTTGGATTAAAAATTATTTCGAATTATCACCGCCCTTGGGAAATTACAACTGATAATTTTAGGTCCCATAATTTGTATTAAATTTTTTTTTGAAAATTATTATTTTTAGATTTTTAGACTTTTTTAAATTTTTGTTAATCTTGTTTGAAAATTTTTAGTAGATTCTTTTGACATTTTTATAATATTTTTTTTGTTAATTGTTTTTGTTTTGATGATTTTTTTTTGAAAATTTTTATAATATTGGTAAATTTTTTTTTTGAATAATTTTTATTATTATTTTTTAAATTTTTTATGTGCATTTTTAAATTTTACTTACCATCTAGTTTTTAGTGTAAATTTTTTTTGAACGCTTTTAGATTTTAGAAGTTTGGTTTAAGAAAAACTGTTTTAGTTTAGTTTATTGTTTCATTTTAAAACTTTTAGAATTTTTGAATTCTATTAAGTTTTAATTGTTGGCTTTTCGAATTTTTTTGAACTGTCGAATTTTTCAAATATTTTAAATTAATGAATTTTTTGAATTTTATTTTAAATTTTTTGACCGTTTTTGAAAATTTTTTAATTTTTTTTTAGTTTAGTATCAGCTCCAGTATCATCCGGAGCTCAACCAACCAACTCCAACCAGCTTTTATTTTATAGGTTAGAGGTAAATATAGTAAATTTATTTTTTTTAATTTTAGTATTTTAAAATTTTGACGTTTTGGTTTTTTCATTTAGTTTCTTCTTTGATTTTGTTAATTTAAATGTTTCAGAAATATTATTAATTCTTAATTTTTTTTTTAAATTTATTTTGTTTTTTTGAATTTTAAATTTTTTTCATCGAAATCATTTCGTCTACAAATGCCAACCTTCAACTCAAGATTATTAGTATTTGTTTTTGATTTTTGTTCTCAATATTAATTTTTTTTTTTGAAAGATTTATTTTAATTTTGAATTGGTTAAATTATTGTAGACGTTTTTAATTTGAAAATTTGTTTATAAATTTTGAATTGCGCTGACATTTTTTTGGATTTCGTATTTTTTTTAATTCGTAATTTGATTAACTTTATTTGAACGCATACGTTTTGTTTTGTGAAATTTTTCGATTTTAAATTATTTGGTTTTTCTCTATCATATTTTTGTTTTTTATCCCTCTTGTTATTTTCCGCGCAAGAACCGTCAATCTTCTCCGCGTCCAAATTTTTTTGTAAGAACTTCTTAGTTTTCTCCTGTTTCAATTTCTTTTCAATCGGTTTTCTTTAAGTCACTATGACTTCCAATTCTCAAATTACCTTGGCCAACAGCAGCGCGGTCTGCAATCTAAGCCGGCAGAAGATGGAAAGCCTGAGTGAGGCACTGATGCCCAAAGATCGACTGCCCAACGTCTTAGAGACGAGGCAGCAGCCACTCCTTTTTCAGACAGCGATGAATATGGTTGTATATATCGCAAAAGTCCACGACTCAAGGTGGATTCTAAAGGTAGGGCTGCATGCCATCCAAATTGCCGCTGGCATATCACCTCTCTTCTACTGTTCTCCGTGGACCACCGAAATCAACACAGGCGTTGGTCCCTAGAGGAGCTGAGTCACAAGTTTTTCTTCCTCTATTACATACCTCTCGAGTAAGTTTGGAGAATACAAGTGAAGACGAGCTACCTCCTCATCAGAAACGTTTACAAGAAAACCCCACCTCCAAATTACAGTCATCTCAACCACCGAGTTCATCCCCACCACCAGTGACGACAGTTGATAAAAATGCAGTCGAAATAAATCCTACCCTTCCGCCTGTGTCTGGGACTGTACGCAGTCCCAATTATTCCGTCACTCAACAGACGATGGAAGCATTTATAAGGGCTAGTGAAGCCAATATTTTGCGCGTGTTAACTCAGGAAGTAGCTCGATTATCAATGTTACGCTCGATTTACAATGTCCAGCACCACCCTCTCTCCAGCCATCGAATACCAGTCATCCGTGGTCACAGCTGGTCAAGCTAGCTCCCAGTTTATTCCACCGGCGAATCAACAATCGCATCAACCTTCTGGGCAGCCGCTTAATCGAACTATTAACCAACCATTTCACCATCAAATTAACCAACCGTTTAATCATCAGTTTATCCAACCTATTAATCCGATAACTAATCCTCCATATTTCCTCGTATCTAATTCTGAACATATCCCTGTTTAGTTCACTTCACTTTTATAGTGATACGTAACCGTAGTCTTGCATCTTCAACAGTGCGTTTAAATGCTTCGCTCACGCAGTTTACATTACACTATGCCTAGGTACTACAACAACGTTTTCTAACCGTTCAGGCAGAGCAATTACTGCCGTCTGAGTCCGTCCCGTACTGCTCTCAAAAACTTTATTGCACTGATTTGGATGGTCGCAACTTTAAGAAAGTGTGTCTGCAACGAAGATATTTTTACGTGTTGTCACTACGTCCGCGACACTTTCTTGACATGGAGAGTTTCTTGACATGGAGACCTGAAACACGTCGAATCTTAAGAGTAGGATTTTTTACTGGAATTACATATTATTATGATATCCAACCGTAAGACTTTTCGTTTTGGTTTGCAAGTTTGGTTTCGTGTTGACTGAAATGACGCGTTTCATTTTTCGTTTTGGTTGTTGAGTGGCTATTTCTTTGGCTATTTTCTAATCCTAAACCAATCCGATCCTGATTCAGGTTTTGCTAAAATCCTATTGGATGTTTCGGTGGGGGGAGTTGTCACCTTGTTGCCCACCAGGGAGTGCCAACTTGTCTTTACTTTGTGATTTCATCAATTCTTGTTTTACAGAACGATCCTGTCTGAAACGAAGTGCTTCGTCTTACTAGTACTACTGGATTGGCAGTTGGTGGTTTGATATTTGCATCGGTTTTTAACAGACGAATGAACTACAACCACTGAACATAATAAAAACACCATTACCAAAACTTAGGCTTCAATCGAAACCATATATTAAAATATTTTTAACACCACGCCACCAAACCAATAACCATAACTTAAAAAATGTTGAGTCACAGGTCTAAAATATTTTTGTGGTTTTTTTTTAATTTTACGATCAACAGTTAAACTCTACGTGTTTGGGAATTTCCATAAATCAACACCAAATAAAACACATCTAGTACATAAGACACAAAAAATCATTATCACAAGTTTACCACCACAAGATCAAAATGAATTCGTTAAATTTTTGTATTGCTGCTCTCATAAAAATTAAAACCAAGAAATACCATAAACGTAATTTTATTTTGTCTATAAAAATATTGAGAATAGAATTTTCTCGACTCTATGCCAAAACCACTCAAATTTAAAATAAATTTTTTTTCTGCTTTACATTAAATTTATTTTATTTTTATGGTTTGTATTTTTAAAATGGAAATTTTAAGTTTGATTTACCGTTAACGTTCTTTTATTTTAGTTTTTATTTACAAAACTTTTTTTTTTTGTTTGGAAAACGTTAAAAAACATATACACACTTATGTGATAAGAAGCAGTGGTGAAATGACGTCATAACTGCAGTTTAAAATCGACAAATACTTAAAATGCTTTTGTAAAAATTGACAAAGTTTATATGTAGTAATAGTCCTTGGGCCCACGCCGATTTCATGTGAACCACATATTTTATACTTCGTGAGGTGCCTGTCCTTGACAAGTCGCTTTTTCGTTCAGCAAGCTCCGAAAAATGCCGATTTCCCGAAAATTGCGATCTTGTAAATTTTTTTTTTAACTATGGGGGTTGGAAATTTGTTTTAGAACAAGAGAGTAACCTTGTCCGACAAAAATTTGTCTACTATTGTCTAGTCCGACAGCCCAAACATACCAAAATGTCAGTTGTCGGGCTCGACAATAGACACATTTTGGTCGGACAAGCTTACCCTCGTGTTCTAAAACAAATTTTCAACCCCCACAGTTAAAAAAAAATGTGGTAGCAAATTTACAAGATCGCAGGCAATCGGCATTTTTCGGGCCTTACCGAACGAAAAAGCGGCCGATTTGAGGAAAATGGCAGAACAAAAGTTCAACACATTTATTTATATAAAAACAAGAATCTGAAATTAATTATTCTAAGTATAAATCAATACAAACTTATACAGAAAAACAAGATAAGGAAAATCAAATTTTCCACCGATCATCTCTTATGGGACACTCACCGTCAACCGATAAAGCAAACTAAACTCTGAATTCAAAAAGTGTTAACTGTGCATTATGCGATGAACGGGGTACCACAAACGTCACAAAAAAAGATTTTTGAGAAATCCAAACACGATCAACACAAACAAGTCAATGCTATTACAAGCCAACCGGAAACCAGTCGCCCAGTTACGCAGAATCTTCCAGCAGTAATTACGAAGAAATCTGCCACGCGGCGAACAATCGTGGCTGTATAACCTGCAAACAATTTAATAAAACGTGTGAAGTTTATATACAGACAAATAAAACCAGCTGTCAAGATTGTTTGCAACAACGTCAAACATGCGATGACTGTAAGAATGTGTCAGGCCATCCTCCTAGGCCTCCACCGGGTATAACCAGTGGGTTTCAACAGCAACCAAGTGTAATCCAGAATCAGCAAATTGTACAAATAGAAGAAACGTACCATTAAAATCTCTCGCTTTAGCACAACTGGATGAAAAAGAGCACTAAAGTTACATTTGAAGATGTTGCCAGTCAACCCAAAGCGGATATACCTGCCGTAGTTCCCCAACTTAAAATGTCCAGTACGTACGCAATACTAAAACCAGATCCAGACCGTTTCGAAAAATTTATTGGGAAGCCGGCACTGGTTGATTCAATAAACATGGTTCCGTCAGTAATACAACAGCCTACGACAACATAGTTACAAGTACAGACTCTATCAGGAACATCAACTCCGTGGCTGAGTACTCAAACTAAAGATCAATTTTTGAATAGCACTTCAAAAAAACGATCATGAAATTTCAAGAATTACGCGATCTCAAAGAGAAGCAAGACAGGTCATGCCGAAAACATTGCTAAAATTCGACGGAAACCCTCTTTACTGGCCAGCGTTTATAAGCCAATTCATAGAATCAACGAAAACATGTGGTCTGAGTAATTCAGAAAATTTAAGCCGCCTTCAAAACTCAGTAGTGGGAAATGCACTAAAGGCTGTAGGAACGAACTTGTTACTACCGGATTCAGTCCCGTCAGTTCTTAATACACTCCGAATGCTATTTGAACGACCAGAAATGATTTTGAACACCAAATTGACAGCAATACGCAGGACGCCCGCAGTTGAACTCGATCGCTTAGATTCGCTTATACAATTTTTGCTTTCGGTTCAAAACGTTTGCGATACAATGACGTCAGCATGTCTAACTAGTCATCTGAACAACCCCGTATTATTGCAAGAACTGGTAGATAAGCTGCCTGCAATCATAAAGCCAGAGTGGGTGAGATACAAACGACAACTAGAACTAGTAAATTTATCTGCGTTCAATAACTGGTTACTTGAAATCGCAGAAGCAGCAAGCGAGGTTACAACAACAAACTTCTATAAGATAAACGAACCTACTGAAGTTAAAATAACTTTTTCAACCAATGCCAGTCATCAAAGGTGTGCGAAGTGGATGGATGCCAGCTTAAACACCATCCTTTGTTACATAACTCGTTCCCAAAAGCTGAACCAGAGCGAATTTATGGAACACTAGCAACTACGAGTTCTAAAAATTACAAATGCACTCAACAGAAAATTTTGTTTCGAGTTGTTCCAGTTAAGTTGCATAACAAATAGAAGATGGTGTCAACTTATGCATGCCTTGATTAAGGATCATCGCTTATTTTGCTGGATGAAGAAATTGCTAACGAACTTCAGTTCGATGGTCCAACTCAAGAACTTTGTCTAAAATGGACCAATGACACTACCCGTCAAGAAAAGTCTAGCAGACGCGCATCACTAACCATTTCCGGATCGTATTCTGGAAGCAAAGTATATTAGATATCTGATGTTCTCACAGTGGCACAGCTGAAGATACCCGAAGAACACCTTCGACATCTTCCGTGTGAATCATACGTAGACGCTGAACCACGAATTCTCATCGGTTTCACACAGAAAACTTGGACTTCCACAAGAAGTAAGAGAAGGACAATGGGGTGAACCCGTAGCTGCCAAAACTCAGCTGGGTTGAATTGTATTTGGTCAATATTCAGAAGAATCATCTAACACCCATCTTCACATGCATATATGTGACTGTAATGTGGACAAAAATCTGCACAATGAAGTAACACATTTTTTTTCAAAACTTTGTTGTACGTAAATCGGAGAAGCTGAATCAATTATTGAAAAACGCCCTCGTGAAATCCTCGAAACTACTACTACAAGGGTGGATGACCGATATGAAACTGGACTACTATGGAGTTCAGACCAAGTTGCGTTTCCAGATAGTTACCAGATGGCCAAACAGAGGCTCGTCTGTCTCGAACAGAAAATGAAAAGGAATCCAGTACTTGCAACCAATATTAAGACACAAATTATTGATTACGCTGCAAAAGGATATAGTCGAAAACTAAGCGAAGCTGAAGCAAATGAAACTGGGCCAAGAACATGGTGCCTACCTATGTTTGCAATTACAAGCCCGAATAAGCCTGATAAAGTACGAATAGTATGGGATGCGGCAGCAGCTGTTAACGAAATTTCGGTTAATTAATTCAAAATTACTCAAGGGTCGTCATTACCTGAGATTCTTCACCGATTCTGAAAACACCGTTTTACTTTATGCGGAGAAATCAAAGAAATGTTTCACCGAGATCGTATCAAAAAGGAAGACCAGATGTCACAACGTTTTTTATGGAGGAATTCTGAAGACAATCGTGAACCCGATGTTTATGTATTGTGAGTAATGACGTTTGGCGCCGGATGTTCTCCGTCTTCTGCACAGTATGTCAAGAATATAAATGCAAAACAGACGGAGAACGAATATCCGAAAGCTACCAAAGCAACTTACGACAAACACTCTGTTGACGACTGGTTGGAGAGTTTTGATACTGAAGATCAGGCTATACAAGTTGCAAAAGAAGTCATGTACGTTCACGTGCAGAGGATTCGAAATTAGAATCCTACGGAAGAACAACACCGAGACGAATAAAAATTTAAACATGAGCAACGATACTAAGCGCGCAAAAGACCTTGGTATGTGGTGGTCAACCACAACGGAACGGACTCATTTTATTACTCGTTAAACTATGAAAGAATGAACCCAGAGATCCTGAATGGTTTCGGTGTCCCACAAAACGTGAAGTGTTAAGAATCCTGATGATGATTTACGATACACTGGGCTTGATTGTGTTTTTTCTCGTTAAAGTCAAGATCTTGTTACAGGAAATATGGCTATCTTCAGTGACCTGGGATCAACCGACAAGCGATGTTCAATATTTCAAGTGAATTCGATGGATTAATATTCTTCGGTCACTGGAATATGTCGAAATACCGCGTTGTTATGCCATAAACGATCCGTCTGGAGTTTGTGACATCCAAATTCATACGTTTGTCAACGCAACTGAAAATGCCTCTGCTGCTGCGTCATATTCAAGAATTGCAAGTTCACGAGGAATCCAAATCAGTCTTGCAGGAGGTAAAACGAAAGTATCATCGTTAAAACCACTTTCGATTCCACGAATGGAACTTTAAGCTGCCGTACTAGGAGTTAGACTCGCAAACAGTTTAATTAAAGTTCATTTGATCAAGATCACGAAAAAATATATATTGGACTGATTCTGTAGACGTTTTGTGCTGGCTTAAAGCGGAGAATTATCGAAAATTTAAAGAATTTGTAAAATGTCGAATTGGAGAAAGTTTCACACTGGAGATGGGTGCCAACGAAACTCAATGTGGCGGATGATGCCACTAAATGGAAGGATGACAACCCTATCACATCTGATCATCGATGGTTCACAGGTTCGGAGTTCCTATATCAGTCAAAGGAACTTTGGCCAGTTGAGAAAGAACAACCTGCCATACCACCAAAGGAAATACGAAACGTGATGATTTACAAGGAGTCAAAAAACTTATCATCATTAACTCCGAATCCCGATCAATTTTGTACATGGCGGTACCTTATTCGAGCGCAAGCACATAATGCACAGATTTTTCTTTGCTATAAAGAAAATTAAACCAAGCAAAAACCGATTGCTGTCACAAGAGGAAGAAATATTCGCTTCTAAAGAGATTTACCACTTGGTACAAAAAGAAGCTTTCCAGATTGAAATCGATATGTTGAAGATTAATCCGAATTAGAGCATACCTAAAACTAGCTCACTGTGTAAGTTGTAAGTATTTCTGGATAAGGACCAAATCCTACGGATGAAAGGTAGAACTCTACATGCCGATGTAATTGGATACGATGCTAAAAATTCGATTATTCTACCCAAAAGACATCCAGTGACGTTCCTAATTGTCAAATCGTTCCATCAACGATATCACCATAAAAATCAAGAAACTGTAGTCAACGAAGTTCGTCAAAAATATGCCATCCCTAGCCTTCGCAAAATTCTAAAATAAGTAAAATCTGTTTGTCAAAAATGCAAGAACGAAAATCCGTCCCTACAACTCCAGAAATGGGTGTTTTATCTAAAGCCAGATTGGCGTAATTCACAAGGCCGTTTTCTTACACAGGACTTGATTACTTTGGGCCAATAGAAGTTTCCGTCGGTCGAAGGATCGAAAAACGATATGGAGTACTTTTAACCTGCATGACGACTAGAGCCATGCACATTGAAATAGCGCACAGCCTTAGTACAGACTCTTGCCTAATGAGTTTACGCAATTTCATCGCGGATACGGATGATGATAGGGACTCGTCAAGGACAAGCCAAGCGCCTAACGAAGGATAAAATGTGGTAATCATCACATGAAATCGGCGTAGGCCCAAGGACTATAAATATTGCGACGGATCTTACAGAATCATTGAATTTTTCAAAAACAAACTTTAAATTTTAATAAACTATCATGTGATAGTTTAGATCGTGAGAGGGATCGGCCGTCAAACTAATAGTCATCTCAACAGAGAAATTGTCACTTTTACTCCAAATAAAACAATATCATGTCATTCGATTTTATGTGAGAAAAAGACAATCTTCACTATATTACGACCCTAGGCAATTTATAACAATTTTATTTATACTCAAGTCATGGCACAAAAAAAATATATTTTAAAAAAAAACATCACTGCAGGACATCCGGTTGTATTTTACCGGACATATTATTATAAAAGAAGAAAAGAAAAATATTTATTTATAGTGAAAACTCTTCAAATAGAGAAAATTTTTCAGACAAGTTCACTAATTAAGTTTTTTCCTATGTTTTAATGATTAAAATTTTTTTATTTTTAGAAGATCATAAACTTAATTAAAAATACATACATATGTATGTCATTTATGTTTTACAATGTCTGTTATTAATTTTCACATTAATTTCCTCCATTGTTGTGAAAAAAATATATTCGCAATCAACAAGTGTAACAACTTTATCACCCTAAAAAAAAAGTTTGTTTTGTTTAATTTTTATTTGTTCAAGAAAACAGTTGTTAGAACCAAAAACAATAATATTGATTGACTTCAAACAATCTGACCAACATAACAAGTAAATATTTTGTTTATGATTTATTAAGACAAAATAGAATTAGGGATTGTGTGCAATTTAGATATAAATTCAACCGTATACATAAAATTCCTGTCATGTTGCACCATATGCGCTAATTAATTAGTTATATGAATTTAATATTGTACACAGTTATCATGTTGTAATTTAAATCATGTGTTCATGAGAATAAATTTGGAGATGAACGGATGTAGAAATGCAATAGCCTAAAAATATTTTGCCATCAATAAAATTTTTTTATTATCAGTCATGCAACAAGTTAATATAAAAAGTGTAACAACTGTCACTTTACGAATTACGAAAATGTTTCGCATAAACGAAAAAAACAACTAAATTTTCTCGCTTGAATGAAAATTCAATGATGATCCATCAAGTGAAGACATTATTTATTATATTACATTAAGGAATTATAGAAATTATTAATAATAAATTTAAGTAATTGTTTGCAGCATTACTTGTAAAAATGAATAACTTTTGTATATTCCAACAGAAAAAAGAATCGAGTGTTGGTCTAAGCTGATTAATTATCATCTGCATACCTAAAGAGGAATAAATTTTTAAATATTTTTGTGATTTAAGAAAACAGTCGGTAAACCTTTTTAGAACCGTATTGAGAATTTATGTACCAAGTTTTATCGAATTTGAGTGGACTATCTAGTTAAACTTTGATCAAATTTATACCATTGGTTGAAAAAAAAAACAAAGTTCAAAGATACCTTTCATCAAAGGTTGGTTCAAAATAGATTCAAATTCGAATAAATATTTTACTAATGATTGCTATAGGTGAACTTTTAAGCCTGAAAAATTATTAAATTAAACAACAACAAAATTTGTATGATTAAAAAATAAAATTGTGTTGCTGGTTCTTGCTTATAATTGGTGACAGCGGTGGAATATATTATTTGAAATTATAGCTTGTTTTTATTCAAGTGTAAAACTTTTTTATTGCTGCTGTCAACAGCAAAAAAATTAATAACTTTTGTACATTCCAACAGAAAAAAGGTCTAAGGTTGGTCTTAGCTAAATAATCATTATCTTCATACCCTTGTTAAGTTGTTTATTTTTGGGCAAATTACTGGTGTGGGAGTATTTATAAATCTGTATGCAAATATAATTTTAATAAGTAGGAATAAATTTTTAATTCTTTTTGTGATTTAGGAAAACAGTCGGTACAGCTTTTTAGAATTGTATTGAGATTTGAGAACTTAAGTACAAATTATCGAATTATAGTGGAAATTCTAGCTATTTAATTAAACTTTGATCAAATTTATACCATCTATACCTTCTAATTTCTATCGACGATTGGTGCAAAATAGATTCAAATTCGAACAAATATTTTACTAATGATTTCTAAAGGTGAACTTTTAACATAAATCTGAAAAATTATTAAAATAAACAACAACACTGGAATGATTAAAAATAAAATTATGTTGCTGGCTTTTGCTTATAATTGGTGACAGCGGTGGAATATATTATTTGAAATTATAACTTGTTCTTTTCTGGGTGTAAAACTTTTTTTACTACTGCTGTCAACAGCAAACAAATCTATGCTTGTAAATGCTGTTGAATATATGTGCAATATTTAAATTAATTAAATCAAAATTTATTTGCTCATTTCGTTATCTAACATAATATGTGTTTTGGTACAACCATCAATTTAATTGAAAGGCCGACAATTTTATATTTTTTACAAAATGAAAACTTTTATTTAAATTAATTAACTTTATTATTATTCTTTTATAATTTTATTTCCTTGTTTTAGTTAGCAGCTACTATGAGCGATTGAATTATATAAAGCAAAAATGATTTATTAGACTTAAAATAAATTATAAATTGTAATTGTGGATTTTATTTATAGGTAGTTGTAATTGTATTTTATTTATAGGTTTTACACTGGCTAAAACCGATGCTTTTGTTTCCAACATGCCGCCCGGCTTGAATCGCCTGATTCAATTTATTGGCAGCTTGCACACCTTTTGAATATGTTTTTTAGTGATCCCAGCAGAAGTTTTAAGGCTCACAACTCGTACGTTTCCATCACCTCCAGGGGGGACTTCAATAACTCTTCCAAGAGCCCACTGAGTTGCTGGTAGCTGTTCATCCCTGATTAAGACGATTTTTAAGTTAACTGACTTATCAGTCCACTTATTACGCACTTGTAGTGTTGTAAGGTAGTCTCGATGCCATCGATGCCAAAAATGCTGTTTTATCCGCTTAACAAATTCCCAACGCCTTGACAGAGAACAGCTATCAAGTGTAGTACGCACAGGTAACGACGTTAATGTGCGTCCAATAAGGAAATGACCTGGTGTGATTGCCTCAATTTCCTCCGAATTGGTTGCATACATCGGCCTTGAATTTAAAATAGCCTCTATACCCGTTATTAGAGTGGTGAATTCCTCGATAGTGAATAGAGTTTCTCCTAAAACTCGCTTCAAGTGTGTTTTTGCGGACTTCACGGCTGCCTCCCAGATTCCACCCATGCTTGGAGATCCTGGAGGATTGAAATGCCAATTTATTTGCTTTCTTAAAAGAGAAGAAGAGATATTATTAGTATTTTTATTTAAAAAAGCGAATAACTCGCTTAATAGACGATTAGCGCCCACAAAATTTGTGCCATTGTCGCTATAAATGTCACTACAGATTCCACGTCGATCCGTAAATCGTGATAAAGCTCCCAAAAAGTTTTCAGAAGTAAGGTTGCTAACGCATTCTATATGTACAGCCTTTGTACTAAGACAGATGAAGATGCAGAGGTAGGTTTTAATAGGAACTTGTCCTCTTCTTCGCGTTAGCTGCACTCTGAACGGGCCTGCATAATCAACCCCAACTTTATTAAATGCGTGTGTAAATTCTACTCTTGCCTGTGGCAAGTCACCCATTAATTGCTGTTCTCGTTGGGGTTTCTGTCTTATGCACTTGACACATTCATGCACTATGTGTCTAATCTCATCTTTAGCTCGAATGACCCAGTATTGTTGTCGAAAAAGGGTTACCATTAACGTTACTCCTGCATGAAAGAATTGTTCGTGTAAATCTTGCAAAATTGATTTAGTGATTTCTGATTTTCTAGGTAAAATAATTGGATGCTTGACAGAGAATGCTGATAGCGACTTTTGAATTCTACCACCGACACGGATAACACCGGCATCATCAATGAATGGATTAATTGTTTTCAAATTACTATGCTTAGATACATTTTGTGATTTCTGGAGGCATTCGAATTCTTTGTAAAAATGCTGCTGTTATATGTATCTGATTAAGTTGTTTGCAGCTTCAGTCATATCATCTCTCGTGATAGATCCAAAACGTCTTTCCTGTGGCGCCACACGACAGTTTTTTATAAAACGAAGAATCATAGACAATACTCGTTTCATTTTGAAAAAGCTGGAGTAGTAAGAGACAATTTGATCCATAATGTTATTTTTAGAATCAATTTTGAAGACTAATCCATGCTGCTTTATTTCTTTACTTGTACCGTACGATTCCTTTTGGACGGGCCAATCCTTTTCTGTGCCAGAAAGCCAATCAGGTCCAACCCACCACAATTTGTGGTTTTTAAGTTCGATAGCTGAGATTCCTCTGGATGCGCAATCTGCTGGATTCTCTGTCGATGGAACATGTTTCCAATGTTCACGGCTGTATGAGGTAAGAATCTCAGAGGTTCGATTGGCAATAAATGTAGGCCATTTACGTGGAACTGACGACAGCCAATCGAGTACAATTTGCGAATCTGTCCATAGCGTAACTCGTTCTTCTTTAAGTTTTAATGCTGATCTTACTTGATTCATGAGTTTTGTTAGAAGCAGAGCACCTAGAAGTTCCAACCGTGGTATACTCAATGCTTTAATGGGGAATACCTTCGTTTTTGCGGTGATTATTCGTGATTTAATTCCGAATTCCGTTTTCACTCTACTGAAGACTACTGCTGCGTACGCCGTTTCGCTCGCATCGCAAAACCCATGCAACTGAATGGAGTCGAATGTTTGTAGCCATCTTGGTATTTGGATATGGTTAACATTTGTTATATCATTGCGTAAGTTTGTCCATTGATCTTCCACTGCACTCGGCAATCTATCATCCCAGCCTAAGTCCTGCAACCACAAGCTTTGAAATAAGGTCTTGATTCTTACAATGACTGGAGCTAGCCATCCGATGGGATCAAATATTTTACTCGATTCGGACAGTAATGTTTTTGAATGATGATGCTGCTCTTTGAATGATGATGCTGCTTTTTAAGTTTTACCTTAAAGAAAAAGTTGTCAGTAGCTGGATTCCAATTTAAACCCAATAATTTTGGGCTTTCGGGATAATCATTTATTTCTTTTGACGTATTTGATGACATCTCTACAACTTCACCTAGTCTATTACTATTGGTCGAAAACTTTCTTAAATTGAAACCGGCTGTGGATAGAATGGTGATAATATCGTTTTTCAGACGAAACAATTCATATTCAGTGTTGGCTCCAGTCATCAGATCATCCACGTATACATCCTCCTTAATTATTTGTGCTGCTATTGGATAGTGCTCCCGAGCTTGGTTTGCTAATTCATTTAAGCATCTTGTGGCAAGAAACGATGCTGGTAATGTACCATAGGTAAGAGTTTGTAATCGAAATGTTTTTGGAGGGCTATTGGGGTCCGTTCGCCAAAGAATATTTTGATGTACAACATTCTTTTCATTAACCCATACTTGCCGATACATTTTTTCAGCATCACCAGTAAATACAAATCGATGCTGTCGAAATCTCAAAAGAATGTCTACTAATGAAGATTGTACTGTTGGCCCGATGCAAAGCTGACTATTAAACGATATTCCATTTATTGATTTCGCCGAAGCATCAAACACAACTCGAAGCTTTGTTGTGGTATTGGTTTCCTTTAGTACACCATGATGAGGGAAATAATATAAATTTGTATCAGTCGGGATTTCTTCCATATGGTGTAGCAATTCATATTCTGCCATAAATTTGTTGTAAAGCTCGCAGAAAACTGGATCCCTCCTAAATTTTCTTTCCATTGCACATAATCGAGACATTGCTAGATGATATGAAGACCCCAAATGCTCTACTTTCTCTTTGAAAGGTAATTCTACGACAAATTTTCCATCCTCTGCCCTTTTGGTAGTGGCTACAAAAAGATCTTCACATGTTTGTTCTTCCATCGTCATTTTTGATGCTGCGGAAATGGATTCTACTTCCCAAAATCTACGAAGGCTTGCATCAATATTCATGACGACATTAAAGCACGACGATTGTTCATTGTTGGCAGACTCATGATGTCTACCAGCAATAATCCAGCCAAGTGACGTGTTTTCGGCCACTAGCCGATTTTTTAGTTTAACTTTGCTGCTTTTAGTAACTTCGTAGTATATTTCGGTGCCTAATAGAATGTCGATTCGACTGCGTTTATTAAAGTTTGGATCAGCTAATGTTTTATCCTCTAACTGTTTCCAATCAGTCATTTTAAAATCGTAAGAAGGAAGCATTGTTGTTATTTTAGGGACCACAAATGCTATTACTTTCAGTTCTTCTCCTTCGAGTGGTTTAACTGATATTTCAATCTTTCCCCTTGATGTTCCCAATTTCGCATCTCCTAGACCTTTCATACAAAGTCTGCCATTATTCCGTTACAATCCCAGACTTTGAGCACACTCTTCTGTTACAAAGGACTCCTGAGATGCAGAATCTAGTAATGCGCGACATAATTTGACTCCTCCATAACCATCCCCCACTTTTACCATTGCAGTTGGTAAAATTACTTGCGAGTCAGTTGAAGATACTTTCAAACAATTCGAATCTTGTTCAGTGTTGTGATCTTGCATTGAAGATGACGCGACTGGTTCAAGTTTTGCTGCTTCTTGTTCGCTGTGCAACATTGAGTGATGCTTTTTTTGGCACTGGCTACATCGTTTTCTAGATTTGCAATTGTACGTACTGTGGCTAAAGTTGAGGCAGTTAAAACATCGCTTTTCGTTGCGAATTAATTCTTGACGTTGCTGGATGTCTAAGGTTATGAATTGGCTACATTCAAACAATTTATGTTCATCTGATTTGCAGATTGGACAGCATTTTATGCCCATAGTTGCAAATGCTTTAGATGATGATGCTTTAACAAACTGAGGTTGATAGTACCTTTTGCCATCATTCTTGTTGATTGACTAGAATGCGTCGGTCCGTTTGCTCAAAAATTCGAAGAACGTATGTAAAGTGGGAAACTCTGTCTCTGTTGACGCTTGAGCCCATAAGCTTCTAGATTCTGAGTCCAATTTATTGACTAATATGTGGAGCAACCAAGGATCGCGTTCCTTTGCTCTTGGACCGAGAGCTTTCAACCCACGAATAACTTCATCAGATGTATCCCAAAGTTTTCTTACTGCTGCTGAACTGATTGTGCTAATATTAGGCTGCTCTAAAAAGGATTTGATAAAGGCATTCACTGTATGACGCTTTCTATCATAGCGCTGTTTCAATTTATTAAAGGCTTCCATGTAATTTGCTTCAGTAATAGTGAAATGCCGTAACAGCGATGCTGCTTCTCCACGCAAGAGACCTTTCAAATACTGAAATTTTTGTGAAGCTGTCAGAAAGTCCTTTTCATGGATAGTTGTACAGAACAAATCAAAAAATGATTGCCATTCTATATAATCACCCGAAAATGGCGGAATATCTATTTTTGGAAGCTTAACTGAAACCATTGCTTGTGATTGAGAAGTGTTCATTGTATTTTCCACCATAGACACTGCAAAACCATCTGCTATTTGGCGCTTTCTAACTAACCCGTTCAATACGGTTGTGATGGTAAAGTAATTTTCCTCTACCTCAGCTAATAAAGGTTGTTCTTCCGCGGACATGCGAACTATTTGCTCTTCAATGTCTGTGAATTGCTCAAATAATTGTTGCGTGCGCTTTACGCGACTTTGAAAAGCTTCAGTTGGCTCAGTAGTATTCTCTTCAAGCGCTTGTACGTAATTTAAAATGCGCGTTATGCTTCCCTTTAGATTGGATCGGATTTTTTTTAACGACGCTAGCTCTGTTGTACTCATGATTTTAAATTATTAATGCAAAATAATATTAAACCGTTGCTGCTATAATTAATTATTTAAAGCTTTTTAATTATATGCGTATTTTTATTTTATGTAGCTTATAGCTTAATTTATTTATTTTATGTAGCTTAAGTATATCACAAAAAACGTTTATATTATGCGTATCGCAAAACAACAACAAAACAAATAAAAATAAATAGTCATTTCACAATACTATATCACAATAATTTTTTGCTTTTATTATAAATGTTAAACAAAAATGCTCATATGATTAACAGTTACTTATTTTTCCCGCTAAACATTATAAATGGGATCAAAAGAAACTTTATTGCAAAAAGTTTTATAATCAATTACAAAATCGAAACGGTATATTTCACACATACATATCACTTATTCATTTAAATGTTCAAAAACATAATTTTCAAAGATTGTCCGTAAATATTCAAAATTCAAAAGGAAAATGTGATACTTATCTATTTTCCATCTATCTATTCTTTCTACGTAGGTGCAATAAATTTGGAACTAGGATATATACTTATATTTTTAAATTTGCAATTTTGCAAATTACTTCCATGCAAATGCATTAACTGTTAATTATGTTTAGTTAAATATTTTCACCATAGAAACGCCAAATATTTTACACAAATTCATAAACTGTTTATCCTTAACACATAATTAACTTTATATATATAGTTTGTAAATTACTTTGACGCAAATGAATTAGTAATTAATTATCTTTACCGTTAAATATTTTCACTGTATCACAAAAAAAACTTTATTCGGGTTAATTTTACATAAATTGTTTTTTTATTCGCCTATATATTAAAGTGTTACTTTATTACTGTGATTTGCGGCTTTAAAGTATCACTTTTCAACTATTTATTTTGTTGTCATAGCTACGTCCAAAAAAGTAAAAAGCATTTGTATTTGTTTAAATTCTATGAAAAATAAAAGTTTTTATCAAAGCAACCCTTAAATTCAAAATTTCATTATCCAATTAAAATAGTTGTTATCATTTGTTGTCATAGCTACACAATAATTTGGAAAAATAATAAACATTTTGTCAAAGGTTACTTGTTCCACATATTTTTATTTTAAATTTTATGAAAATTCAAATTTTAATTTAACTTTTCTTAAAATATTTTGCTTGCGGCGAATAAAAAATAGTATATGATGCACGGACGTAAGCTATTTTGGACTTAATGTGGGTGCAAATCTCGGCTAGCGCCTCGATTTGCAAACTCCACATCCGTCCAAAATCTTTAGCTTTACGTCCTAGCATCATAATGTACTATTACAGTCTAGTGAATTAACTAATCAACAAACCGAAAGAAAATTATTGCACTAGATTTATTAAAATGTCCAAAAAGTGTTCATAGTTATCCCATCTAACAATTTGAATAAGATAAAAAACGTGATACTTATCTGGTGATTAGATTGTTGATTAAGCCGTTGTTTTAACTGTTGGTAACTGCAAACTGGTCATTTTCAGGTGGTATAAATCCAATGTTGATTCTATAGAGCTTCGAAGGACCATGTTTTGGTACAACCATCAATTTAATTGAAAGGCCGACAATTTATATTTTTTACAAAATGAAAACTTTTATTTAAATTAATTAACTTTATTATTATTCTTTTATAATTTTATTTCCTTGTTTTAGTTAGCAGCTACTATGAGCGATTGAATTATATAAAGCAAAAATGATTTATTAGACTTAAAATAAATTATAAATTGTAATTGTGGATTTTATTTATAGGTAGTTGTAATTGTATTTTATTTATAGGTTTTACACTGGCTAAAACCGATGCTTTTGTTTCCAATAATATGTATAATGATATACAACAGTGTAAACCAGACATTGAATATAAGAATTCCCACGCTGTAAACCTTGCCTATATTTTTGACGTTTAATAAACGGAGACATTTTGTTTATATTCCATTTTGTAAAAGTTAAACTGAGTGAAATGAGTTCAGAAGGTTATGAGTCCAGGAAACTCATCATCCAGAGAAATAAAACATGAATTTTTCATATCGACACTAAACACGCACATAACCGTAAACAACCATGGCCGACTCATCAGCTAAGGCACAAATCACCAAATCAAATGACCAAAATTATCAGGTTTGGAAGTATAGAATGGAACTTCTGTTGATAAAAGAAGATTTGTTGACAGTGAGTTAGCAACAACTGAGTTAGCTGCATGGAACAAAAAGGATGGCAAGGCACGTGCGCATATTGGCGCAATCATCCATGTAAAAAGCGAGAAAACAGCGAAATCAATGTGGGAAGCGTTACTGGAATATCATCAAAAATCAACTGTGTCAAGTCAACTTCGACTTTTAAGACGGCTATGTCGAATGATATTACCTGAAGGTGGAAACATGCAAACACATTTGAGTGAGATGGATCAATGCGTAGATGAATTAGCTACATTAGGTGAATCACTAGAAGATGCTCTCGCAGTTTTACTGTATTTATCGAGTCTATTGAAAAGCTATGTGGTCTTAATTACAGCTCTCGAATCACGTAATGAAGCTAATTTGACCAGAAACATGGTGAAAAATTAATTATTGGAAGAATACAGACGTCGACAAGATATTGATAGAAGGTTTTTGATAGCACCCAGGCTCATTGTTTCTTCTGCAAAAAGAAAGGCCATGTCGAATCAGATTGCCGTAAATTTGCTTCGTGGAAGAAAAAGAAAGAGAACGAAAAACGAGCAAACGTGGCACAAAATGAAAATAACGATAAGGACGATGTTGTATGTCTCATGGTCAGACACGTAAAATAAATACGCCAGAATGGTGTGTCGATTCAGGTGCATAGGGCACATATGTGCAATGATGAAACGATTTTTAAGAATTTGGTTAAATCCAAAAGGATTCAGTAAAAATGGCCGACGGACGACGGTAGATGTTTGCCATTAGAGGGTAACGGCATTTTTAATTTCAAAACGACACACAACAAACTGTACATCAAACTGAATGAAGTACAATTTATACCTGGACTCGATATAAGCAAAGATGGACTGAAAATAAGCAAAGATGGACTGATATGAATATTTTGCTATGTAACCACGATGACACTTGTGAAACATGTATTCATTGTAAACAAACGAACGATCCATTTCCACACGAATCATTTACTAAATCCGGTGAAAATTTGGATTTGATTCATACAGTATGAGGACCGTTGCAGTTACCGACACCAAGAGAAAACCGATACATTCTTACGCTGACTGATGATCATACAAGGTATTCTCACATATATTTGACAAAGCATAAATCCGACGTGAGTGAGAAAATTATTGAATTCGTTGAAATGACGAAAACACAGCACGGCAAAGTACCGAAAGTAATCAGATCGGACAGAGGCGGTGAGTATATGGACGGGGAACTGTGAAAGTAGTTCAAATCTAAGGGCATGAAAACCCAATTGACTATGCCCAAAACATCGCAGCAAAATGGAACTGCCGAACGAAAAAATCGTACATTAATCGAGATGACACGTCGCATGTTAGGGAGATCTGGTTTACACAAACAATTTTGGGGTGAGGCAGTGATTACAGCTAATCACAACTAACCGTTTACCTTCTTAAATTGTTAAATCAACTCCGTACGAGTTCTGGCATGGTAAACAGCCGAATTTAAATTATTTCCACGTATTTGGTGCACGAGTGTATGCTCACGTTCCAAAGGATCAACGCAAAAAGTTGGACGATACAGCTGAAAAATTGTTTTTCCTTGACTATGAATTAGGCACTAAAGGTTTTCGACTTTTAAACAAGGACCAACAAAATCTTAACGAATAATTCGGATACAATCGAGGACGAAGTCGATTTTCAAGAATCCATTGAAATCCAACCAGACACATCTGCACCAGGTGAACGTGAACCTGAATTACCCGGTATGAATTCAGAAGGGGAACAAAATGGAGAATGGGTGACACCAAGACGTTCGCAGAGATCAACAAAAGAAATTCAACTGAAACGTTTAACTTATGAAATAAATAAGGTAATTAAAGAGATAAAAACTGATCCATTTACTTATGAGGGGTCGGGTCGGATTCGGCCAAATAGAAATTAGCAATGGATGAAGAAATTGAATCGCTACGTAATTTTGGTACGTGTGAGGTGACAACCTTACCTCCATTCGCAAATGCCATTGGATGCAAATGGGTGTACAAGACCAAACCCGATCAAAATGGAAACATCGCTAAATACAAAGCTCGTTTAGTAGCACAGGGTTTCTCTCAAAAATTTGGTCGGTGACAAAATTTAAATGGTGAACTATCACACCAAAGTCAACATGAAGCAACCAAGAGGATATGTAAATTGCGATAGTGGTCAGGTATGTAAGCTCATAAAGAATTTATATGGCTTAAAACAAGGCGTAAACGAATGGAACAAGATGTTCGATGACAAGAATTCGATGCTGTCATGAAGAAAAATGGATATACTCAAAGCGTAAATGATCCATGTGTCTTCTATACACAACAGGCTGAGAAGATGTCATTTACATCTCAAATCACGTGGATGATATTGTCGTAGTCGCAGCAAACATAAATTCAATAAATATTTTTGAATCTTTACTGAACCAGGATTTTACTATCAAAAATTTGGAAACTCTACATTATCTCGGTATCCAATTTGATCGAGACGATAACGGTGTGTTTTACACAAACCAAGAAAACTACATAATGAACAAACTACACGAATTTAACCTGAAGGATGTCAAAGATTCATCTAACTAAACCAATAAATATTGGTTATTTAAGTCAAACGATGAATCAAGAACCATTCGAATCGCACGAAGTTTATCGAAATGCAATTGGATTTTTGCTTTATTTGTCAACTAATACCAGACCTGACATCAAAATTGCAGCATCAATTTTAGCTACGCGTAAGTGATCCGAGAATGTGTGATTGGAACGAAGTCAAGTCAATCCCTAAAATTAAAACTGGAAAATGACGAAAACGATGGAAGCTTCAAGTGTTATGTAGACGCTGATTGGGCTGGTGATCACGTCGATTGAAAATCAAACATTGGTTATTGTTTCATTTTCAATGGGGCATTAATTACATGGACCAGCCGAAAACAAACATCGGTTGCGTTGTCTTCAACCGAAGCCGAATTTGTATTAAACGAGTGTTAAATGATTTTGACGAGAAAATTGAAAGTCAAAAAGTCAAAATGTTCGAGGACAATCAAGATTGTATAAAATTGCTCAACGATCGAAACTGTCACCAATGTGTTAAACATATTGACATCAAATACAAGTTCGAACATGATCACATAACAACAAAACAAGTTACAGCTGTTTACTGTCCCACCGATTTGATGATCGCCGATATGTTAACAAAACCATTGGACGGGCCAAATTTAGCTAAACACGCCAAAGCAATTGGATTAAGGTAATTCGTGTTGAATGTGTGTGCAACATTTATTAAAATTAATAAATGAAAATTTATTTACTCATTTCGTTTTCTAACATAATATGTGTAATGATATACAACAGTGTAAACCAGACATTGAATATAAGAATTCCCACATCGTAAACCTTGCCCATATTTTTGACGATACTCCATTTTGTAAAAGTTAAACTGAGTCGCATGTGTTTTATTTCTATTACTTAGTTTTCATAAAGTGAATCCATTTGCATTAGCCTTTTCTAATATAATGCCTGGTAAGACACGTACACCTGTATAACCACTAACAGTAAGACGGAGATTTAAAGGTTGGGTACAATTGGTAACGAAGTGATTAGAATTTTTTTAACAAAATTTAACAGAACTGATTCACTAAGTTTGGAACTCATACAAAAAAGTCGGACAAATGAGAATATTACTCATTAGCCAAGGGTTCCGTGTATATAATATTCTATGAGAATATTTCTACTCCAAAAAACAATTTTTAAATTTCTTTGGGATTTTTTGCACGAAAACTCTATATAATTGCATTTTTACATTAAACATTTCTGTTAATATCTATTGACACGACCTGATATTTTTGTTTCTTTCAAGGTTATATCACTTTGTCGTACCATATTTGCATTTTTTTTTATTTACGAACAATTTTCAATTATTTCCCCTCCTTTAATGAGAACAACTGAAACAAAACAATTGTTGCATTTGGATCTCTTCTTTCATTTTTTTGGACAAGTAACAATTAATAAACAAAATGCAATATTTCTAACCAGTTTTTTTCCTGTGTTTTAATCAAGAAATAAGATCATTGTGAATATCCTCTAACCTTGTAGGTTTTTTTTGAAAACGTAAATGAAATGGCAACATTAATGTTTCATATAGCCGATCTTTTTACCCATCCGTTTATTATAGGATAATATAATATAAATATTAGGTAAAACAAATATCAAGTCAGTTCGATTTGGATTCTTAAATCAAAAATTTAATTAAAAATTTTCGAGTCAGTGTTTGAGATTAAATGAACAAAATAAAATTAAAATCGATACACAGTTCGCATTTGTTGATAAATCAATCAAAATTTATAAATTAGTTCGCGTTTATTATGCCAAGTTCGTGGTTTATTTTCAGAATGATAAAAATAGTTTTACGAGTCGTAATATGTATTAGAAATTAAATTCAATTTTTTTTCTTGATTGATATTCGAGAAAAAAAAGTTAATCTTGATTAATTAAACTCATCTTTGGGTGAATCGCGATTGTGTAAATTGAAACAAAAAGATCATCAAATTGCGGTAATCGTGATTTTATATTTTGGACTACGAACTAATTCATTTATCTTGGGAATATATTATATTCTTTCTATAAAAAGTAATTTTGTTTACGGTTATAATGTATTAATTATAGTTGTGTTATAACAATTAAATTCAGTTTCATACACAAATTTTTTATAAAAAAAACATAAAAAGAAGAAAATGTTAAAATAAAAGAAAAAGAAAAAAAAACAAAATTTAAAACAAATTGCTGTTGTGTCGAATTATTTTTTTATGGGGAGTGAATTGAATAACTAAGTATTGGCGTGATTGCATTTGATAATTTCAAACCAAAGAGAAAAAATATATGGAGTGTTGTTCATAACCAAAAAAAGGGGGAAGATCGGCTAATAATTTTGCTGTGATAAAAAAAAGCTACAGTCAGAACGGAAATCTTATTACACCATCTACAACGATTCAGGTGGAAGTATTTACAACTGCTACATATATTTTTGTGGGTGAATTTCGATTATTGGTTTTGCTGTAACGACATACAAGCACGAAAGTCGTGATGGTCAGAAGTCCACCATTCAACATATTAAGATAAGTTTTTTTTTATAAATTTTTAATTGTTACTAAATTCTTTGAATTATTTTTGTCACATGGTAGAAGACCATCATGGTCCTCTAAGTTTTTTTGGATTAGAGATTTTTCTTGGCTTAGGCCACATTGGGTTTTTATTTTGAACTATACATATCAGCCCAATCAGCCCTTCTTCCCGCCAGAAGACGAAGCAAGAGGGTTGGCAGATCCACGTCAAGGGATGGATGGACCTCCACCCGCACAAGGGGAACCGTACGTTCCAGGAGCATGGGTGGAACTCGATCCTTCCCTCGGTAGGGACCTGACACCCGCAAGAAAAGAGCGTCTGCAGCATCCGTGGCAATAAATGTCAGGGATTCACAGGGTAGGAAACCAGTTGTTTCCGAGCCTGTGGAACCTCTGATGACTGGAGCGCGTAAAAGGATGCTGGCCAAGAGAAAAAAAATGACGAAAGGAAGAGGGTTGAGAGGATGGCCCAAGCAAGGGATGAAGCGACAAGAATATGGGCAGCAGTCCAGTCTGATTCAGATTTGGATTAAGAGTCAGACGATTGCTGTCCATATCATACCTCCTATTGGTACCTCTAAAAAAGGATCCATGGGGGCTTCACCCCTTAACATGTTTCGTTAACTTTCGGTCGCCTCTGTCTTTTGACATGCAATCTACCAAGTTAATTTTTTTTGGTTAATTTCATATTAGTTTTCCTCCCCGAGATTGGATGCAGCTTCACTGGACGAGTGTTTATGCAAAAGAGAAGGGATGCCTGGCAGTAATACTGACAGACAGGATCTTTTCTCCAGCGCTAAACCCTAAGTCACGAGTGTAAAGTCATTATTGATTGTTGTCAATCAATGCGAAACTTAACATCTGACGCAAGGTCAATTTATTGCTATATTTTTGGTTAGGAATTAAAGACAATTTTAGAGGAATTTTTAATTTGAATGGGTTTTTATGATCAATTAAGCTTAAGTACATATGAATTAAGTACAT
This sequence comes from Diogma glabrata, assembly GCA_963693315.1. NCBI lineage: Eukaryota > Metazoa > Arthropoda > Insecta > Diptera > Cylindrotomidae > Diogma > Diogma glabrata. The sequence goes on along the minus strand of OY856186.1, from coordinate 19,667,523 downwards.
ATGAATTAAGTACATATGAATTCATACATCGTAAAATCTAGAAATTTAATACAAAAAATCCCAAAGAAATGCAATTTCCAATATGTAATCATAAATGAAAGATTCAACTTAAGTAAATATGAAAAATGATGAAGTTTTAATTTAGAAATTATCTGAACATGAAAATTAAAAATATGGTTCTTCATAGCCGCTATGGGTAAGTTGTGTTAAGACATGGAATTTGAACATGTGTCTCTGATGAATGTGAGTTCGAATCCTGGCACGAAACACAAAAAGTTTTTTCTAAAGGAATTTGGAAGAAAATGAAAATTATTTCGAATTGCAAAATTCAAGTGATTTCCAATATGTACTTAAGCTTAATTGATCACAAAAAACCCATCCAAATTATAAATATAAATCTTTTCATCTTTTCATATGAATCGTCAAAGTTAACAATAATTTTTTTTTCAAAATTTATACTCCCAAGATGTGTGATGGACAAATACATTTTAAAACTGTAGAAATTTTCAAGTTGCTTGCGCTTATAGTTTGTGAGAAATTCGATTATGTAGAAATTTTTCGAATTCTCATCAATAGGGTAACGTTTCAAAGTATGGAACCCTAAAAACATATACCATTCCACTTGTTTAATTTCTCTTAAAATTTTAGTTGAACCACATATTCGTTTTCAAAAATTCCTTTTTTCCGTTTGTCTATTTGTTACAAAAAAAAAACTGTTTGTTTACCCGAATAGCATTTTGTTCCGACATGCCTTATTGTTGTAATAAGGTAAGACCTAATAGGGCATTTGCATCCGGCCCTATCAGAAATCATACATGAATTCACTAATAGGGAACGCCCTATTTGTCCTGATCAGGCCCAGACTGCGAAAACCTATCTCGTCCCTAGTAGTTGATGCCGGATATGACCCTGATCAAAATAATATTTGATTTTTCAATTAAGGTATGCCCTATCATTGTCCTGATCTGAGCCCTATTTCATTTGAATAAATTTTATTTGGTTAAACTTCACTAGAGTATTATCCATTTTAGATATATATAGTTAGATATTTATACTTTAGTTATCGCTTCTTTGCATTTTGTTATTTTATATTCTATAAACGAATTTATTGGACATTTTTAAATTAACGTATTTATAAAAATTTGAACCGATTCGGTCCTGGTCCGGTTCTAGTAGGACTGCCTGATCCGGTTTGGATAGTTTGAGGCGTTTCATTACTGATCAGGACCTGTTCAGGGTGCCTGACCCGGACGCTATCAGTGGTAGGGAAAGCGGTATCCGGCCCAGATCTGAGCTCTTACATAATGCTAGTTGGGTAATTGAAACGAATAACTTTAAACTGAAATTCTCATTGCCTACTTTAATTCTATTTCTATTTCTTGACGATTTTGTTCATATCTAGTCTATATACGTCAAATAAATGCCTGTATCCCGACTGGCCAATGTATAAACCGGGGACGAGGTGGAGAAGTGGTTAAGACGACACAATCGCTTGCAATGAAGTTAAGCAACAATAAGCATAATTGCAACTGAAAAGGGTGACCGCTTGGGAACCAACATCAGAAAAATATGAAATATGAGCAAAACTACATGAAGCAAGGATGTCTCTCTCGGTATGCCAGTATACCTTATCCAGCTGCCCTGGAAACAGGTTAGGATTTGATGGACCAATCACCCACCCGTTAATCCGAATTTAACAAAATTGATTTTCAAGACGAATACTAGAAGAAAAAACAACATAAATCGACCATTGGCCATATCGTACCCGGACACGAATAGGAAACTGGAATGTCAGACAGAAGTCTAACAGAATCATCAAAACTCGCACAAGCTGAGAAGGTAATCGAAGAATATAAGATCGAGATATAAGGACTCAGTGAAGTAAGATGGAAAAATAGTGGTGATTTAACAACAAATACGGGTTAATTATCTAATGTTCTCTGGAAAATCCAATACCCATGAACAAAGCGTAGGAGCATATTAATAACACCAAAAGCAGCACTACTTGAATGGTAACCAATAAATAGCAGAATAATAACAGCTCGATTTCAATCGATAACCAGAACTACAACCATCATACAGTGCTATGCACCGACTGAAAAAGCAGATGACAACAATATCCAGCACACATCGAAACGAGATCAAAATTGTTCGAGACTTGAAATCTAAAATTGGAACCGATAACACCGGAATGGAACCTATCATTTGCAAGCTTGCGCTTGAACCAATTCGGAACAATAATGGAAACAGACTCATAGAATGTTATGTCACAAACCAGCTATTCATGTGAGGCAGAAAATTCCCACACAGACACAAGCACATACACAAATACACTTGGACTTCACCGGATGGGAAAACCAAGAACCAAATCGATCATGTACTGGTTAGTAGTAAGAAGTTTCTATCATCCTTACAAGATGTCAGAGCAAAGCGAGGTGCAGACATACACAGCGAGTAGCAACCAACAATTGCAACATTCAAATCAAACCAGCCACTGTAAAACATAACAACCAGCTTAACCGAAGGAAATTCAATACAAACAGATTGAGTGTTAAGAACACAAATCGCATCTTCAAGGAATCGCTCCAGCTCAATATATACCACAGAATGAAAAAATCAGTCTTGATCAAAACTGGGATCAAATTGAAAAAGCCTACGTAAAAACTGCTAGAGGTGTGATCGGATACCAGGACAAGTTCCGAAAACCATGGATACCTGGAAGAAAATCAAAGAGTGTCGTCTGCTCAAAGTGCAACACTGTCACCAGTCACCACAACAGAACGGAAATTCTAATGAAGTATGAGAGTACAGCTAAACAAGCAAAAAAGATGGTAAAAAATGATCGTAGAAGATATACGGAAAACATTCTCAAAACAGCTGAAACAGCAACTGCTAATAGAAACATGCGCATACTGCAAACAATGTGTGAGAAAGGTCACTAACGAATATACAAAGCGCGCATTTGATACCATCAACAATTTTGTTCGGATGTTGTGCGTCGGAATCTGGGAATCACTTCGCGAAATGGGCATCCGCGAAGATAATAATTGATCTAATCAGATCAATAATCAATACAGGATGCTGGACACAGAATTCAATACAAAAGACTACAACCACCGAGGAGTGAGACAAGGCTGACCCTATCCCCGACACTATTGCTTCTGGCCTAACAAAATCAGTAACGACGAACAACTACGATAAACAGAGCAGATAGACATTGAGACCGATATAAGAAAGAGGAAGTGGAGATGGATAGCACACACTGAGAAAACCAGTCGAGGATGTTACAAGGATGTCCCTAGAGTGGAATCCGCCAGACAAAAGAAGGGTGGGAAGACCAGCAATAAGTTGGAAGAAAACATTGCTAGTAGAAGCGAAACAAATTAACAAGAGTTAAAATCGATTGCCCAAAATAGAGTCAGATGGTCCAGTCTAGTAGACGCCTTATGTTCCTAAAATGGAGATAAAGGAGAAAAAAAATTGTAGTAACCAATTACACCAAACAAAACTAACAAAATTAATTGATTATTAATTCCGACGCACAACATCCGAACAAAATCCATATAATCATTTTTTTTAAATAAACTAATGTGAAAGGTAAGCACAAATAACAATCAAATTAAACTGTTGAAATCAATGAAAATTACAAATAAATAGGGTGTGTCAAAAACTCAAAAAATAAATTTCCAAAATAAAGATTGCAAAATCATTCTAACAAAAATGTTTCGAAAGTTATTTAACTTTAAAGTATCGTAATTTGTCTTGGATCGACATCAAACATTCATTATTTTGGTATTTCTTTAAAATATTTAGATACAACAAAAAAATCGATACATGTAATGAATTGTTTACATTTTTGTAAAAAAAAAAAATGGTGGGATGGTACTCCCATCAAAAAACGAATAACTTTTGCTTGAAAATAAATAAAAATAAATCTTATGAACTTTACGTACAATTAAACTTTTATATTTTTATTTGTGTCATGACATTTATGCAACTTATGCATTTTATTAAAACAACAAATTTGGTGACCCCAAAAGATATTTTTGTTGCATTTGACATCTGTCACTTTAAACTCTAAAAGTTGTTGCCTCATAATCTCAAGGATTTGATTTCAAATAGAAGAAGCCCTAAAAGAAAACGTAATTTGAGAAGAAAAATGACATATTTTGGGTGGTTGTTGCGATTTGTGCAAAAAAAAACAAAGAAAGAAAGAGACCAACTTTCACTTTGATAATTTTAAGACATAAATTAAAAATAAATTCGACTTCTTTCTTATATTTTTTATATTTTATATTTAAAAACGATATGAAACGAAATCTGAAAGTTCGAATATACATATCTGAAATTAATAATTGGGTAAGTTTCTAAATTAAATATCGTTGCAAACGACTAACAGTGAATAACCGGCAAATCTATTTGTATACAAGTTTTGCAAAAAAAAAAAATAATTGATTGACTCTCTTATACTTCCTTTCAGATTTTTTATAAGCAAAACGAAATAATTAATACATTTTACACAAAATATTAATTATCGAAAGCTATATAGTTTATGCGATTGCAATCCAGTCCGTGTGTGTGTGCCTCTGTCTGTGGACCAAATATCTCAGAAACCACGTCTTGATCCCAAATTTGGTACATAGGTTTCTTAGACCAATATATCTTCTTTTTTTTTATGTTGTTTTGTTATATTGAGCAACAAACGTATTTCTCTTAGCTTTCGATATTCTCCCATCTCAGGTTTACACCGTTCTAGTTAGGCTTTTACTTCAAAAGTTAGGGTTTGTATTTTTGTAATATTATTTATTATCGGGCCGACCCGACGCCGTAGTAAATTGTAGTTTTTGGCCAACGATTTAACCAAGATAACGCCGAAAAAATAAAGTAACTTTGATGTAATAAGATCCACCAAAAAATTAAACAAGAGAAAAAATATTAAAAAGTCGAATAATGCTGCCAAGTCCCAACTAAGCAACTTTGACAAAGACGTAAGACTAAAGGTAAACTTACATGGTTGCATTCTTTACTAAAGGTGAAGAGGAAGGAAGAAAACGAAAAAAAAACGATATAGAGATACACAAAATTTGAGAACCTACAAAATGAGGCAACTGAACTGAGTATCTTTATAAAATGCTGAAGAAGTTAAACTTACCTGTTGCGTTATAAGAAGAAAACTAGGCGAAATTTGTCTCAGCAAAAGAAAATAATTGTCTCGGATGTGCTGCTTATAAAATATGTAGGGAAAAAAGAGCTGTAGTTCTTTTAAGGTTCAATACGCAATTGGTTGTAGTCCTGCATTGCCAATTACCCTGATTTTTCATGGAATATACATTTGTTTGAGTGCTTTCCCCATCTCTTATATATCAACAGTTTATTGCTACTTTGTGTAGCTCTGCAAGTTCTGAGGTGAATGGAAAATTGGTAAATTGATAATCAAGCTTAAGTTTCTTGACACATCAGACACACCAATTTGCCTACTCCAGCGCTTGGAAAATACTACATATGGATTATTTACCAGTAAACATGACAGCTCATCAAACAACAGTAAAGAAGTGATGGCAGGTTTGTTTTTTAAAAATATTGAGACTAATTAAGTTTCAATTTTGACTCCATAAATTAGTGAATACCTGTTATGCAATATATTGATCCATAGAAGCAGAAGGAGATCGATTATCAAAGAATAATTTGACGTAAGAAAAGGGGTGGGGGGGAGGGGTGGAATGTTTGGATTAGGTATTTGGAATGAGGACATTTGTATACCAGTAGAAATTTTGTATTTTTAATGACAAAAATATACATAAAATAAGGCACGTTAGACACTAGGCACCATGAAACAAATTATCTTTTTTCTTGTAAGAAACATTTCCGTTAGTTTATGGTGAAACCATTTAACATATTTTTAATATGTACGGTATCAAAACCCTAGATATTCAAAGCCTGATTGTTTCTTAACACAGAAAAATCGTGAACCTATAGCGCCATTTTAATACAAGTTACTAAAGTTTCAAACAAACAGTTTTCGAGAGAACCCTCTCTCCTCCCCTGTCTCCATTTTGTCAAATTTCGCCAAAAAGCTTCTAGGATCACCACACTCAACCTATGAAGTCTTTCTAAAAAAATTTAAAATCAGTCCAGTAGTCAGACAGACAGAATAGTCTGATCGATACAACTTATCGTCTTTTTAATCATATCTTTCTCACCCCTGTTTGTACTGATTTTGTTTTGATCGTTTGCTGTCTCATTTTGATGTTTTTGATTCATAATTTTACATGGACATACATGGACATTTTGTATTTCAAAGACAGTCGATCGGAATTAAATAAAGGATAGGAGCAACATCTTGGAATTTTTTTAGATGTAATGATTAAAACCAAATGCCGTGTTAGTATTATAATTTTTTTCTTAAAATTTGACTTTTTATCATTAAATATTAATTAGTGAATCAAAGGAAAAGAAAATTAATTGTTTGTTTTGTCATTGGGTGAGTGAAACCTTTTAATATTTTTTAAATGTAATAATCGTAGTTATATTGGTGTGTGTGGTGATGTAGGTTTCTTCGTCTGTTGGGGTCGTCAGAGGGTCGTCAATACTTAAAATGTTTCGGTTTTCCATACCTTTATGCTAGTTAATGAGACATTTGTCAACTCACGACCTAATGGGTTGCTTTGTTTTTCTAGCTCAATACAACCTATAGCTACAAGTGTATTACCCAATATTTCATGATAGAGTGGAACAAGATTGAAGGTGTTAGCGTTGACTGAATAGATTTTATCCGCTATCACCCCTAAGATATAAACCTTAACAAGTATTTTCTCATTACTATTGCCAGTGGTATGTGATCTCATTGCATATGAACAAAAATAAAAAAATTAACAAAACAGAATAGCAGGATTCCATGTTTTCATTGATTAAACCTTTAGTCAGTTTAGTTTAGTCAATTTATTTCTCTAGTTGATCACTATTGTTGTTATACTCTAACCAAGTTAGAATTGGATAACAACAAACCTGAATCTAATAAATATATGTTTATGGAAGTTTTTTGTTTTCTTATAATTCGCTAGAGTAGTAGACCAATTTTGGTTTATATAGCGTTAAATTTTTTTGGTAGTGTATCTAGTCGGCTAGCCCTGATGAGAAAGATATACTTTTTTTAAAGTTTAATAAAAAGTTCTTATCGGTTCGCAACTAGATCGATCGACAATTTTGTGGATAGCAAAAAAATTTTATAAATTGCACACCATATTTTGTTAGATTCAGTCTTATTATTCATGATGGGATAACTTCCATCGGAGTGATGAAATATCACAAATAATTCATTGAAATAATTAAAGAATGGAATTGTCTAATAAATTTAGCAGATTAAAAAATACCACGTCTTCATTTCGAGCCATTAGTTTTCCAGTTAGATCTTTTTCAATATATTCCAGTGCTCTAATGATGATAGGATAGTATTCCAATTTTCAGTTAAGCTTTTACAAGCATATAATCTTCCAAACCAAAGCGTGCCATCCAGTCGCTTTAGTCGATAAACTGTTATTAGCTGCAAGTGAGATAGTGCATGAGACGTTCCATCGAGTATTAGACGAAGAGAAAAATACCTAAAATTTTGAATCAGTCCAAATAAAACAAGACTCCTTACTAAGCAATTATTATTATAACTTACTGTGAATTTATGAGATACATAGATAAATTTCATTTTTTTTATAAAGCAGGGAGCGACAGATCTTGTTTGGTCCATGTGGCCAAGATTAAAATCCGGCCCTATTTCAGCCATGTGCATTTATCGTTCTGGTCGGAACACGGTGAATTAGAACAAGTCTTAGTAGGGCATTCCACAGCGGGAACCTATCAGTTATATTATATTTGTCCTGGTTCAGTAGTCTGTCCTACGATCCGGTTGTCTGATTCGACCTGGATATTTTAAAATGTAACAAACCACATTAGAGCCTAATTCGGTACCAATTAGTGGTGGGGAGGTCAGCACAGATATGAACCATATAGCATTATGCATTAAAGCCAGGCGATTCTTTCCATAGCATTTTTGGTATTAAGTTTTTCATTCATATTTTTATTTCTATAATTACAAAAATAGTTTTTTGGAAGACGAAGATTTAGTTTTTCTGATGAAAAAGAGTCTGAGCTGGCCGAGCTAAAAAGATGTTAACAAATTCCAATTGGAGTCAAATGACAACCCTGTCAAATATATTTGTTCATTTATCTGCGCTAATTAAAAAAATATTGCATTAATGCCGAGATTTCTTAAAAATTAATCCTATCTGTGCTAATTCGAATTGAAGAATTGAGGAACATTGTGGCAAATTTTATAAATTATAAAGTGTTTGAAAAACGAACACACATATTATCATGTTATCACATAAAAAACGAAGAAATAAAAACATATTTTTGTCAACCCATAACAATTTTCTATTGACACAGACCGTTTGAAATGGGTTGAACAAAGTTTTTGACCTACAATTCAGACCTTTAATGGCATTCAAGACATGCCAATTAGAACATGTGAAAACAAGTCGAAAACTAAGTCTTGATAATCTTGTTTGCACAATTTGTTTGGAACACGAAATTGAATATTATTGCAAAAATATTTGTTTTGGCACAATAATCAACATTCATTTGCGACCACTATTATGAATACCAGTCAGAAGGCCTACCAGAAAATTGAAACTTTCAACTCATGGACAAAGAGTAACTAGCAGAGTTCGATTCGTGCTAATGGTCTAACTGGTCATCCAGTCTTCGTAGACGGTCATAGAATTGACTTTCACCGACTCAATTTACGACCGAGTATCCGTCCATGGCTTCTGCAAGACACAAGCAAGAAGTGAACTAAAAAGTGGTTACTTACTTTTATTAGCTCAACAAATTCATTTTACAGCTGCAGCACAGCCAATTTACCTTTAAAATCCTTCCAAAGGATTAAAATCAACAACCGACTGATTCATTCCAAGAGTCGTTCCGAGCTCAGTCTTTGTCGGTTGGACCTTTACTTTCTATAAGATTAATTCGAATGCCTATGAGTATCTGGACATATTTTCCATTTCACTTTTAATGCACTTGCGAACATTATCGTGGACACCTTTGATTTTTCGGTCAAATTCGTTTCTCTACTTCTTGCCGTTCTGGCAATGAATGTTGTACCAAATAACAGAAAATGTGTTCATCTTTATTCCAGTTGACATGGTTTCTCGTTTACTAAACAGATTTTTACTGTAAATTTCAATAATTTCAAACAAAATTAATTTAGTCTTTTGAAACTTGTTCGGTTTCATTAATAATACTCGAATATATAAACGTTTTTGTTCCTTTATAATTTATATAGATATACACAATATCATTTGGCGACGAGAGAACGACACAAATGTTGTTTTCAGTAATAGTCCAACAAAGCAAAGTTATTTGGATGATTGGATCACATAAAAGGTTGCAGATAACAGGATGCCTACACATACCTTGCTAAAATGCAAAAGCAATCCCGTATAAAATTGGTCACCCAGTTTTCAATTATGGGACATCTGGTTTCTAATTTCTAACGCATAGTCAAACATCAAGGAAAAATTGGAAACGACACAAAACACTACAGTATACGTAACATTTGGCGGTCATCTAACGACACATTAAGGTTATCTCTAAATGAGTGACAAAACCATTTGCTTTGTTTTTTTTTCAGCTTTCACTAGATCGATTATCGATGTAAAGAATTCCTATCTCTAGAATGCACATTAAAAACTACCTAAACAATCCGACAATATCCTTCGAACTATGATACCAGCTGCTAGGCTAACCACTGGAATATATACGAGACATCTAAAGCAGCTGTATAGAAAAATGGGAACAGCTATAATAATTGGTCAAGGCATTGACTCCATTTAAATATTTCGATACTTAGAGAATTTTGGCAATTAATATTTTCAATGTCCAAGAGTCACCGAATCATCTCGCATAAACTATGTTGATAAATGATATCAAACGGAGTAGAACTTCCTCTTCTTTAACTAAATACTAATTGCTCCACATTTCAAGCTCTATATTGGTTTCTATATGTATTGTTGTTTTAAAATCCGGTTTACTTGCCAGTAAGAGTAAATACTAAATAGCCAAACTGTCAAGTGTTCACATCGACCTAGTGACAGAATGCTTATAAGATAAAATCTCTTTTTTCGATGATTTTCCAAAAAAAAGTATTTTAACTGTCTAAAAAGTCTATGACAAATGATTGAAAATACAGAAAAGAATTCGGCTGATTGGCCTGAAAAACTGAATTTAACTCCTAACAAATATATTAAAAATTCAGCTGCGCCATTTATTATTTCAGCACCAATATCTATATTCGCCAAATATTAATTCCATTCACTTTTATTGGAAAGTCCGTTCGGTCTTAGGAGTTTTTTTTAAGAAAAGATCTAAAATATCTAAATAGGAAGCAAGAAAGTTTACAAAAAATCCAACAATTTTCTAATAGGTAGCACCTTGCAATCCAAGATGGTGGAGTTCAGGAGTTCATCAAGTTATTTTAGCTTGTAAGTAAACAAATTGTTTCTAGTTTTTTATTTCACACAAAAAAACTTGTGCTTATTTCAAAAAAATTATATAAAAACAAATATTATTCCAACTTTCTCTATCTTATCTAATAAACCTATATCATGATAAAATTTTATCAATATTCAAAACAACCACAATGAATCATCACACATCACAAATTTATTAACTTTAAAAACTTTGAATACACCAACAACAAAAAATCACATACCTGTTGCTAAAACGATGAATGCAATAATCATAAAAAAACAAGTGGATTTTAATTTTTCCATTTTTATTATTTTATCTATTCACTTTACTAAAAATCACTTATTTTGTACAAAAAAAAATATACAAATCACTTTAAAATATTTAACTAAAATATTAAATTCACTTAAAACCAAAATGTTACCGACAACGTAGGTATATTTCTTTAAGAAAGTTGTTAAACTTTTATTCACTATTCAACAAAAGATTTTTTTTTTATTAATTCTCAGGTAGAAAAAACACTTGTTTGTTAGAAATTAGGATTAATTTTTTTTGTTCACTTAATCACTTTAATATTTCACCACATTATTGATACTATTCACATAATTATTCACTAATCAATTTATTAAAATTAAATTATTATTACAATAAAAACTTTGTATTTAAAAAAAACAAAACGACGGTTACAAAATGCTACGAACGTGGCGACGCTTTTAAATAAACTAAAATTTTTCGTTCTATTTAAACTTTAAAAAGAAACAAGAAAAAACGAGCATAAAAAATATAAAAAAAATCTTTCGTTAGTTTTAAAAATTAAAATAAATAGAACAAAAATTCGAGCGCGACTATTCTCAGCACAGAAATTAACGAAAACTGTAGTGATATTTTTTCGAACGAAAATTCAAAAACAACTAAACTCTACCACTCTTCAAAATACAGTGAAAACAATGATAAACGAAAAATACTGGAAATAAATGAACGAAAATTCAAAAAAAAAAAACAAAGCGAATTCAACCAACGAACTTTGTTAGTAATATGGATAATACGATTTTATTTTAGAATATGTATATTGGCAACATTGTAATTGTTTTGAAAAAAAAAAAACGTTTGATTTAAATAAAATGTTAGACATTGGTCAAAGAGGATTAGAAAAATAGTTTGAATTAATTAGATATTTAAATTAATTTTTTATTGTTTTAGAACCTCAACTGGATATTGTTGTCTAGTGTTGAACGCATTTGATTGACAGATACACAAATTTTAAATAATAAAAAATATGAACACGTAGGTATATATGTAAGAGGAATACATTAAAGAAACGGTCAAGGTAATATGTTTTTATTTCTTTTGTTTTCTTATATTTTCATACAGGTTTTTTTTTTATCTTATTACGTTTACTGTAAGTATACAAACATAGGTGAATAATAAAGCAAACCGGAATTTTTGTATTCCTCTAAATATACAGTAGAAATTCGGAAAGACTGAAATACATGTATTTTGTAATGTTTTTAAGGATCACGAAGGGGCAGTTTCAAGTTGGAAAACAACCTGAACCTCTAGACATCTATAAATTGTGCTGCATCTTGGTTGTTGTTTCTATATAAACAATCGTTGTATTATATATCGAAGTTGAAGCGCGCTTTGTGGAAAGCATTCGTCAAATTAGGAGGACTCGTCAATATAATTTTGGTGTTCTCAAAATGGTGAATTTGAATTAAGACGTGTTTTGATTCGTTGCGAAATATTTGAATCAATTTTTAACATCTTTCAATATTACATGTTGTTGTTGTAGCGACGGTTTTTGTGCTAATCCTCCGGCTCCATGTCTCGGGTCAGGAACTCAGCTACTGCTCTTGGGCAGTACCGCAAATCTTTCTTAGTCAGGTTAGTTGAATTTGTAGGACATCTGAATAGGTGGTTTACATCATGCGGGACATTTGTCAACAATTTTAGGTTCAACTCTGCTCATGTCGTTGTTTAGGATGCGTGACCAAGGGGATCTTAGTTGAGCTAGGATGGATCTGGTGCTACGAGGTAGTTGGACCTCTTTAGCAGCGACTTTTGGTTTCTCTCTATGTAGAACTCGATTTAGGGCGTAGTTCCTTAAAACGTCCTCAACAGCTTTAGTATATGTAGTGCTTTTAAGCCTGTTCTATAAGTAACCTCGTCGATGTTGCCTGTTACTTGCTGGTCTCTGTTATGGTTTGTATAAATAAATAAAATATATGTTTATAGTTTAATAAAGTGCTTTATTTATAACAGCATATGTTTTATTACATGAGTTTGATCGAGCGGTTTACTTATGTCTGACATCTTTATAAATTCATTCGATGACGTCATTCTTGCCCTATCTGCCGTATATGTCAATAATACAACATCTTCCCTTCCCTTTTTTATGTAGAGTAATTAAATAAATTTTAATTTAAAACGAAGTCTTCGAGGTGTTGTGGTGGTTTGACCACTCTTCTGGGACGACTTGGCATTGCCATTGCAGTGCTATCCTCATTGGAAGGTGTTGCTGTTGTTGATTGCAAAACGTTTTTCTCATGCCCGTTCCGAGTCCATAACAGAATCGAAGCCCATACTCCGCGAATCATCTGCAAGCGACGATATCACGGATAAACAAAACAAAACAAATTTACATCTATAAAGTATGATCTGTCAGAAAGCCCCTGCTGAATCACACCTTCAGACACAATTTGTCCTCAGTTGGATGTATTTGGACGACAACTGGTTGTCCAACTTCAAGCATTGGTAATACTCTGGTTCCTCTATCATAACTTTTTTTTTTTTATTAATTAGTTAGACTTGTTTAGGGTGACCATTTTTTTTCTAAGTAAAATCAGTACAAAATTTTAAGAGTTAAAATATGTAGCATCCTTAGTCTCCTTAGTCTCCCCTATGACTCTTCTAAGCCGAATGGTAAAGTGTGAACGAAGTAGACAAATCTGTTTTAATTTTTTTAATCAGTTTTAAGAAAATTTTGTTGAAACCAACACCAGAATTTTATTAAATACAATTTTCCGCCACGATTGCTTGGGAAACACAGGGTTAGAATTTTGATCTTTTTTCCGTGGGTAACTCCACCTTTTAAAAATAAAAGTATTTTTTCTATGATAGCTAATGAAATATCTATTATCTCAAGCCTGCTTGAAATAGCATATTTTCCTACAAGAGATGAAAACATTGTTTTTTCGTGAGTAAACAGTTGTACACGAGACGCGCTAGCGGCGAGTGAGACATGTTTACGAACGAAAAACGTTTTTATCTCGCGTAGGAAATGCAATTTTTTCTATGATAGTATATTTTTAATCGATATTTACTGTAAATTATAAAATTAAAAATTGACAAAATTACATTAAAAATTCATATTCTATTTTTTGATGGTTGCGTTGTTTAAAAAACTTTGTAAAATTATATGAGCAACCATAGCAACTGCAATTTGTTATTCTTTTTACACTATGTAGTTGTAAAAGAACCCATTTTCACAGGTCATTAAGCGTGATGAAAATAGACTTTTCAATTGTTATCATAGAAAAAATTGTATTTCCTACGCGAGAAATATTTTACGTTCGTGAAATTGCCCCACTCGACGCTAACACGTCTCGTGAATAAATTTTCAATCACGAAAAAGCAGCGTTTTCATCTCTTGTAGCAAAATGTACTATTTTTCAAATAATTTTTATTACAAGTTTATACCAAACGATGATACGTATTGTTTTATTTCCTTATTTAAATTGAAGCTTAAAGTAAAATTCAACAATTTTCTTAAAAATCAGTATACTTTCAGTACATAATTTTAAAAATCAGTAAAAATCAGTACCGCGTATGTCTATCAGTACAGAAGCTAGAAAATCAGTACTGTACTGATAAAATCAGTACGAATGGTCACTCTAGACTTGTCAGCACACTAAATATGAAATATTCATTATTTAGACTCTTTGAATATCTGAAGAGACCATGTCAACTATAAAGGAAGGAGATGAGGAAAATAGAAGGAATGGGGATATAGGGATAACTATACTAATGGTTTTAAATGATGATGAACATTTTCTTTAAATGCCTGAGGGGAAAATTCATCGGGAAATACAGAGGAAGGCATTGAGTTCCACAATTTGGCCACTCTATTAAAATAGTCGTTTTGGAAGGACACAGTTCTACAACGAGGTATTTATACAACAAATGGATGAGGTAACTCGGCAGCTATTGTTTGTCGATTATACTGCGCACACGATGGAAGGATATTTTGAATTTCCTTAGAGGAGAATTCGCTAAAGTTATATTTATAGTAGATTGACAATTCAGCCACATTTCTTCTGTGCTGGAGTGAATCAAGCTGGTCCGTTAGTTCGGTATTACCAATCAACCGTATTGCTTTTCTCTGCACAGAGTCTAGACATTTTATTGTTGACTGACAAGCACCTCCCCAAACATGACAGCAGTACTCCACACATGGACGAATAAAGGACTTGAAGATTAGCCAAATTTGCTCGGGATTGAAATACTTTTTACATCGACTCAAGAATCCTAATTTTTAGGTTGAACACATTTTTATTCCATTTCAGGTTATTTTGAATATCCACTCCAAGAAGTCTAACTGATTCAACCTCACGCAATTCCTCATGGTTGTCATGGTTTATCTTAATAGCGAAGTGTTTATGTCGCTCTATTCGTAAAAGACGGCTTAGTTTGGTTTTGGTTGGATTAAATAAAACAAGATTACGATCACCCCATTCCATTATACGATCCAGGTCTTTGTTGATATAATCAATTAGCAGCTTTCAATGAGTGGTGACTGCAGTATGAGATCGAAATTTGGGAGATGCATGTGATGCATGCAATGTGCTGTCATCAACAAAACTATGGATTGGGTGCACTGTGGAAATAAGTAAATCATTAATGTATAGAAGAAACAAGGTTGGCGAGAGTGCAGAACCTTGGGGAACCCAGCTTTGGTTGTGAAAATATTGGATGTGATACCATCTAAATTAACATGAAATTGGCGACCTGTAACAAAACTATGAATCCACGAGACAGTAAGATGGTCTTTGCCATAAGATTTTAGTTTAGCTATGAGATTTTTATGCCACACTTTATCAAATGCTTTAGAAATATCAAGTGAAATGCTGAATGTTTCACCATGGTTTTCCAGCGATTTGTTCCAGAGATGGGATACGTAGGCGAAAAGATCACCTGCTGCATGACTTCTACGAAAACCATACTGTTTATCATCAATAATTCGCGACATCTCCCAATAATCTATCAAATTGTAGTTAACATATTTTTCAAATATTTTAGCTAAAACCGACAGAATTGCAATTGGTCTATAATTGTTAGGGTCTATCTTACTGCCTTTCCTTTGATATGGGTTGAACGCTGGCCAGCTTCCAAGAATCGGGAAATATTCCGGTTTTATAAGATAAATAGAAAATTTTTGTTAAAATTGGAGCTAGTTGCCTATAGCAAAGTTTTTAAGAATGGGGGGTGGAATACCATCGGGGCCAGCAGATTTGTTGATATTGATAGAAAGAAGCATTTTCCGTACAATATTGCAACGAGAAATAATGGGTTTCATATTCGTTACAACTGGGGAATGAGTGTAGGAGAATGGGGGGGTTCATCTATGTTTGAGTTTTCTGCGAAAATACGACCCAAAAGATCCGCCTTCTCTTTCGAGTCGCTCACGGGAATGTCATTCAGAACTAAGGTTGGAACAGAGGATCGAGTAAAATTGCTCTGGACTGATTTAACTGCCTGAAAGAAACTACGTGAGCCAGATGGGTGCTCGGCGAATTTCTTTGCTTTCTTCTGGATAAACGCGTCTTTGTCCAAGTCTATTTTGAATTAACTAATAAATTAATAAATAATATTTATTAATACGTTGTTGATTTTCTATTTTAGATGGAATATTTTGAACGATTTCTTGTTGTAAATTTTTGTTCCGCCAACTGTCAGGATTCTCTCAGGAATACCATGTCGACTGAAGTTTGTTTTGCAAATTTTAATTGTTGAATTCGGTGTCAAATCCTTTATTTGATTTATTTCAAAAAAATCTGAGTAGTGGTCGATTGTTATTAAAAATTTTTGTGTTTTTTGTTGATAGTTTTGGAAGAAAACATCCATGGAAATTGTTTGAAAAGGATATTTTGGAACTTCATGTGTTTACATTTTTTTTTTTTAATAAGAAGTGTTGTGTAGTAGAAATTACTAAATGTGTCACAACAACACATAGATACCTTTTAAGACGTAGGTCCCACAACATGCGTCTTGAGGTATTGGTGGACGCTTTTTTTAAATCTTTGTGGATTGAAGGCGAGAGACTATTGATTCGGGCAAAGCATTCCATGTGTACGATGTACGCACAAAGAAATCCCTTTGCATTCTATTACTATGACAGTGAGTAATCTCGACAGTCCGACCGCCCGCGCAAACCGATTGACGAGTAAAACGGGGAAAAACATATGTCTGAGGCATTATGGACCTGATTTCATCCGAGCACTGCTGGAGACGATATTTATAAAAAACAACGAGATCAGCAACAGTGCGACGATGTTGCAGGGAATCAAGATCTAGTGTTAAATCTCGATCACCAACAATTCGTATTTTGAACAAAGTCCAAAAGAGCCAGGATAGTAACAGATGCAGCGCCCCAAACTTGACAACAATACTCCATACAGGGACGAATATAGGACTTATAAATGTGGAGTAATTGATGCGAAGTAAAATATTTTTTACATCTATTGAGGAGGCCGAGTTTTCTTGACGCGCTCTTTGCCATGGCCATATGATCGTCCCAGAGTAAGTCATTGGATATTGTGACTCCCAATAAACGAATGCTTTCACATTCGTCTATTTGGTCGTCACACAAATTAATTGAAATATCGTTGGGAAACTCGGTCTTTGATCTGGAAACAATCAATAGCTGTGTTTTGGTGGAATTAAAATTGACCAATTTTTTGTCACCCCAATCGGCGACTTTTTTTAGGTCCTCGTTTACATTTATGGCAGCGTCTCTCCGGACGGGATTTATTCGTTCATGCATTTTACCCTTTGAAGATAGGGGGACGAATGACTTGTGCAGTGTACTATCATCTGCAAAGCTA
Organism: Diogma glabrata; assembly: GCA_963693315.1. Lineage (NCBI taxonomy): Eukaryota > Metazoa > Arthropoda > Insecta > Diptera > Cylindrotomidae > Diogma > Diogma glabrata. The sequence goes on along the minus strand of OY856186.1, from coordinate 19,649,899 downwards.
TTTATTGGGTTGCTGGTGATTTGCAACAGTTCGTTGATATAAATTAAAAATAAAGTGGGAGATAAAACTGAGCCTTGGGGTACACCAGCGGTTATTAATTTAGACTCAGAAGAAAAGCCATCTATAGATACCGAGATGTATCGGTTAGACAGAAAATTTTGAATCAACTTCACGACTGCGGGATGAAAACCGTACGCAACGAGCTTGTGGCATACCAAGTTGGCATGCCAAATTCGATCAAATGCTTTTGAGATGTCTAATGCGATCACGTACGTTTCACCACCCTTCTCAAGTATGCTATTCCAAAGATGTGCCACATAGTTCAATAGATCGGTTGTTGATCTTTTGTTTCTAAAACCGTATTGGCTGTCAGATATCAAATGGTTGTCTTCCAAAAATTTAGATATGTGTGAAAAACATTGGTTATTTCTGTTGTGAATCCGAATATCTGACACATATAGCAATCTTTTACATTATCTTTTATTTCTGCTGACGTTCCATCCAGAAAATATTTTGTTTGGCTAGATTTAACGTTGCTTCCATACCGTTATGACTAAAATGAACCTTTTCAATGATTAGCTTTCGAAGACTATGCGGTATTAAAACTTTTTCATTTCAAAACATTAAACCATTTTGTGTTGAGAGTTCGTGCTTGTAATTACGATACATTTTTATATCATTTGGCAGGTCGCGTATATTTTTGGGCGATTGACCTTGAATTAAAGGAATAAACTTTTGTAAACTTGCATCCCTTTCTGTCGATGCAAGAATATTCTCTAAACGATCCTTTGTACTATTAAGGTGATTTATTGTTTTGATTTTTTGCACGAATTGTTCAGCTTTGGAAATCTTTTTTATATCTATTTGACAAATGTTTGATTTTAAAATAATTTTTTCTTCTGTATAAGGATCTGGATCTTCATCATAATTTGCTCTAGATAGAGTATCAGCGATTACATTATTTTTTCCCTCGATGAATTCGAGTTTCAGCGAATACCGCTGTAGGATCATATTAACTGTAATCTTTTTGGGGACTTAAGTAATGTTTTCTTGAATATGTTGATTAAGGGCTTGTGACCCGATCTTATGGTACAAGCATGACCTACTATCATTTGGTCAAAGCGGACACATGCGAACACAATCGCCAACAGCTTTTTTTCTATCTGCGCATAATTTTTTTCAGTGGCAGTTAGAGTTCTGGAAGCATAGCAGATAACCTTGTTCTCTTGGAACATTGCTGCTCCTAATCCAGTACTGCTGGAATCACATTCGATTATGATTGGTTTTTTATTGTTAAAATAACCTAATGATTTTATATCACCTACTAAAGACTAAATATTTTGATATTCTTTTTACTCAGCTTGGGTTCATCTCCATGGAGTTTTTTCAATAGTAAGTTCTCGCAATGGTGATAACTGAGTACTTACATTTTTTATGTATCTAGATAGGTAATTTATCATGCCAATGAATTTTTGTAAATCTTTTTTATTTAAAAGTGATTTCATATTTTTTATTGCTAGTATTTTAGATTCGTCTGCTTGCAAACCTTCACTGCTTAGTACGTGGTCAAAGAATTTAACTGAAGACTGTCACAAATTTATCTTATCTCTATTTAATTTGACGTTATTGTCTTGAAGGGAACTAAATAAATTTTCAAGGTTTTATCATGATCGACAGCTGCCTCTTCAATCGTATCTCCACAACCAAATATTAAGAAACCATCGGCGTGTATCTCAACACCAGGACGATCATGTATAAGCTGGTATATTTTCATTTGGAATATCTCTGGTGCTGATGAAATGCCAAACGGCATTCTCAACCATTTAAATCTTCCAAATGGTGTCCAAACACATGTTAAATCGCTGCTAGATTGTGGGGAACTGATAATTCGGTCGTTTCAATGCTTCGTTCAACGGTATAGGACCTAGACATATTCGAAAAGGGTTGTTACGTTGAACTATTAGAATGTTACTCATCCAGTCCATATGATGCTCAACACGTTCAATGATTCCATATGCAACTAAATTGTCTAGTTCATGCTTCAAACGATGACGATACGCTACTAGAATTCGACAAGAATATTGTATTACGGATTTCACATTATAATCAATCTCTAAATCAACTTCGCCGGGTATTGTACCATATCCTTTAAATATATCACTATATTTTTCAACTATACACTATACACTCTGCATTTGATTTTGATATATGTTTATTTTTATGTTTACAGCACGATTCGAAATGATGTTTGTATTTGCATATGTTGCAAACATGATTTAAAGCTGGACAGCAATCAGCATCCTTTCTCGAACAGATGTTTAGTGAAGCAAAATCGACATTGTTTAGGAACAGCTTTACTAGGAGTCACTTTATCCTTTGATTTCAAAATTTTATTTACATTAGTTGGAATTGAATTAATGTCGGTAATCATGTTGTCCAACTCTGCTTTGGGTAACTTCATTACTTTTGCAAGTGTCAATGACATGTTCTAAAGTTAAATCACTTTTTTCCATTAAACTTGTCTTGACAGAACTATTGCGAATACCCACTACGATGCAATCCTTTAGTAACTCATCCAACATGTTTTCAGGATAGTTACATAATTTAATGAGACGTTTTATTCTTATCAGGTAAGTATCGAAGCTTTAATTATCAATTTGCTTAGGTGTATTAAAAATATTTCTATTGTATATGACATTGGAATTTTTTATCCAATACTTCTCTATTGCCTCTAAAGCGATGATATCAGAATTACGATCAGCCTCAGTTAATCCGAAATCCATATATTTTTCTTTGGCTTTAACACCAATTGCGAAAAGCATGGTGCTAGCTTTTTGCTGATTTCTTGATGCTGGACAGTTGTTCATTCCTGTGGCTATACTATAATCGTTCCAATTCGACTTAAAAGCTTCAAAGTTTTCACGTATGTCTCCATTATCGATATTTAATGTTGCTGGCCATGGTTTTGTTGCTGGTTTTGAGGTTGACATTTTTTGAAGTTGTACTGCCATTTTAGCCATAATATCGGACTGTTGCTTGATGAAATCTGTTATTTTAGGATCCATTATGAGATAAATTGATTTTTTATGAAACGATGTTGTCTTAACCTAAAAATGAGGTTAGGTTTTGTGATTTTATTTTTTATGAAATTGATATGGAATATTTAATGGTAATTGAATTGGAAATGCTTTTGTTCAATTCACCACACCTGACACCATGTTATGGTTTATATAAATAAATAACATATATGTTTATATTTTAATAAAGTGCTTTATTTATAACAGCATGTGTTTTATTACATGAGTTTGATCGAGCGGTTTACTTATGTCTGACATCTTTATAAATGCATTCGATGATGTCATCCGTGTCCTATCTGCCGTATATGTTAATAATACAATAGTCTCTAACTTCATGCAGAAACCATCTTGCTGTCATTCTTATGTCTCTAGGTAGTTCAATTTTCGATAACGTATATCATTACAAGGATGTTGCTCTTTGTGACAGGCCAATAGATATTGTTTAGATTGCGTTTCATTATGTTCACGGACTGGCAGTATGTTACATTCCTCGTGCAGGTGATCTCGATAGGCCATCAAATGACATCCGGTCTCGGTTCGCAAAGCTGCGTTTTGCGTTGTTTGTAACTTCTTCCAGTGCGTGTCTGCAACTTGAGGTGTCCATATGGGTGCAGCATAGTTTATAATAGGTCGACCTATTTTTTTATACGTTGCAATTATTGTATTTTTATCCTTGCCCATGAACTACCCGCTAGTGCTTTAAATGCATTATTCCTGTTCTTCGTCCATGTGGTGAAAAGTGTAGAAGTGGATTTTTTTGTAGAAAGTTTTAATTTCCTTGTTTTAAACCAATCATTAGGATGTTAAGGTAGGTGTTTAGGATATTGGTGAGTTGTTCTAGGTAGTTACCTATTGCAAGCACCGTGCAGTCGTCTGCATATGACGTGATGGTTATTCCATCCGGCGGGGGAGGTAAGCTGCTTAAGTAGAGATTAAACAATGAAGGTGAGAGAACTCCGCCTTGTGGAACTCCTTGTCGTAGTACTCTTATCTTGGACTTACAGTTCCGAAACTTGACGTATGTTTGGCGACCTCTAAGACAGTTGCACAGCCAGTGGTTTATAAGATCTGGTAAATTGGTCTTTAGGATGTCATCTAGTAGTGCGGCGTGCGACTTTGTGTCGAAAGCTTTTGATAGGTCGAGTGCAACTAAAATTGTTCTAGCACAGGGTTGTTTTTGTTTCAGACCATCACTGATCTGGTTTTGTATTCTATGAAGCGCGGTGGTTGTACTATGTGCTGTCCTAAAGCCATGTTGGTGTGCCGCCAAATTGTAAGATCTGGTTAACCGATGTAATAGAAGCGCTTCAATCAGTTTTGCGACCGATGAAAGGATGGAGATCGGTCTGTAAGATTCTTTTTTTTCATCAGGTTTTCCAGTGTTCAAGATGGGGCTTATTATTGCCGTTTTTCCAGATATTTGGTATCTGTAGGGTATTTAGCGATGTGTTGAGTGTGGTTGTGAGATATTTCAGTCCTTTGGGTCCAATATGTTTTTGCATGATGGCTGATATGGTGTCGGTCCGATAGCTTTGGATGGCTCAATCTTCCTTATGGCATTCTCAACCTCTTCTTCCGAAAATGTGATTCCCTCCAAATGTTCAGTATTGAGTTTGCGCAGATGTCTCAATACTAACCAAGTTTGCTTTTCATGTTTACGTGGCTTTTCTGTAAACTATGTGTTGAATATTGTTGAGCATTTTCTGTGGTTTTCAGTTTGGATATAATCAAAGGAGATCATGCAATTGTTACCTGGTTGTCGAGGACGGGTTAAGCCTTAATTATGACCTTCCAGAAACTTTTGCTTGTGCCAAAGCTTGAATTACTCACTAGCTCTCTCCATTTATCACGTTTGTGTTCCGTAACTAACTTATCAATTTTCTTATTAAGATCTGAAATCCTAGTATCAGCTGGATCTGCCTTGCGGATGTCATCTCTTTATGTGGAGAGTACACAAGATTTTTGTGGGAAGTTTGGTTTCACCTTTTGTATTCTGCTGGATGGAATGAAGCGAGATCTGGCTGTATTAAAAAAATTTCAAGTGGTAAAAATTGTTTACTGAATTCCATTTCAGTAAAATTAGTAAAATTTTCGCCAGTCTGCTTTGTAATAATTAGTATAGGTCTTTTCTCGGATTTTATTATGTTAATGGAACGGCTCAAGGTGATCATGATCGGCACGTGGTCTGATCCCAATGCAATATCAGTTCTCCATTCAGCAATTGACATTAGCAATTCAGCAATTGGCAGCTCACCATTCAGCAATTGGCATGTGAAAAACCGTCAAAAACATATGCTTATTTGATCGAAAAATGCAAGTTTTCAATTGCGACTAACTCGTAAAATGTCGATCTATGGAAAAAAAAGTTACAGCATATTTTGACTTAAAATGTGTCCCTTTATCTAAATTCGGGGTTATTTTAAGTGAAAAAAATTCCACCCCTAAAAGGGCATCTACCCACCCCCAGGGAAAAAAGCGCAAATCATCGCTATGTCAACTTTGATTTTTGAGTCATTCCTTAACTAAAGCATTTATCTAAAACAAATAAAGCAATTCACTACTTTGACCAGGAATGTCAGTTCTGGTATAGGTTGGATTATCCGATTATCCGAGTGAAAATAAAATATTTGGATCCATAGCAAAAATCCATTAACGATTTAAGTCCCAATATCTACAGGCTAATCAGGCTATATCAAACCAAATAATCGGAAACGAAAAAAAACAGAAATTGACAGAGCGAAAGCGGCAAAACTTTCTACAATGTTCATTTCTGACAAAAGTTTTTACAGCGCCATTAATTCTTTAAAGCCTGGTACCAAATATTTTTTTCCTATTATTGACGGTGATTTAATCGTCACTGACCCAGCAAGAAAAGCTACATTGCTCGCGAAATGCTTTGCTTTGAACTCAACTGTTTTAGAAACTCCTAAAGAAATACTACAAATCCAGTCTTTAGGAGTTAATATGAAAAACGTCAAAGACTCTGGTCTGGACAACATTCCTCCTATTATTCTAAAAACATTTTCAAAAGAACTAGCACCTCTTACTAAAATTTTCACCAAATCCTATAGATCGGATATATCTCTTTCGTGCTGGAAGTTAGCCAATGTCCAGCCCATCGGCTGGAATGGAACAAAATGTGATATTTCGAATTATAGACCAATAGCCTTGTGGTCAGTTCTTTCTAAAATATATGAGCATTATATTATTACACACCAGTGATACTAGATCGCATGATTTTTCCCCCCTTTTGTGGGATATTTCATTTAAAACGGAAAAGCGGGCAGGAACTTGGCAAGTGTGGGCTTTTTCACAATTAATTGTAGAAGCGTTTTAGATTTTAACTTATTCAAAATCATCGCAACAACTATTTTTTTTACTATGCTTCCAGAAAGATGTTGATTACTCAATAATTTTGTTTAAATGAATCTGCCAGTCATCGGCTTTAGCATACAGTAAACTCGATGGAATTTCCGCCTTCTGATGATGATGTTTTGATATTTCTTAGGGAAATAGAAACTCTTTTGACTTGTTATGAGAACGTAAACAAATATATAGATTGTTCTTAGAAGAAAAATGCAGATTGGCAGATTTTTTAATTTTTTTTTTAATTGCATTTATTTTTTAAAGTCGGGAAATTTATTTTTTAAAGTCTGGCGTCACTGAGATACACATATAAAAATTTTTGGAAGACAACTAATTCAAATCTGAAAGCCAATACGTTTTTCAAAACAAAAGATCAACAACCGATCGAAACACACTGTTATACATCGTACAAATGAAATGCTTTGCCCGAATATATAGTCCTGGACCCTGCCGGCGTTCAATCTACAAAGTTTCAAAAAGCGTTCATCAACACCTCCACACGCATTTTTCTACACGCATGTTTCACGCGTTCAATCTACAAAAGTTTAAAAAGCGTTCATCAACAATTCAACACGCCATGTTGTTGTGAGACCTAGGTCTTGAAAGGTATTTATTTGTGTTGTTGTAGTTCCTACACAACAATTTTTATTAAAAAAAATATTGCGACGCTGATGCATAGGCTGACTTCACCACATCTCTGGAAACATAGTTTTCCGGATATATAATGAGCTAATATCCATGAAATACTTTAATTAAAAGCTAACCAATGTTATAGACTTCGTAGTTCTAATTATAAAAATATTAGAGAAAGCAGCAGTATCCCAACAAACATAAATTCTGTTGCACGAGAAAAAGTAAAAAAAAATTTTACCGGAAGTGACAAACCGGAAGTTAGGATGCAGAACTGTTGTGAACCGTACTAAATGTTTATGTATCAAGATTCATCCAATTCGATTATCAGGTACAGAAGTTATAGAGCTTCCAAAATAACAGGTGTTCGGAGGACCCCCTACCACTTTGTTCACTATCGCTAGAAAAACTAATCAGTTCCTTGCCAAACATATTTGCATCTTTTTGCGAAGTGTCATCAAAATTACTTAACGAACGAATGTTTGTATGCTTCCAACAAACATTGAAACAATAAACAGGTGTTCGGGAGGACCCCACCACTTATTCCAATATTGTCCAAAAACTAATCAATTCTTTGTCATTTAAGTCTTCATATTTTTTCAAAGTGTCATTAGAATTTATCAATGAATGAAGTCTTTATGCTCCCAACAAACTTTAAAAACAAAGTGTGAAAAGTCAGCAGCTGTATGGTAGACCCCCGCCAATTTAATCAATGTGTTCCAAAAGATGATAATTATCTTCTTACACTAATTGGGACCTTTTCCATAAGTTTCATCATAATCAGTTCATTATTGTAGGCTGTAGTGTGAATAAAGACACTGAAAAAACTTCCAACAGTAAAAAAAAATTTTTTCCGGAAGTGAAAAACCGGAAGTTGGGATGCAGAACTGTTGTAAACCATACTAAATGCTTATGTACCAAGTTTCATCCAATTTGATTATCAGGTACAGCTGTTATTGAGCTTTCAAAAAAAACAGGTGTTTGGGACACCCCCTTCCACCACTTTGTTCACTATCGTTCAAAAACTACTCACTTCCTTGCCATACATGTTTGCATCTTTTTCCAAAGTGTCATTAAAATTCGTTCACGAACGAATGCTGTGTGCTCCCAACAAACATTGAAAAAATGATGACACAGTAAATAGGATTTCGGGAGGCCCCGTACCACTTATCCCAATATTGTCCAAAAACTAATCAATTCTTTGTTACTTAAGTTTCCATCTTTTTCCAAAGTGTCATTAGAGTTGATTAATGAATGAAGTCTGTATGCTCCCAACAAACTTTAAAAACAAAGTGTGAAAAGTCAGCAGTTGTATTGAAGACCCCCCGCCACTTTGATAAATGTGTCCCAAAAGATGATAATTATCTTCTCACACTAATTAGAACCTTTTTCATAAGTTTCATCATAATCACTTCATTATTGTAGGCTGTAGTGTGCATAAAGACACTGAAAAAAATTTCAAAAAAGTAAAAAAAATATTTTTTACCGGAAGTGACAAACCGGAAATTGGTATGCAGAAATATTGGAACTGTACTAAAACCTTATATACTAAGTTTCAATAAGATCATAGTCCGGGATTAAAAGTTATTGAAGATTGTGTTCGGGAGACCCCCCCGCCATTTTGTCCAAATTTGAAATGAATCCAGATCTTCTATTTTCAAGTGAACCTGTATCATTTGCCAAATTTTCATCAAGATCCTATGCAGAAAGGTCGACGACGTATTGAACACGTATTAAATACCATTCCAAACCAACAATATATTTGGTGCACATGATAAAATTTGTAACATCATGAAGTGTTAAATTCCAATACATATAATCTTGATATACAAATGTATTTGTTTCAGGTTACACTTTCTTTCTTACGTTATTTTTAATTTCATAAAAATTATGTTCAACAAAAAAAACATTGATCATAGCAAACTACATTTAAAACGATATTTAAATAAAAATCAAATTAAATAACTACAACATTTAGGTAAAATCTCTTAACATAATCATATGGGCCTTTGGGCTAGTGTACACAAGACCTTTGGGCTAGTGTACACAACAACTTCCCAAATTTTCATGATGATTATTATATTAATGCATAAAGGACAAACAGACCTACTTTCAATTTTATACATATTCAATATTTATTTAGCATGATGACTTTAATGCAAATTGCAAAAGACAGTAGCAATATAACTTTAAAAATGCAGTTTTTAAAGTAGATCAATTTTTTAAAAATGGTAAAAAGAAATTTTTATTATTTTTTTGAAGTCATGAATAAAAAAAATAATTTTAATGGTATTTAATAAAAATTAACAAAAAAAATATACCAACTCCAGGAATTGAACTCACGACCTATAGAACCTCAGCCGACCTCGATATCCAGATCGCAATTTAAAACGATAATAAATGATAGATGGATTTCATATTTAAAACTATTTTGTTCATTTAAAAATGTTAACGCGAATATATAAATTTTTCCTCATACAAAATTGCACAACGCGCCTAAAGAAGTTTTCACTTCAAAAATTCGTTGGGCCCCCCTAAAACTTTTTGTGTGTGCGCCCCTGGATTATAGAAATTGTATTGGTGTGGTATAAGTTACAACTTTAAAATGACGGGGCGTAATTCTTAAGGTGATTTGTTCAGTTTGTCGACTGGCAAGTGTTGAAGATTGGAGTTTTTGCTGCGACACTTGTGACAGGTAGTATGACCTAAAGTGTGCTGTGATTAATCAGAGACTTTTTAAGTATTTATCGATTTATCTCCCACTAAATGGTTTTTTATGACATGTGCTGAAGCTACAAAGAAGAGTAATCAGTCTACTGTTCAGTCTCTTCGTACTGAATTGCAACACTTTAAATACTGATTTTCAAAATATACTTTACTGGATTTTCATAATAGAATCCGGTGTGAAAATGTTGTGGCTGATTCATTTCATCCTGTTTGTACTGAAGTTGATGCTCTTAAAAAGCATATTGTTGTTTTTGAAGAACTGATTCCGAATACTGGAGTATTTGCTACTAATTCTGCAACACTGGAGCGGTTGAATTGGCAGAGTCGCAGGTGAGGATATTGTAATCAGTGGACTACCTGTATCTAGTACAAAGCTGTTCACAACTGGCAGCAGCTGTTAAGTGGGATGAAATCTTATTCCATAGTATTTTAAGTAATAAAAAAAATGCTACTCAGCAGCGTTTATTTGTCCAAGTACTTCAAGGATAAAAATCTAAGTTTGTAACAAGCTGTGGATTCTAAGCTTCAGTCCAGGGTGGTCAATTCAATCTTGATGAGGTAACTCGGTTGCACTATGACTGTTAAAAAAGTCCGACTCAAAGACTCATTTATTCGAACTCAAAATTCTATGTTTTGCGATTCTAAGTCAAAAAGTGAGTGACTTCAAATAGATTTTCATAGAATGACTAGTTGACATTTAAAAAACTTTATTTCAGTCAGTTTTATGTAAATTTGTGTTTTTAATGATATATATAATTTTAACGTTAATAAAAAAATTGACATTCTTATTAGACGTCAAATCAGAGAAAATCACAGAAATGTTTTTCGGTAAGATAAAATACATAGGTAGTGTGGTGGTGCAATATCATAATAAATGTCACGATAATTTATGTAAAATTTTTTTCTTCTAACTTCACTTCGTTGAATATTACGTCAAACCGGACCGAACAGTCAAATTATTTATATGTCACTTTTATTTCAATTAATTTTATCAAAAAATATAAATTTAGCCCGAAAGCCACAAAACCAATTTTATCAAGAACAGTTATCGGCGCTAACAACCAAAATAAAATATTTTTATTGTCACGTAAATCCAAAACATTTTGACATTTAAAACCAGCAAAAATCTGATTTTTTTCGTGATAAATGGCGTATACTTCGAAAAATCATGATTTTTTTTATCACGTTGTCTCGGCCGAATACTAGGATATAGTTCTCGATTTATACTGAACATACGTTTTACGCTTTCATTTTAGAAATAAAATATGTACGACAAATACGCAAGGAAATTATACTTTGCCGTCCGACAAACGAAATGGATGCATTCATTAGAAATGGATGACGAAGACAGTGGCGTAGCGGCTACTGTTGTTTGGTGCGAAAGAATTAGCTAAGGTTGAGGAAGTGCGTTGAATTTTTAAAGGTAAATATCTTGATGTAGTTGGAGTTTCTGAAACCTAGTTGAAGAGTTACATTCCTAATGCTACTGTTTCTCTAACTGCTTATAAATTCCTTATGAATGACCGTAGAGTGTTGCGTGGTGGTTGTGTTGCCATGTATATTTTTTCCAAAATTAAAGCCAAGTTGATTATAGTTTACACTTTTTGCCGTAGGCTCTTGGCGTAATTCGTTGAATAACGTTTCATGTTTAACACTTGTATTATACGCACGTAATGGCCCAGTTGATTCTTAAGTCTCACGTTTTTTCATCGTTCAAAAAAATTGCTAATATTATTAATAATGTATTTTGGCGTAATTCGTTTTCAGTTCGAGCGGACTTGATTCTAAACGTCAAGAAAATGTTACTTTAGGCAAATAAAACACGGATTTTGGTTATGCTGCGATGCAGTGTTTGTAATTGTACCTTTGCAGTTCACATTATGGAAAGTGTCTTAAGTAAAATAATGTTTGGTAGCCAGGCCAGAAGTAGTGTTCCTAAAAATTATTTTATAATGACCATTTTGAACGCAGTATAGTTTTTAATGAGGAATTAACGAGCCATTATATGGCAACGGACTACACTTTTTGGCCCATGTTTCCTTTCAAAACAAAGGACGAAGACAATTGCCCAACGGACAATTTCCTTTGGACAAAAAATGAACCGATGTATCGGCACTGGATTTCTAGTACTTCTGAGGTAGAAACTCAACCATGTTTCCTATTGTGACATTGAATTTCTTTTATTAGCTCGCCGTGGTAATATCATCAAAGACTCATTCATCTATGCTCAACGTATGCTACATATCTAATAGTTTATAAGAAAATCAAACCACAACGTTCTTTATTGCGCCACCCTCCATAAAAGCAAACCGGAATTTTCATATGTCTTCAAACATAACAATATATTTTAGAAATGAAAACGTCATAACGAATTAAATTAACAAAAAAAAATTTTATTTCTTATTTTCATAAAGATGAAGATTAATTTATAAAAACATATTTTTTTTTTCTTAAAGATAAACCAGTTTTCTTTAGATAATAAAAGTCAACATTAAACTTAAGTGTATGAATGCATTGAATTTAATGAATTTATTGTAATTGTGTTGGGGCAGGTAGTGTTTGTTTTTAACAAATTTTAAGCAACAATAAAAAATAACAACAACGAAACCGCTATAATAATTATTAAAAATTATTACAGAGTGGGTGCTGTGCGGTAAGGGGAAGAAATGTCGGAGATGGTGTTTTCTGTTGTTAGCTGGATTTCTAATTTGTACAGATTTTGTTCGCTGTTTGTTTCTACGAGAATTTACCTATTTCTTATATCGCTTTTTAAACATTAAATAAAAAAATCGTATTCATGATCTTCATGATCAATCAGACATGATCATATCTCAAGCTCTCCATCAGCACAAAAATCTAATGTAAAAGTTTGGTTCTGGCAAATAATTACCATTTGTTACATCCAATCTCAATATGAGATAGCTCAGATCGCTAAGAGAATAGCTCTTCCAAAAAACAACAAAGATATACTATCATTACTATCGTTACCACGAACAATAATGCTGCATAAAATTTGAATGAGTCTGTTCATAACCAAAGCTAGGATGAACTGGAACGGGATATGATATTAGAAGTTCAAATTAATATCGCCGGTCAGACTTTCCACAGTATACCTGACCGAAAGTGACGATATGCGTGGAAAATATTGGGTTTAATCATGATCTCCAGATCCTTATATACCATCGACATTTTGTTAATGAGTTATTGCGACTCCCAGCAAAACAGTATAAACCCAATACCATAAGCTCACTATACTTTATCTGTCTATGTTAATACATACTCCTTGTACGTGTGCTGAAATTGTGAGTCAAATACTCATTTATTCAAGTATTGTATGGATTCTCTTGATGCAACTTACTGTTTTGGATACGTCATTAATGATGTTAGCAAATATATGTGTCATAAATGTTAAACAAAAAACGTTAGAACTAAACAAGCAGCAGCGAGACCAACCGTAGTCCGGCACCCATCAACCATTCTTTTAAAACACGCAAGTAAATGCAGCATCCAGTACTAATCGTGAGCTTCGCTTGCCAGAGTTTAACTATATATTTTCCAGTAAAGTTTTTCTGTTGAGATCAATCAATTGGTCTCACGCAACACTTTTTCGACTGATTTATCATAATAGAAAAAGGGGAACTATTGTCAAAATTGGTACATGACGCCAATTTCGACAATAGTCCCCTTTTTCTATTCCTAAATTTCGTATAACCTTATATTGACGTCATAAAAAACCAATTGCTCCTTACTTTCAAGATCGCTCGTTTCAATAGAACAAAAAAAGGCCTTATATATACTTATAGCTCGATTGGGCTATACTTACAAATTATTCGTTTGATGAACACGTCCTCGAGATTAAGCTAATATCTCCACCCAATCCGTGTACTATTCTTCGGTTCGAAATAATGCCAATTCTGACGTTCACAAGATGCAGTTCGATTATTTAATTTCACTTTTGTTGAACTAGTATGACAGTGATAACACGTATATTTTATTTATAATTTTTATTGACTTCGAAACAATCAATCTATGCTACGTATACATTCACAATTTATATCCACAACTAAATACAAAGCGGATGAATATTCGCACAAATCACGATATCTTTTTGAGAACAGATTCCTGTTATTTTTAAAACAATTACAATACTAGTATTTGTACAATTTACATTACATTTAGGTAACAACAATTTAATTAATTTTTTAACAACTTAAAACACAATGTTACTTGAAGAGAAACAAGTTACAGCTCGACAGTAATGCTTTTTGTTCTGATGTTTTTTAATTTAATAATATGTCATCATGGCGTCTTTTTATATCACGTCCATGGTAAAGCAAAACGCCAAGGAGCGTTGTTTAAATTTGCTGAAGCGAAAATAAAGTGTTGTCACACGTATTGCTTGAATTAAATAAAAGGTGGCTCTGGCGTAAAGGATGAAGACGCCACATACTAAAGTCAAACTTAATAATATTTCAATTAGCGTTTTCGATTCTCAATTTAAGTTTTGACCTCAGAATGGGTCAAACTTTTTCAGCTTTGCATTTTTTTGTAGTTTTTCATTTTTTTCAGTTTTGCGGTACAGCCAAGCTTACACGATGTGAGCTTTTGGCGTGTCAGAAGCCAGAAGCTCATCTGTCCACTGGCCTCACAGAATTTGGTCTAGCTATGCTCCCACACTATGGTAGCTACTTGTCAGGTTTATGCGAGTTGATTTATTGTTGTGTTTATTTTTTTAAATACTTGACAGATACATAACCGAAGTGAGCTAATATTTGAGGTACGTAATATGTTTCACTAATCACTCAAGACAATCACGCTCACGACCGCTGTTTTTCTGTTGCTATTGCTTCTGAGCGTTACAATCGTAACCTCAGGTGGAATGGATTATGTGATCGTTTTAGGCGTTGACGTAAAAAATACAAATGGCTAGTTTGGACAAATAAAGTAGAAGCTAGATCTTAGGTTACAATCTGTAAGTCTTAACAATAAACTTGAATAATTATGATGCACGCACAAGAAGAAAAACTTCTACTCATGAGATCCAAGTTTGTATGAAAATTATTTTGAGAAAAACAAAAAACAGATTAAATTTTTAGATATTTTTAACTCATTGAAAAAATTAAAGAATTCTTAAGTTTACCTCATGATTAATTGAGATTGACATTTAAATAATTTAGCTTCTACTAGATAGAATATTACTTTTTACATCATACAAATTTACTTTTGTTTGCTAATCTTTAATTTTTAAAAATGGCGTTGAACTTTTCCACACTCAATTCAACCCACCTTTTCAGATAGGTTATGAAAATATGAGTAGCTTACTAATGGATATGTGGACTGGTAGTGTGTTTAAATAAAAGACTGGTTGTTTACTTCTTAATATCAGGAAATGTGTTGTGAATACAACTTTAATAATTTTATATATTTTAAAGTGTGAACATGTCTTTACTATATTTAAAATATATATACAGATTGTCAAAGTTGGTATCACTGAGATCTGTCAACAAACTAATTTGGAATTAACAAGATGCCTCCATCTTGATGTATGTAATAAAATTGAATAAAATAAATTCTGTAAGTTACTAAATAATATTTAATTGTTTTAATATTAAATAAATGATTCAACATAAGTTGATACATGGCGCAGTTGAAATGAAATACGCCAGATAAGTAAAACAAAAGATAATTAGTTTTACTCAGACACGTGATTCATGTTTGAATTGTTAGTGAATATATATATGAAATAAACTTATATAGAAAATTTAAGGAAGTGAAACAAAAACAAATTTAGTTTTTAACTGCCTATCTTTGAGAAAAAACATATATAAAATAACGTCGAAAACACGCGGAAATAAATTAAAAAACAATAATCTAGTTTTCGCTGCAACGTTGTTATATTCAGAGAAATACACAACCTGAAAAATAAAAAATCAAGATGGAAAAGTCAAAATTACCTCGAGAACTAAAAATGACGGGGAATATGGCGGAAAATTGGCGAAAATTTAACAATCAAGTAAAAATTTATCTGAAAGCATCCGGATTAGACACAAAAGAATCCGACATAAAGGCAGCAATACTGTTAAACATCATTGGAGAGGAAGCCATTGATGTGTTTGAAACGCTGGATTTAAAAGAAAAAGAAAAAGAAGATTATGATGAAATAGTCAAAGCTTTTGAAAAATACTGTACGCCAAAGAAAAACATTCTATTTGAAAGACACTTGTTTTATAGTAGAAAACAAGATGAAGGTGAAAAATTTGATTCGTTTTTGACGGAAGTACGACGACTTGCACAGTCATGCGAATTCACCAACCACGTTGAAGAAATGATAAGGGACAAATTAGTTTTTGGAATAAGAGACCTTGCTGTACAAGAAATGCTAATCAAACAGGGAGATCCGGATTTGAATAAAACTGCAGAAATCTGCAGAATAGCAGAACGAAGCCACGAGCAGATAAAGCAGATCCAGAAAGGTGAGGTACATATTTTAAACAAAAAACAAATACAACATAATAATTTTAGTAACCAAAATAATTTTAATTCAAAAAAATTTTTAAAAATAATGTTGACAATAGTTGTAACGACAGAAATAAAAATGTTCAAAATAATGTTAACGTAAATAAAACTTGTGATAACGATGCAAAAAATGCAAACATATGCATCATTTTACAAAATTTTGTCGCGCAAAAAACATACACGATATAAACGAAGTACAAAATGATGACGATTATGATAACAATTTTTGCATTGATGTCATAAATATAGTAAGCGAAGTAAATAGTCATTATTGGTTTGAGAATTTAAAAATAAATAATAATTTAATTTGTAATTTTAAAATTGATTCAGGTTCTGACGTTAATCTTTTGCCAATGTCCTTTTTCGATAAACTTAATATGAGTGATGGTATTAGAAAGAATACTACCATACTTGAAGCATATGGCGGTACAAAAATTTCCACATTTGGTGCCGTAAGTCTTATAATAAATTTTAAGGACAAAAAAATAATTGACGAATTTATATTAGTTAATTCGGACTCAACACCCATTTTAGGTTTAAAGTGTTGTATGAAATTAGGAATTCTAAAGAGAATACATAGTATAGAAAAAGAAAAAGAAAAGTTTATAAAGGAAAATAAAGATATTTTCGAAGGACTTGGAGAATTTCCCAATAAAATTTCAATACACTTGAAAGAAAATGTAGCTCCAGTCTCAAAAGCAGCGCGAAGAATCCCTGTTAAAATTCGAGAAAAAACGAAAGAAAAGTTAGACCAGTTAGAACGGTTAAATATTATTGAAGCTGTCAATGGTGCCTCTGATTGGGTCAGCAATCTTGTTGTGGTTGAAAAACCAGATAAATCAATAAGACTATGCTTAGACCCAAGGGAGTTGAATAAGGCCATAAAAAGAGAACATTATATGATACCTACATTAGAAGATCTAATGATAAAGCTAGCAGGTGTCAAATATTTTACTGTCTTTGATTTAAAAGATGGTTTTTACCAAATCAAATTAACAGAAGAAGCTTCAAATCTATGCGCTTTCAGCACACCTTTTGGTTGCTACAAATTTCTTAGGCTTCCTTTCGGTCTAAACAATGCTCCAGAAGTTTTTCAAAAACAAAATGAAAAAATTTTTGGTGATCTAAATGGAGTTTATATATACATAGACGATTCACTAATTACAGGAAAAACAGAAGCAGAGCATGATCAAAATTTGAAAAAATTTTTGGAACGGGCAAAGAGCTTAAACATAAAATTCAATTTGAACAAATTACAATACAAAGTAAACCGTGTTAAATTTTTAGGGCACATATTTTGCGAAGAAGGTGTGAGTCCTGATCCCGAAAGAGTTAAAGCCATAACAAACATGGATAACCCAAATAGTAAAAAGGAACTACAGAGATTCTTGGGTATGATTAACTACCTTAGAAGTTTCGTTCCAAATATGGCCGAAATATCAGAACCGCTAAGAACTTTATTGCGCAATGGGATTGAATTTCAATGGACTGAAAAACAAAACAAAGCCATTGAAGATATAAAAAATAAAATTTGCGATGCTCCAATTTTAAAACCATTCAACGTTAATGATCACATAGTCATACAAACAGATGCGTCGAAGTCTGGTATAGGGTGTGAATTATTACAAAATAAATTTCCAGTAGCATTTGGATCCCGTAGCCTAACCGACACAGAGGTGGGTTACGCCCAAATAGAAAAGGAAATGCTGGCTATCGTTTATGCCTGCGTAAAATTTCACCATTACATTTATGGTAGGCACATCGAAATTAATACTGATCATAAACCTCTGATTGGAGTTATGAATAATGAAATGCACAAAGTTAATAATTCTCGATTACGAAGAATGAAAATAAAACTACTAATATATGACTTGACAGTGAAATACGTACCTGGAAAGGAACTACATATAGCAGATCACTTGTCAAGATCATTTCTAAAAAATGAACCAACAGGTGAGTTCACAGAATATGCAGAAGTTGTGCATTCTATTGACTTAAGTGACGCCAGGAAAACGCAATTTCAAAGAGAAACTAATTGCGATCCGATTTTATCATGTCTCAAAAATGCATATAAGGAAGGATGGCCTAATGAAAAAAAAACGGGTACCCGAAATAATAAAGCACTACTTTAAATTCCGAAACGAAATATATGTTGATGATGATCTTTTATTTTTCGGAAATCGTGTCATGGTACCACGAACTCTCATTCAAGATATGCTTGAAAAATTGCACGAAAGTCATATAGGAATGACAAAATGCAAGGAAAGAGCGAGAAATATACTATATTGGACTGGCATGAATACTGATATTGAGAACTTTATTAGCAAATGCCGAATATGTGAAAAATATTTACCCGCCAATGCAAAAGAGCCATTGATTCCACACAAAGTACCAGAATATCCGTTTGAGAAAATTGGATGTGATATTTTTTATGTCGATGGATGTGATTTTTTAGCTGTCGTAGATTACTATTCGAAGTGGCTTGAAATCTTGCCATTACAGAATAAACAAGCAGGGGAGATAATCAAAAATTATCTTTGCAACGCATGGCATTCCAAAAATTGTAATCTCAGATAATATGCCCTTTAGTTCAATTGAATGTCAAAAATTTAGTAAGCAGTGGAATTTTGAATTCAAAAGTTCAAGTCCAACATATGCAAGATCAAATGGTCAAAGTGAGAAGGCTGTCCATATAGCAAAAAATTTGATTCGCAAAGCAATTGAAGATGACAAAGATATAAACTACGCATTACTGGAATACAGAAATCACCCTGTAGCTAATTTGAATGCATCACCTTCACAGATTTTAATGAGCCGTGTTACGAGAACAAAAGTGCCAATCAAAAATGAATTATTGATCCCAAAAATTTGTATTGACATAAAAACAAAATTAATAAATAATTAACAAAAATGCAAAAAACATCATGACAAAACCGCAAAGTCAAGATCAAACTTAGTACCAGGCCAAAATGTATTGTATAAACGCAACAAAATTTGGATACCGGCGAAAATAATAAAAACTCATTCGAGTCCCAGATCATATTTTATAAAAAATGAAGAAAATCGCGTTTTACGCAGGAACTCTATACACATAAGAAAATCTAAAAACAAACCGAAATTCAAAGTGGAGAGCCATGATAATGGTACACATGTTAGGGATAATGAAACTCTACCTTTTTTGTCTTCTAATCCAATTAATAACCCACAGTCTCACAACGATCATTTTGTGACACGATCAGGTCGTGTATCCAGACCACCAAGACATTTAAAAGATTTCGTCTAGAGCCTGATGAAGATTCTAAAATTTTTATTTTTTTTTGTTCGTTTGAAAATTGTGAAGATATTCAAAAAATATTTTTCTTTCTTATAAAGTTTATTGAAGTAATTTCTTATATCATTACTATATAATTAGAATTAGGCAGTTAGATAACTATTAAATAAATAAATAAACAGAAAAATTCAGATGTAATAAATTTAAGATAACCAAAAAACTTAAAAGTTTAAGTAAAAAAGGGAGGTGTTGTGAATACAACTTTAATAATTTTATATATTTTAAAGTGTGAACATGTCTTTACTATATTTAAAATATATATACAGATTGTCAAAGTTGGTATCACTGAGATCTGTCAACAAACTAATTTGGAATTAACAAGATGCCTCCATCTTGATGTATTTTTTTTTTTTTTTTAATAAAATGTGTTGTGTAGTAGGAATTACAATATGTGTCACAATAACACATAAAAACCTTTTAAGACCAAGGTCCCACAACAACATACGTTCAGAGGTGTTGATGGACGTAAATCTTTCTTTTTTTGTTTTTTTAAATTTTTTGTTAAAGAATGGATAACTAAACAAAAAATCCTATCACTGACAAAATATGACATAGGCCAATATTTTATGATAGAATAGAGAAAATAAAAGTAAATTAAAAGGTAAATAGCAAATTTTTACAAAAATTTGCTGAAACAAAACAAAAATGTAGTTGCCAATAATCCAGCCGGTTGCATATTCCTTGATCCTGTGACGCACTGTCTTTCTTGAAGATTAAAGTCCACACATAGTTATATGAAGGCTCGTTTGCTCAAGGAAGCAATAGCGTCTCATCATCAAGGATTATTTCATAGCTAAGATTGAGGGTGCTACCGTTGACTGAATACAGTTCATCCGCCACCACCCCTAAGATGTCACCTTGGCTAGTGATATCTCACTGCTATTGCCAGTGGTATGTGATATCTCACGTTAACTCGTATGTCAATAGCAGGGACTGGAGTACGCGGGGTTGTCACACCCGTAGATCAAAAATAAAAATAATGTTCAAAACAATAAAAACTGATCCCTCCATGCGGTATGTAATAAAATTGAATAAAATAAATTCTGTAAGTTACTAAATAATATTTAATTGTTTTAATATTAAATAAATGATTCAACATAAGTTGATACAAAATGGAATCAATTGTATTTTTCATAATAGGCAAGTCATCGACATATTCTATGCTTGCCATAAATATTATAATAATACAGGGTTGTATAGAATACATTTAATAGATAGCACTAAGGGTGCGGTCGGCAATATCCCGAGCAGAAATTAGTTAGGGAAAACCTGAATACAGTCAGGGCGTGATCAGGGCCTGGTCAGTACTACAAGGGCAATCCCTATTAGAGCAATCTGATGTGGGCCTGTTCCGGGCCTGATTTAGAATACCCTTTTAGGGTTAACCTTATTTGAATATATCTGGCTCTGATCAGGTTTTTCGTATTTGACCCCTAGCTGAAATTTAAAAGGGTTAAAATTCACTAAAGTATTATCCATTTTAGAAATATATAGTTAAAATCGTTTCATGTATATTTTAGTTGTAGCTTCTCAGCTGAACGACTATAATAATAGTCATTAAGGTGGTATGTATGTTTTAATTTTTGCCATTGTAATGTATTTATTTTAATTTGATTAATTTATGTATATAATATATAAATATATATCAGGGTCTGGTCAGGATATCCCAATCAGGGCCTGATCCGATTATCCCAATCAGGGTCTGATCCGGTAATCCCAATCAGAACCTGATAGGGCAAAAGCGTTACACTCATGATCAGGGCCCAATCAGGCAGCCCTACCAATGCCTGATCCGGGTAAGGGCAAACCTGATCAGGGCCTTACTTGAGCCCTAACAAATTTCTGCTCGGGATACTATTTAACATTATGCTGTGTTCACATACACATCATTTCTCCCTTCTAACTTTTTATTAAGATTACAATTGTCATTAAACATATTTTAGATGGTAATTTATTTACACAATTTTAAAACTTTAGAACATATATAATACTTAACTTTTACAGTATAGATTTACTTTGCACGCAATATTTTGATTGCTCTTTAATTAATATTTAAAATTTACTAAAGTAAAACATGATTACGCTCACAAATTAATGCTAAATTAAATTACTTATTTTTACATGACATTACTTGGTTAATCAAAATTTTATTTTCTTATTCGTCAACATTTTACACAATAAAACAACAAATTACATTTCTTTTTACAAATTTAATCATCTGGTTTTCTAATATTTCTCTTTACTCTTATCGTAGGAATCACTGTGGTTGTATTCGGTCCATTCCCTAAATTTTCCTCAATATTACAACTACTATTTCCCAAACTGACATATTTTCTTGGTCAACAATAGATGCAGACGAAGGATTTAATCGATTTTAATC
Source organism: Diogma glabrata (assembly GCA_963693315.1). NCBI lineage: Eukaryota > Metazoa > Arthropoda > Insecta > Diptera > Cylindrotomidae > Diogma > Diogma glabrata. Next base: position 19,627,872 of record OY856186.1, on the reverse strand, counting down.
TTTTCACTCAACACATTTGTCAAAGGCAAACCGATATCATTATTTGATATTTTATTTTCAGTGATCGTCGTGATCCTTCCGATTTTTTAACTAACGTAACATGGTTAGCATGCCTTTTCCAAGATTGACCGTGTTCAGTATTTACAAGATAAACATTTACTCCTAAAATTTTTGAAATTTTCGCCGTAACCCATTTGAGTGTGCGAAATTCTTTCACGTAAACTTCGTCTCCGATTGATAAATTTTTAACATTACTGTTATCTTTCTTAACTAACATAGATTCAGTTTTTTACTTGGAGCTAGCATTTTCCATCTTACGTTTGGCTCGCGGTTGAAAACAAGCTCATATGGTGTCTTACTGGTTGCTGGATGAATTGTATTTCGGTTCATATAGAGAAAATTTTGAATTATATCACGCAAACTTTTATTGCTATTTTTGGGATCTAATCATTTTTATCAAGGACTTCTTTACAACCCTGACACAATTCTTCCCCGGACCATTAGAAGAGGGATGGTACGGTGGACTTGTGGCGTTTTTAATGCCATTTGACTTGAAAAACAGTTGAAATTCAGCTGAGGTGAATAAGCATTGATTGACGGAAACAATTGTGTCCACAATTCCAACCCTTGCAAAAATATTTTTTAACATATAAATAGTTTGTTCAGACGTTGGATTTTTTGTTTCAAATACTTCTATTCCATTTGGAAAAAATATCTTGAAAAACGAACAAGCTATGATTTTTTATTGGTCCACAATAGTCTACGTTTACGCGTTCAAAAGGTTTATTTGGTGCTGACCAAGGATTTGATTCGACTCTTGGAGGATCACTTTGTTCTGAACGACAAATGATACAGTTTCTTATATACTACTCAATGTCACGATCAATTTTCGACCACCAAAAATATGACCTTGCTATAGATTTTGATTTTACTACCCCTGAATGCGAGGTATGTATTTCCCCTAATAATGTTTTTCTAAACTTGACTTGTAAGACCACACGATGACCACACATCACATTAATACATTTTGCTCTAATGTTAAACTATTTCGTTTTTCAAAAAAACTTTTCAGCTACCCATCACTTTTTTTTAAATCTGGCCATCCGCTCTTAACAAACTTCAACACCCTACTAAGGACTGGATCCATTTCGGATTGCGAAGCTAGATCCAAAAATTTTATTGGTTTTTGAAACTCATTTATAACAAAATTTTAATAACAAAATTCTGTTCCTGTATCATCATAAGTGAGTCTAGACAAAGCATCGGCACATCCATTTTCACTGCCAGGAATATATTGTATCTCAAAATTAAAATTTGACAGATATACTGACCATCTTTGTAACCGACTCGCGGCTATAGTTGGTATACCTTTTTTACTGTCAAAAATAGCTACAAGTGGTTTGTGATCGGTACAAATAAAATATCTTTGCCCCAGTAGAAATTGCTCAAATTTCTTTACCCCAAAATAAATTGCCAGTCCCTCCCTGTCCACTGTTGAATAATTGATCTCTGATTTAGAAAGTATACGGGACGCAAATGGTATTGGTCAATCATCAGTTTTGTTCATTCTATGCGACAGACACGCTCCTATTCCCACTTTGGATGCATCTGTTTTCAATATCAATGGCAGCTCTGGATTATAGTGTATTAAGACTGTGTCAGATACAATAATTTTTGAACCTCATCAACTGACGCCTGACATTCGTCGGACCATTGAACCTCCTTGGCACTAATTAAACTCTATACCTCGGAGGTAAACTGCACTATGTTACTAGTAAATTACATAGAAAATAGTGCAGTTTACCTCCGAGGTACTGAACTATACAATGGTTTTAAGACAGATGATAAGTTGGGTAAAAACCTAGCATAATAAACAATTAATCCTCAAAATGATTTAACTTCAGTAACTGTGGTTAGATTGGGCATATTTAAGATAGCTGCTATTTTATCCTCATCCTTATGCAGGCTTTCTGCATCTATAATATAGCCTAATATTTAACGCTATCTTGAAGGAAATGACATTTGCTGAGATTTGCCGTAAATCCAGCATTTTGTAACCTGGTTAAAACTTTTCTTAGATTTTTAAAGTGATCCTCGTTGGATACTCCAGTTACAACAACGTCATCTATGTGAAGGAACAACAGTTTCTTCACAGCCTATCAAAACTTTTTCCATCACCGACTGAAATATTCCACTATTTGGCTTACATCCAAAAGCTAATATATTAACTGCAAAAATACCCTTATGCGTAGACCATGCCAATAACTTACTAGTATCTTCATCAACAAGCAATTGATGATATGCTTGTGACAAATCTATTTTACTAAAATAATTTCCGCCCTGCAACGCTTGCATCAAATCATCGATTCTGGGTAAAGGATAATTTACATCCTCGATAAATTTGTTAATTGTGACAGAATAATCTGCACAAATACGCAAACCTCCATCCTTTTTTGGAACTGTTGCGAGAGGTGTTCCCCAACACGAGGTATCCCCCTTGGAGATTATTCCAGTGTTTTCAAGTTTTTCTAACTCTAATTCTACTCTGCCTTTGTAAGCAAATGGTACAACTCTAGGTTTGATAAATATTGGACTAACCTGGAGTTTTCAAACATTGGAGTTTTCTGCATTGGATCTTGATGAAACTTTGGCAAATGATACAAGTTCACTTGAAAATGGAAGATCTGGATTCATTTCAAATTTGGACAAACTGGCGGTGGGTCTCCCGAACACCTCTAAGTTTAAATCTTGAATAACTTCTGATCTCGACTATGATCTTATTGAAACTTAGTATATAAGGTTTTAGTACTGTTTTCAATATTTTTGCATACCAACTTCTGGTTTATCACTTCCGGTTAAACATTTTTTTTTTCCAGGTGTTTATCCCTACTGTAGCCTACAATTATCGATCGATTTTCATGAAACGTTGGTAAAAGCTTTTAAATAACATTAAAAAGATTTTATCAGCTCTTGGAGCACATTGGATAAAGGGTTTGGGGGTCACCATACAACAGGTGGTTTTTTCCACAAAGTTTTTATGTTTGTTGGGAGCATAAAACATTCGTTCGTGAATGAATTATGATGACACTTTGGAAAAAGATGCAAACATGTATGACAAGGAACTGATTAGTTTTTGAGCGATAGTGAACAAAATGGTGTGGGGTCCCTGGAGCACCTGTTTTTTTTAAATCTCTATAACATCTGTACCTGACAAGCGAATTGGATGAAACTTGGTACATGAGTATGTAGTACGGTTCACAATAGTTCTGCATCCCAACTTCCGGTTTTTCACTTCCGGTAAAAAAATTTTTTTTGTACTTTTTTGAAGTTTTTCAGTGTCTTTATGCACATTACAGCCTACAATAATGAAGTGATTATGATGAAACTTATGAAAAGGGTTCCAATTAGTGTGAGAAGATAATTATCATCTTTTGGGACACATTGATCAAAGTGGTGGGGGGTCTACCATACAAATGCTGACTTTTCACACTTTGTTTTTTAAGTTTGTTGGGAGCATACAGACTTCATTCATTAATTTATTTTAATGAAACTTTGAAAAAAGATGGAGACTTAAGTAACAAAGAACTGATTACTTTTTGGATAATATTGGAATAAGTGGTGGGGGTCATCCCGAACACCTGTTTAATGTGTCACACTTTTTTCAATGTTTGTTGGGAGCACACAGCATTCGTTCGTGAACGAATTTTGATGCACTTTGGAAAAAAATGCAAACATGTATGGCAAGGAAGTGAGTAGTTTTTGAGCGATAGTAAATTACATAAATGTAAATTACATAAATGAATAAATTCTAAAATTGTTCAATTTGCTAAACATTCTTAGTTCACAATAAAAAATGTTTTTGTAAAGTGACGCATTTAAATTTTAACGAAAATAATTATCAAACTTCTGGAAACTTGTGCGGGAAAGTTTATTCAATTATAATCGAGCTATTAGCTCAGAATTTAGGTATACATTTTGGTTTAGTGAAATAAGTTGAAAGTTAAATATGAGCCGATTTACCAGAATAAAAACATTGAAGTTTCAGTTTCCCGCCGGATCAACTCAACCAACAGATAAGGAAATGATAGATTTTGTTCTCCTTAATAAACTCACAAACCAGGAGCTACATTCAGTATATAAAGATGTTAACGATTGCTGTATTTATATGAAGTTTAACACAGAAAACTTTATGACGGAATTTTTATCAAAGTCATCATCAACCATAACCTTCAATTATGAAGATAATACAAGTGTCAAAGTTGTCATCAGCAATGCTAATATTGATTATATTTACGTTCGAATATTTAACTTACCACCGGAAATCGAGGATAAAGATATCGTTGATTCATTAAATAAATTTGGACAAGTAAAGTCTATCAGTAGAGAAAAATATCCAGCAAGTTTAGGCCTTGAAATTTTCTCAGGAATTCGAGGAGCATTTATTGAAATGAAAGAGGAAATACCGAATTTTATATATGTTCAACACTTCAAAGCCAGAATTTATTACAATGGAAAAAAGGATATCTGCTTTTTTTGCAAGCAAGTTGGTCATAAGAAACTCGACTGTCCAAAATATAAAGATACAGCGGTCAGTAATGGAACAAGAAACAATAATCAGACAAATAATCGCACGGGTTCATCACATGCCCTCAGTGTTAGTTCGTTTGTGAAGTCATTAAACAAAACTAACAACCACTCGGGCACTAGAGACGAAACAACAATATTATCTGGATCTGCATCATCATATGGTACCAGCAAGCCATCCTTTACGACGATACTAACTGGTAAACCTACAATCTCCTCGAACCAAGCAAACACACCAAATGCAAGTATAAGTAGTATCAACTCAAGTTCAATGGACGCCGAGTTTCTAGGATTTGCAAGTCCTCCTCGTGATAAGTTGCCGATCACTAAACCAGCAATTGATGAAGATGACAAAGATGTACCAAACCCCAAAACCGCAGTTAGATCTTCTTCCAGACATAAATAAACATATAACTAGGCCAGTATCATAAATTTATTTTTATTTTATTTTATTTTTATTTTTATTTTTATTTTTATTTTTATTTTTATTTTTATTTTTATTTTTATTTTTATTTTTATTTTTATTTTTATTTTTATTTTTATTTTTATTTTTATTTTTATTTTTATTTTTATTTTTATTTTTATTTTTATTTTTATTTTTATTTTTATTTTTATTTTTATTTTTATTTTTATTTTTATTTTTATTTTTATTTTTATTTTTATTTTTATTTTTATTTTTATTTTTATTTTTATTTTTATTTTTATTTTTATTTTTATTTTTATTTTTATTTTATTTTATTTTTATTTTTATTTTGTTTTTATTATCTATTTTAAAACTCATATAAATAATTTATTTTTCTTGCGTGACTTGTGTGAATCTCATCATCCAAACGCCAGCATATATCTTGCAGCATATATCTTGCTCAATAAAATATTTCCTAGTTATGATCTCTCTCCCAAAAATAGTTATCAATTCCGCGCTTTCTTCTAGGAGAAATTGCCTTAATGGCTGTCACTACAACATCCAAGGTCTCCCCAATAATATTGACGAGTTCAGATTGGCCATTCAGAACTCATACATCGACTTTGCATGTCTGTCAGAAATATTTTTGCATGATGAAATAAATGACAACTTGGTTGCTATTGATTGTTTCGACCTAATCAGAAAAGACCGTACGAAACCTCCACTACGCTACGGGGGCGTGGCTATCTATATAAAGAAGCATATTAAATATCGCATTATTAATATCCCTAACTCATTGGTTAATAAGTTAAAATCTGACATCGAATTTCTATTTGTCGAAATTTCGAATGCAAACACTAAGTGCATAATTGGCGTAATATACAATCCCCCCATATGTAGCCCTAGAAGACCATATAATAAATTCAAATCATCGGTGGATGACTTGCAACTTCTGTTTAGCCACATTGGCTTGTATGAACAAATATACATATCTGGTGATCTAAATTTTGACTTCCTGAAACCTACCAATGCAGTAACAGCCGATTATATTAATACTCTAACACTGTTCGGTCTGACAATCTATAATAAGAGTGAGGCGACGCATTTTGCCAATCAAAATGCTGTTCCGAGCCTTATTGACCATCTTATCGTCCTTGATAAAAATGAGATCTCATTTTTCAACCAGATATCCCTAGGAGGTAGCTCCCACCACGATCTCATATTTTTCTCAATAAATGTTGATTGCCCCAAGGCTGATCGGTATTTTTATTACAGAGACTATAAACATTTTGATTCCGAACAAGCAAACCGGTTATCAAACTCCCTCCCGTGGGAATCTTTGCGATATCTAACAACCTCTACAGAGCAACTTGAAGTAGTAAATAACAATATCAATATCATTTTTGACGCTTGCATACCATTGAAAAGAGTGAAAATCAAACCAAAAAAGCCACCCTGGATCAATAAGATCATCGAAATTCATGTCGCTGTCAAAAGTTATCTTTACACACGTTGGAAGGAATCAAAAACTGATCAGAACTGGAACAGATTTAAGATGGTTCGTAACACTACCACTTCTTTAATACGCTCAGCGAAAGTAAACTTTCTGAAATTGAAACTGGACCCAACCTTACCACCTAAAGTCTTTTGGAGAAACATAAAAAATTTGGGTTTCGGCAAGCCGAAAAGATCGGCACAAATCCCTTTCACACCCAACCAACTAAATAACTACTTTGCCAGCAATTACAACAAACTAAATAACGCAGACACTTTCGACATATCCAACTATTCTTTTGATGACAACACAAATCTTTTCTCTTTTAAAAATATTACATTAAACCAACTGTGGAATTCCATTTCTGCAGTCAAATCTAATGCTACAGGACTTGATAAAATCAATATCAAATTTGTTAGACTCATCTTTCCTTTTGTAGCTAATTTCCTATTACACTTTTTCAATTTCATCCTCTCTAGCTCCGAGTTCCCTTTGCAGTGGAGTAACTCCATGATTTTGCCGATCCCCAAAACAAAAACTCCCAGTGACATCGCCGATTTCAGACCAATAAGTATGTTATCTTCACTGTCAAAGGCTTTTGAAAAGATCTTGAGTGCGCAGATGACCAGCTTCCTCGAAGAAAATTCCCTGTTTTGCCAATTCCAGTCCGGTTATAGAAAGTTACATGGAACATCCACAGCCTTATTGAAAATATGTGATGATATCAGACGAAACATGGATTCAAGGAGGCTGACCATACTGTGCCTGCTTGATTTCTCGAAGGCATTTGATACAATCAAACATGATGTAATTTGCGACAAACTAATCAGAAAGTTTCGTTTTTCTAGGCCTGCGGCTTTAATGATTTTATCGTATCTCTCGCACAGGACTCAAAAAGTAAAAATCGACGACAATTTATCTAACGAAATCTTGATCAGTTCAGGTGTACCCCAAGGGTCCATTCTGGGTCCTCTACTGTTCTGCATGTATGTTGCCGATATTAGCGAAAACATATTAAATTGTAATTTCCATCTATATGCAGACGATATTCAGATCTACCTCTCAAGCAATCTGGATTTAGTTTCTGTTTCTGATTGCGTTAAAGCTATGAATGACGATCTTGCGAGAATCGAATGCTGGGCATCAAAAATTGGCCTAAAACTCAACACTGCAAAAACTCAAGCCATTGTAATCTACTTGAATACCACTTCATATAATTTAAATGATTTGCCGAAATTAATGTTGCTAAACAATCCAATGCCATACTCGAAAAATGTAAAAAATCTAGGAGTCGTGATCAACAACAAGTTAACTTGGGACGAACACGTAACAAGTCTGTCTCGAAAAGTTTTTAGTTGCCTTCGCGGACTTTGGAGACTCACAATGTTCGCTGATGTCAGCCTGAAAAGACGACTATTCATATCGTACATCCTTCCTCATTTCTTATACGGGGATACGGTCCTCTTCGGAATGAGCAAGAAATGCGAGTATAGACTTCGTATGTGCTTTAATGCTTGTACCAGATATGTTTTTAAACTAAGAAAATTTGACCACATCTCTCCATATACTACGCGTTTATTGAGCTGTGATATACTCACCTATTTGAATTTCAGAACATGCTATTTCCTGAAAACCTTAATTCGTACTCAGAGTCCCACTTATCTCTATGAAAAATTACGTTTCTCATTTAGATTCTCAGATAACCTGAGACTCATCCCCGCTTCAAATTCATGCGTCGCTCTTAATAAATCTGTTTTCGTAAGGGGGATCAAACTGTGGAATAACTTACCGCTAGAATTAAAACGGACCGGGTCGAAATCCATATTCCTGGTCAATTTTGTAAACTTTAGTTACAGCTCAGTATATATCTAAGCGTATGGGGTGCTTCTATGTACCTCAGAGATGATGATTTTTCACAGCTTGTTGTGATGTTATTTGTTTTTAAGTATTTTAAGTAACGTTTATAATGTTTTTCTTTTTTAGTATATTTTAATATTTAACTTTACTCTGGCCTAGTCTGTGATACTCAAAATAACATTGTAATTAAAATCAAATGTATAAGTACTACGTACTTTCTTTTTGATATAAATAAATAAATTTGAAATTTGAAATTTGAATTTGATAGTGAACAAAGTGGTGGGGGGTGTCCCATACACCTGATACACCTGTTATTTTTAAAGCTCAATAACATCTGTACCTGATAATCGAATTGGATGAAACTTGGTACATGAGCATTTAGTACGGTTCACAACAGTTCTGCATCCCAACTTCCGGTTTTTCACTTCCGATAAATTTTTTTTTGTAAATTTTTGAAGTTCTTTCAGTGTCTTTATGCACACTACAGCCTACAATAATGAAGTGATTATGATAAAACTTACGGGAAAGGGTTCAATTAGTGTGAGAAGATAATTATCATGTTTTGAGACACATTGATCAAAGTGTCGGGGGGTCTACCATACAACTGCTGACTTTTCACACTTTGTTTTTAAAGTTTGTTGGGAGCATACAGATTTCATTCATTAATTAATTTTAATGGCACTTTGAAAAAAGATGGAGACTTTAATGACAAAGAATTGATTAGTTTTTGGACAGTATTGGGATAAGTGGTGGGGTCCTCCCGAACACCTGTTTATTGTTTCAATGTTTGTTAGGTGTTGGGGGTCCTTCCGAACACCTGTTTATTGTTTCAATGTTTGTTGGAAGGAAGCATACAACATTCGTTCACTTTTTCTCGTACAACAGAATTTATGTTTGTTGGGATACTACTGCTTGCTTTAATATTTTTATAATTAGAACTACGAAGCCCATAATATTGGTTAGCTTTTAATTAAAGTATTTGATGGATATTAGCTCATTATATATCCAGAACACTATATTTCCAGAGCTGTGGTGAAGTCAGCCTATGCATCAGCGTCGCAATATTTTTTTTTTAGCACGCACAAAAATATATTAAATTTTATTTATCAAAATCGCCAATAATGGATATGTGGACTGGTAGTATTTTTTTTTTTTTTAATAAGAAGTGTTGTGTAGTAGGAATTACAAAATGTGTCACAACAGCACATAGATACCTTTTAAGACGTAGGTCCCACAACAACATGCGTCTTGAGGTATAGGTGGAAGCTTTTTTTAAAATCTTTGTGGATTGAAGGCACTCGAGACTATCGATTCGGGCAAAGCATTCCATGTGTACGATGTACGCACAAAGAAATCTCTTTGTGTTCTATTACTATGACAGTGAGTAATATCGACAGTTCGACCGCCCGCACAAACCGATTGACGAGTAAAACGGTGAAAAACATATATCTGAGGCATTATGGACCTGATTTCATCCGAGCTCTGCTGGTGACGATATTTATAAAAAACAACGAGATCAGCAACAGTGCGACGATGTTGCAGGGAATCAAGATCTAATGTTAAATCTCGATCACCAACAATTCGTATAGCTCGCTTTTGCGAATTGTTGGTGATCGAGATTTAACATTAGATCTTGATGTAGTTTAAATAAAGTATGTATAAGTAAAAGACTGGTTGTTTACTTCTTAATATCAGGAAATGGAATCAATTCTATTTTTCATAATAGGCAAGTCATTTACATATTTTATGCCTGCCATAAATATAATAATAATACAGGGCATAATACAGCACTAAGGGTGCGTTTGGCAATATACTATTTAACATTATGCTGTGTTCACATACACATCACTTACCTTATGTGTGCACACAATGCCAGTAGCTGCACTACAATAATTCACCAGTTCAAGTCACACGTTTACTCGCTTGGTGTGAACTAGGCTTTATGCAGTCACATAATCTGCTCAACTCACACGTTTACTCGCCTCGTGTAAGCTAGGCCTTACTGTTCTACTCGCATATGCGATTAGTTTGCCTAACGTGTTCACACAATGCCAATGCGATAACTGAACGACAGAAACTCACGATAAAAGCGTTAAATAAAGGCATAAGCAAAAGTTAGTTTGAATGATGCAGAAAGTGATGTTCTGGTGGACTGCGGCAGCTAGATTATTTATATGTCAATCTCTATTAATCATGAGGCAAAAGTTATGAATTCTTTATCTTTTTCATTGAAATAAAAGTATTTCAAAAATAAATTTTTTTTTCTCAAAATAATCTTCTTACAAACTTGGATCTCAGGGGTAAAAGTAAATGGCACTAACATACGTCTTGATGGAGAATTCTTTAGCCAAAATACTAACTACATTCCTCAGTCCGATTTCGTTTCTCAACTTAAACAACATTTTGATCACTTTTGTCCCTCATGCTTCAAGACACACTTCTGCTTAAGGTTTCGTTTCCACAGCTCTCGCATGCCTTCGTAGGTATGGACTTAGTAAGTGAATTGAGCCAAGCTCTATACGATGGTCCCTTTCCAGAAGCTTTTAAGAGCTGTGTGAACTTGGAATCCGAACATAAAGGAAAAAAAAGAAAAATATTTTTGAAAACTAAAAACGACGTAGACGGTTGTAAAATTTTTTGTTTGTAGTTGTAATAAATATCACTCAAATCCTTAAAACAGGTTAATCCCTTCACACAGTGATAATTTTGATAATCCAAGTATACCAGATTTTTCGAAATCGTTTGTAGTTTTTTGTAGTACATAATGATAAATATTTTTGGAAATTTTTTTTCACTCAAAATATAAAAACTAAGCCGCGATGATTTTATTATTGACCGTAATTTGTAAAGGTCAACACATTCGAGTTTCCATCGACAGATTAAAACTTTGGTTTAGGGAAGTATCTTAAGATGACTTTATTCAAAAGTCAAAACTCATCACAATCGAGTACTAATTTCGGTCACGCAGACAGGTAAGAAAAAGACAGAGCACGAGAAGACTGGACTCCTTTTTGGAGTCAAAAACTCCTTTATTATATACGAAAAAAATTCCCTTTTTAGTCTTTATATTTATTGACATCCAATATATTTCATATATAAATACAAAAATCCCCAAACTGCAAATTTATCAAAGTTCTTAGAATGAAAAATTCGTTAAAGTTTCGATGACACTATGTAGCCTTGATGATACTAACATATAGTTAACAATCTACTATGTAGCCAGCGAGTTTACTAGCAGCTTGTAAACTCGCCTAATGTAATCATTTTCATTATCTAACTAGCAGATCTACCGAAAGAGTTGTTTGGTTGGCCACTTTACAATCTACTCGCCAGATTTAATCTCGCCAACTAGCAGCTTGTAAACTATTTAGTGTCATCGATAGTTGTAATCGAGGCCTTAATGTTTTCTTTAGTATAGCAATTCTCCGAAGAAAAAAATCGTTAAAAGTTTTCTATATACATACATACCAATATAAAAATTCTCAGAAGGATAAATTCGTTGCAAGTAAAATAATTATCATAAATAATCGAATGTTTCGCAAATCATAAATCATAAAGTGCTCGACATTCGTCAAAGAAAGAACTAATAAGTTAAATTAAGATCAAATCTAACCAAATCTTGTGGTAAAATCGATAAATTTGATAATTTTAATATCTTAACAATAATTCTATTTATATTTTCTAGTTTGCAGTATACTAAATATTGGAAGTTAATAAAAATGGAAAGCTTTATGGATGATTGCTTAACAAATCAAGAGATCACCGAATTATTATTGAACAATGAATATTTGTCTGACATAAAATTCAAAGTAGATGACGTTATAATTCATGCTCATCGTTTGGAACTATCGAAAAGAAGTTCTGTATTTCGTGAAGAGCTCAAAGAAAATAGTGAGGAAAAAATTATTTTGATAAAAAATGTGACATACACCGATTTCTTTGAGTTTCTGTATTTCATTTATTGCGATTCTTGTGAATTAAATACAAAAAACGCAATTAGTTTATTACGATTGTCTCATAAATATAAAGTTTACGGATTGGAGGAAAAGATTTGGAATTTTGTGACGACCATTGCTAAAGATTCTCCGCTAAACATATTGCTGTTTGATTTTTGTGTTTCTGAAAACTATGTATTTTTAGTGGAGTACAGTAAATACAAAACTAAATTGAATATTGATTCTATTCTTAAATTTGATGAAATTTTATCGATCAAAAAAGCTGCATTGGAATCTATTTTACAATTCGACTGGATTTTGTGTTCTGAAAAGAAATTATTCAATTTTGTTTTCGAGTGGGTTAAAAGCCATTCTGCTAAAAATCAGTTGAGTGCATCAGATCGAAAAGAATTGATTGAAGATCTAATCAAACATATCCGATTTCCAAGTATGTCACAAGTGGATTTTGAGAATTGCACAACAGAGCAACCTAATCTTTTTGAACCTGAAGAAACTGAGTTGATTATGAGATCGATTAGAAACGTTAAGAATGAAACTCGGTTTCAAATAGAAGATCGAAACTCGGTCAAAGAGGATTCTCGTAAAAAGATCTCTGATAGTACATCTGAGAGTGAAACAAAATTTTATTGTAGAAAATCTACATTCATAAAAGGATTATGGATCGATTTTGGTACACCGGTAGCCAAATTTACCGTTCATTTAATGCATCAAAGTGGAAAGATTTTAAAGGAAGTGGTGTCAAAAGAGAATGAAAACCAAATTCATTTAGTCTGTTTCAACAAACCATATCAGTTGAAATCGTTACTAAAATATAAAATTAAAATAATTTGCGGAGAGAGTATTCCAGAGTTTGAGCCTGAATTTGAAAATTTAAATATTACTTTCAACAAACGGTGTGGTTGGATAAAAGAAATATTTGTTGAATAAATTGATTTTTTTGTAAAATATATATATAATAAAATGAATTGAAATGAAATAAATAAAAAAGTATTTTAATTTATATATCTTAAAATAAAATTTCAACACGACTTAAATTACGGTATTTGGTTTTTCGTTGACAACTTGTAGCTATAGGGTGATCATCTCTGCGAATCATATCACATCGAGATTTGATGAGAATCGTACGCCCATCCCCTTGCTTTTTTGTAAGTCGCTATTTTAAATGAATGAAAAATATGTACAATAGTGTCAGGATTATGCTGCCTTCGATAATGACTTATTTTAATATAAGGTTGGAATTTGGTTTAACAGGACTTGTAAGTTACAAGCCATTAAAACGTTTGGTTTACACAAATAGATTCTTAATTTCGTTCGTTTTTATGATAACATTTTTAAGGGGGTTGGAACTTCAATAATTTTTGTACATTACAGGCTCTTAATACTGTACGATTATTAGCGTCGAAAGATATTACATTTCCTGACGTACTTTAATCTCCATATAAGTATACTTTTATATTGGAAGATTATATACACCAGAAGAATTTCACAATAAAAAATACAAATTTTAAATTTTTTTTTTTAAATAAAATGCGATGTGTTGTATTGTAGGAGTTACAATGTGTCACAGTTGTTGTGAGTGTGTTTTGCTGTTGATGGAACCACATAATAAAATACGACATAATCCTATCTGTTATGCTGGCCTATATGACATAGGCCAGCATAACAGATAGGATGAAGGAAATTGGTCTGTCAATAATCCAGTGCTGGTGACATATTCTTTGATCATGTGACGCACAGTTTTCCTCAATGATTTAAGTGTGCAAATAGTAATAGTTATATTAAAGTTCCTTCCCTCGAGCAAACAATAGCAAGGCATAATCAAGTAATATAACTAACATTGGAGGTGCTCCTTGACTACATAATGATACCTCACGTACTTCATTCATATGCCAATAGCAAGGAATGGAGTCCACGGGGTTATCACGCCCATAAATCAAAACTAAAACAAATTTACAAATTAATAAAACTAATCCCTCCATGCGTACAAATAATTGCACAGAAATATGTAGGTAAAATTTTGACTCGTCCGGAGATTTAGCAGTCGAATGCGTTACGACTTACGATATTTGAAATAAAAAAAAGTGGTTATTTGATATTCGTACAAAAAGATTAGTAGGGAAATTACCGTTTTTGTAGAATTTTTGTTTTACACCGACACATTTCAACTGTGTGCTAGCCAACGAATTTAAAATTATGGAGAACTATGTAAAATATCGATGTAATATGCTTCCGTCTTTCAAATTTTGCAGCTGCTGAAAAACTTTCTATATCATGTATAAACTAAAATATTTAAAATTAAAATGATTGAAAAAAACTTTAATTAAAAAACATAAATTAATTGCTAACTAAGGGACTGTAGCTTAATTACGTAGCGCAACAATTCATTTTGGATTTTTTAACACCGTCCCCCACCCTCAATTCGTTGGAAAAACATAAAATTAATTATTTGTATGATATGAAATGTAATTCAACATGAAATTGACATGGAAATTCTATCCAGTTTCAAATCCTCCCAACTTATAGGAACAGTTGGAAAATAAGTTTGAATTTTTGATTTTGTTATAATTTTTTGAAATCAATTCCATCTATCAGGCCCATTTTTTTGAAAAAATAAAATTTATTATTCTAACATTAAAGTGGTAGAGGGTTAAGGATTTTGATATAGTTTTCGGCAAAAAACTTTTATGAGGACATGGTTTTAGTTTTGGGCAGCGATGTATATCAAACATAACTCTTTGTTAAAGTACAAGTATTTTTTATCTCTGTTTAAAAATTTATTACAAAACTAACACGAAACATCAATACGTTGCCGGAAAATTATAATCAAAATTCCAAAAATATTGTTAAATTAAATAAAATCAAACTTTTTCAAAATTCCAAAAATATTCCAAAAAATAGAATAAAATCAAATATTTAAATTTTTTCTAAATTCCAATAATATTTCAAAAATTCTTAAAAACTCAGACTTTTTCCAAAATTCTAAAAATATTGCAAAAATTATTACAAAATCAAATATTGAAAATTTTTTCAAAATTCCAAAAATTATAATAATATCAAAAATTAAAATTTTTTCCAAAATTCTAAATATATTCCAAAAATTCTTACAAAATCAAAAATTAAAACTTTTTCCGAAATTCTAATAATATTGCAAAAATTATTACAAAAATACAAACTCTTTCAAAATTCCAAAAATATTTCAAAAACTATAACAAATTCAAAAATTTCCATGTCCAATTTCATTTTCAATTACATTTACGTCATAAAAACAGCTACATTTTTTTTTCCAAAAACTTGGCTAAAAAATAAATGAAATAATTTTTTGACACACTTGACAACATTTTTTTTGACAAACTTATAATGCAATAATCTAGTTTTTGATCTCACATAGCAATCCCTACCATCAAGATTTCTCCAAATTTAATGTTCCTACTCGTAATCACTTAAAATGAACGTTTTTTAAGCCAAAAATATGAAAATTTGCTATTTTTGACACACATAATGATTTTTTGACACACTTCCGGTACAGTTATCGAACACAGCGTCCTGTCGGACCTGTTCCTTGAGTATACCTATTTTTAGAAAAAAACATTTTTGAAATCCCTCCAGCGGTTTTCCCTGCAGCGTAGGTAATGACGGCCGGCCTACAGACAGACATACATTTTTTTTTTTTGCTTTTTTAGAATCAGGAGTTCCTAAAACGTCGAGAAATGTAAAAAAAAGTGGGGGCAAGAATTTCACTTTGAGCTCATGAATGTAATACTTAGGTCTTTCAGACCGAAGTAATGTAATTGAACATGAAATTGGACATGGAAATCTTTGAATTTGTTAAAGTTTTTGAAATATTTTTGGAATTTTGGAAAAAGTTTGAATTTTTGATTTTATTTAATTTTTACAATATTTATGGAATTTTGAAAGAAATATGAATTTGTGATTTTGTAATATTTTCTAAAAACGCTAAATATGAATCGCTGACCAAAACTAAAAACAATGTCCTCATAAAGGTTTTTTGCCGAAAACTATATCAAAATCCTTAACCTAGACCGAAGTCTTGATATCTCAAAGCTGTGAGATTTCGGCCCGTTCATATTTTATAAATTCAATTCATAATTAAAGTTAATCAAAATAAACTCATTACAACTGCGCCAGCAGAGGGGGAGTCAGTTTTTGTAGATTTGTAATTTTTATTTATTTTTTATCTGCGGGTGTGACAATCCCACGTACTCCAGACCCTGCTATTGAAAAACCAGTTAGCTTGAGATATCATATACCACTGCTTTGATTGATCGCTTTATTGTCCCTTATATCGACTTCTGTTTCTAGCATCCTGGTACAATTCTCTTATTTAGAGAAATTATTTTCTTCGCGTTGCCTATGCCTTCACAATGCCTTTGATGATAGAATCAAATGCGCGCTCGAAGTTTACGAAGAGAAGATGCAGTTGTGAATTTCATTTATTTGCTCTATGATGATACGTATTGTGTTGATATGATCAGTACAGCTTCTACCTGGTCTAAATCCGGCTTGTTCATTTCATAGTTTTTGGTTAATAGATGGAGATATTCTTTCAAGAATGATCATTGCTAATACTTTCATTGTATTAAATAATTGAGTAGGATTATACCTCTCAAGTTTTTACATTCTCTTAGATCACCTTTCTTTGAAATTTTTATGGTTAAATCCGCTTTGCATTTGGTTTGTTATTTTTACCATTGTTCCATTTATCAGCTAATAGTGGTGTTAGCACTTCAGCGGTTAGAGCTGCATATGCTTTGAATACTCCTGCTGGTATGCTGTCGGTACCAGCATCTTATCGTTTTTTGACATTTTTACTTTGACGCTCCGGAGGGGGATGTTGATAGTTTCGTTATAGTTGTCATCCGAAGACTGCGAGTTTCCTTAATTTTCTTGGCAGCTGTCAACAAAGCATTCTTTCCATCTACTAAGCTGTTGTTCATGTATTGTAAGGGTTTGACCAGATTCATCGTTTATTGGTGAATAATTCCTTCCCATATTTTTCATTTATTTAGCTGCATTCTCATATTAATTTCGGATTTCCGTTGTGCTCTGGTGACAAAGTTACTCTTTGAGGTGACAACTCTCTTCGATTTTTATCTAGGTATCATCACTATAATCCATAGGTTTCGGGACTTGTCTTGGTATCCGAACACATCTGTAGCAGTTTTTACGTAGGCTTTTTCAAATTGATCCCACTTATTATCAAGACTGGTTGTTTCGTTCTTTAGTAGATTGAGCTGAAGCGATTCTTTGGAGATGCTTTTTTTGTCACTCAATCTGGTTGTATTGAATTTCCCCCGATTTAGTTTGTTTTCATATTGCTTTGAGTATTTTCCGTCTAACGTGCATTTTGAATTTGGATTCAGTGTTCTGGAAGGTTCATGTTAGATAGTTTTCGTCACAATTTCCCACAAATCCTTATCGAAGTTGGTATCGGGTATTTGAAGTGTGCATTAGAAGTGATTTTGTTTTGAGCCCAGATTAGAATATGAACATGTGATAATCCTCTATTTTGTCATTCCGCTAAGTATATCTAACAGCGCCCAGACTGAAACAGTTTGTGATTTATCATAAAATTTTGCATCGATTGCAGCATCTGTCTGGAAACTGGTCCTGTGATGTCATGCCTATCCAACGGCGATCGCAATTGGAACTAAATCTCACCGAGCAGAAATTTGTCAGGGCTCAAATAGGGTCCTGATCAGGTTTGCCTTAGTTTAGATCAGGCATCGGTAGGACAGCATGATTGGGGCAGCATGGGTTCTTAATCAACGTTATAACTGTCCTGGTTTTCAAAAAACTTATCTCCCAAAGTTTCTCTCGGTGTAGAAGTTTTTGGTATTACTTACAATAGAACTAATTTGCATTTAATGGGAAACAATGAGATGGAACATTTTTATGATAGTAATTAGTATGTATATTGTTTACTAGGAGGTATCGCGCGGGCTGCGCCCCCCCCCCTTCCCCCGCACGCCAATACACTCTTTGCCTTTTCATCCGGCTTTGATACAATTACTAAGTACTATCCATCATAATTTAACCTCTTCTAATCTATTCTGTGTGCACCTGCTGCTTAACTATAATTCTACAAAAAACCCATCGTGAGGTGTACATACTATAAATTTTTATACGATCGATCACAAATGGCTGGAAATAATAATATGTATTAAGAAAATAATGAAATAGCAGCTTTTGTTTTTCTTTACTTTGTTTACAGAAAAAGAAACTATGCAAAAATAATGATGGAAAACAAACTATCTGTCATATAAATAATTAATTTTCTTATTAATATGGAAATGATATAAATAATAAATTTGAACGAAATGGCTGAAAGACTACATTATCGAAAAATTTAAATGCCGTAAATGGAATTTTCATGAATAAAAAGGAATATATCATGAATATTAAGGAATGTCTATATTTCCTAACCAGGAATTTGGTTAGGAAATATAGACAACTTCAGGGGAATTTTTTATTTGGAAGGGTTTTTTGTGAACAATTAAGCTTAAGTACATATTGAAAATCACTTGAATTTTGCAATTCGAAATAACTTTTCATTTTCTTCCAAATTCCTTTAGAAAATTTTTTGTGTTTCGTGCCAGGATTCGAACTCACATTCATCAGAGACGTATGTTCTAATCCCGTGTGTCGTCTTACACAACTTAGCCACAGCGGCGATGACGTTCCATATTTTAATTTTCATGTTCAGATAATTTCTAAATTGAAACTTCATCATTTTTCATATTTACTTAGGTTGAATCTTTCATCTATGATTACATATTGGAAATTGGATATCTTTGGGATTTTTTGTATTAAATTTCTAAATATTACGATGTATGAATTCATAGGATGGGAGAATATTTCGTCAACACTTAAGTTAACATTCTAATTAACATCCTAAGTCACGAGTGTAAAGTCATTACGGCACGAAACCCAAAAAATGTTTCTAAAAGAATTTTAGAGAAAATGAAAAGTTATTTCGAATTGCAAAATTCAAGTGATTTTCAATATGTACTTAAGCTTAATTGTTCACAAAAAACCCTCAGATATTGAGTCAGATATTGCGTCAGATATTGAGTTTCGCATTGATTGGCAACAATAAATAATGACTTTACACTCGTGACTTAGGATGTTGATTAGAATGTTGACTTAAATGTTGACGAAAGATTCTCTCATCTTATGAATACATACATCGTAATATCTAGAAATTTAATACAAAAAATCCCAAATAAATAATTTTTATGTTTTATACAAAAAATAAACAAAAACAATAAAAAATAAATATAGGGTCCGCGTTGAACCCCGAACCTTTCTCACAACTCTCTACATCGACAATGACAACGAAATTTTGTACTTTTTTAAACATCATTTTATTAAATCGGTTTAAATTATTAAATGTTTAAAAATGTATATTATAAAACAAACTGTTTTTTGTCCCAATAATATCAAATGTTTGCAACCTACATTGTTTTTAAAAATTGTTAAAAATCTATATTTTCTATGCTGTTATATTCGCTGTTCTATAGAACAATTTTCTGGGTTTGACTCCTGCTATAATAGTGCTACAAAGGGGAGTTAAGAAAAGCATTTCTAACATTTATATTGGCTTACATACAAAACACAACTATAATCATTTAAAAACAAAATTTTTATGACAATTCAGCTCACTAAATAAAGTTTCGATAAGGTGCAATAAAAACGCTTCATATACTATTTTTTAACAAATCAAAATGAATTATGTCGATTATTTTTCTCTGATGGGAAGGAACAGCGAATTAAATTTGCAAATAATAAAAATTTCCGTTTTCATTCATAAATGATTTCATGTTTATGTTTATTTGTCAAAAATAAACTACAAATTTATAACATTTATGCGCCTACTAAGATGAAATAATATTTAATTTTGTTAGAAGAAAAAATGACAACAAAGGTTTATGTTGTATGAAATAATGTTACTATTTCTGTTCGTTAAATCGTCTGCTAAATACAACTCGTCACCAAATTATTTGTCGATTATTTTTCAACATTACCACTCATGCCATTTGAGGTTAAAAATTCCCCTCGTGCGCTACGCGCATTCGGGACCTCAAATGACATTCGTAATAGTAATAATGATTATAAAAAATAATCGACTGTTATTTGACGACTCGTGATATTATATATGATTATTATGTATTTATGAATAAAAAAACAATAATTTTAATGTTATTTAAAAAAAATGAAAAAAAAAAAAACAATAAAAAATGTACTACGTCATCAGCGTTACGACCGTATAGAGGGATAGACTCACGGTTATTATATTATAGATGAGCAATTTCAAACAAGTTCAGCAAATTTTTGGGAAATTTTGACTTGACCCCTTTTAACTTTGATTATTTGTTATTTATATATAGTCTTTTATAAATAAAAAATATTAGTTCTCTTAGAATTTTGTTTTTCGACCAGGGGTCTTCACAGGGTGCCCCTCAATTTTTAGTTATTTTGTGATGTGAGTGCATTTTGACGAACGATTGTAGAAAAACTACTCAATCGATTTTCATAAATGATATGTCGTTGAATAGGTAACAAAGTTTTTAAAAATGTATACTGTTAATTTTTTGAAATAATATTTAACGGTGTAACATAAGAAAAAAACGGTGTAAAATAAGAAAAGATGGCGCTACACCTCTTTTTTTAACTATATTGAAGCTTACATTATATCTAGCTATTTGTGAAAGTTTAGGACATGCATTATTTTTTGTTTTAAAGATAAAATTCGGTGTGCATATGACTGTCGGGAATCAGTTTTATTTGTTCTGAAGGAAAATTATAAAAATGGCGTTTTTTTTTATGTTGCATATCAAATATTTTATTATTAGATGAACTTTTTAAAATATTATAAAAATTATATATGTAGTACAATAAATAAAATAAATACAATTGTTAAAAATAGTTTACTTATTTTACAAACAGAAGTTTCTTTTGAATAGGAAAACACTTCTGCAATTATTTTCTTTGTGAAAAAATGAAATGTTTATTTATCACTTTTAGTAATCACTTGTCACTCTTATAAAAAATAATTTGATAGTCTCGACTGCAAACAAAAAAGCCGTATAAATAACTAAATCTATTTAGGGACTTTTGACTGGAGAAGTATTATGTTCGTATTATGTTATTATGGAATCAAAAAGTAAAAGATTGTATTTTAACATTAAATTACAAATATTTTATTATTGAATAAACTTTTTAAAATATCATACAAATTATATATGTAGGTTAAAGAAAATAAATATAGTTATTAAAAATTATTTACTTATTTTACATTTAAATGTTTCTTCTCGAAAAGCTCGTTGACACTAAGATAGTTTACAATCTGCTAGTTAGATTTAGTGTCGATGACACACATAATGGTTTGCTTGCTCAAAAGCTAGCTAGCTTACTTGGAAAATTATCTTACAAAGTTTGGTGATTAACACTAAAAAGTAAAATTTTACAATCATACTACTAGCAACTACGATTATATACGGCAAGTTTACAAGCCAACAATCGCACAAGCTAACAATCGCACAAGCCAGCGAGTAAAGTAACCCGGCTTTCAACTTTTTCATGAGATTGTTTACAATCTGCTAGTTGAACATGTTGACACTGTGCGAGTTTACAATCAGATTGTAAACTCGCTGGATAGTAGATTGTAAACGATCTTAGTGGCAACGAGGCGTTAATTACTTAGAGTGTCATCGATACTTTAATGTAATCGAGGCCTTAATGTTTTCTATCATATAGCAAGCAATTCTCCGAAGAAAAAAAATCGTTAAAAACTTTCTATATACATACACACCACTATAAAAATTCTCAGAAGGATAAATTCGTTGCAAGTAAAGGGGCCCATCCACTTTGAAACATGTTTCAAAACTTGGTTTACAAACTTGGTTGCATGTTTACCATACATTATCAAACGTGTTTGTAAACTTGGTTGACAAACTTAAAATTATATATGTCAATTTCTATTGTTATTTTGTTAAACTCTTCCATACACAGTGAAACATGTTTACAAACCATTAGCTCCGCCTACTTAAAATCAAAGCATTTTGATTTTACTAAAACCAATTCGAAAACCGTCAAATTGGTTTGCAAACATCACCATACACGATAAAACATTCTATAAACACAAACCAAGTTTTGAAACATGTTTCAAAGTGGATGGGCTGCATAAAATAATTATCATAAATAATCGAATGTTTCGCAAATCATAAAGTAAAAGTGTTCGACATTCGTCAAAGAAAGTTACTTCTTCCTTGTTAAGTTAAATTAAAATCAAAACAAACCTTTTGGTAAACTCGGTAAATTTGATAATTTTAATATCTTAACAATAATTCTATTTCTAGTTTTCAGTATACTAAATATTGGAAGTTAATAAAAATGGAAGGTCTTAGAGATTATGTTGAAGATTGTTGCTTAACAAATCAACAAATCACAGAATTATTGTTGAACAATGAATATTTGTCTGACATCAAATTCAAAGTAGATGATGTTATAATTCATGCGCATCGTTTGGAACTATCGAAAAGAAGTTCTGTATTTCGTGAAGAGCTCAAAGAAATTTGTGAGGAAAAAATAATTTTGATAAAAAATGTTACATGTACCGATTTCATGGAGTTTCTTTCATACATATATTGCGATTCGTGTAAATTAAATACAAAAAACGCAATTAGTTTATTAAGATTATCTCACCAATATAAAGTTTACGGATTAGAGGAAAAGGTTTGGAAGTTTTTGACGACCATTGCTAAAGATTCTCCGTTAAAAATATGGTTGTTTGATTTTTGTATTTTCGAAAACTATACGTTTCTTGTGGAATACAGTAAATATAAAACGAGATTAAATATCGATTCAATTCTTAAATTTGATGAAGTTTTATCGATCAAAAAAGCTGTATTGGAATCTATATTACCGTTTGACTGGATCGAGTGTGCTGAAAAGGAACTATTCAATTTTATTTTCGAGTGGGTTGAATGCTATTGTGTTAAAAATCAGTTAAGTGCATCAGATCGTAAAGAATATGTTGAAGATCTAATCAAGCATTTTCCGAGTATTTCAAATGTGGATTTTGAAAATTGCACAACAGCAGAAACCGAGTTAATTATGAGATCGATTAGAAACGTTAAGAATGAGACTCTGTTTCAAATAGAAGGTCGAAATTCGGTCAAAGAGGATTCTCGAAAAAAGATATCAGATAGTACATCTGATAGTGACACAATATTTTACTGTAGAAAATCCACATTAATTACAGGATTATGGATCGATTTTCGCACACCGGTAGCTAAATTTACCGTTCATTTAACGCATCAAAATGGAAAGATTTTAAAGGGAGTTGTGTCAAAAGAGAACGAAGCCCAAATGCATTTAGTCTGTTTCAACAAACCATATGAGTTGAAATCGTTACTAAAATACAAAATTAAAATAATTTGCGGAGGGAGTTTTCCAAAATTGGACTGGTCAAATGTTCAAATTGGAGAGTTTGAACATTTAAATATTATTTTCAACAAACGGTGCGGTTGGATAAAAGAAATATTTGTTGAATAAATTGATTTCTTGTAAAATGTATATATATAACAAAATGAATTGAAATGAAATAAATGAGAAACAAAAGTATTTTATTTTATTTATTTGAAGTTTTAAAATAAAACTAACATTAGGCCCAAATTACAATTTATGCTATATTACAATCAAGTTTGTAACTAGAGTGTCTACCTCTGCGGAACAATCCAATTTGTGCTTTGATGATTTGTACGCCCATTCTCTTAATTTTTAAAAACACGGATGCTTGGTTGGAAAATAACAATTACATATATTACCGCCGATGATGACTCATGTTTAGGGTGACCATTTTTTTTCTAAGTGAAATCAGTACAAAATTTTAAGAGTTAAAATATGTACTATCCTTAGTCTCACCCAGGGTTACCAGATTTTTAAATGACAAAATCGGGAGAAATATTTAAAAAAATGGTATTTAATTAGCTGCAAATAAAATTAATTTCAAGCTAAAACTAAAAATTTGCAAAAAATATTCCATTTAGTTGTTAAAAACCTATATAAACTTGTGTTTCCTTTTTAAATAAAAACGGTTTGTTGAACCTAAAAAGCGTTTGCAAGTTTCCGTATTTAAGACAAAAAGCTCGCTTTTCGGTTGTCCAAACCGATAATATGCTATTAAGGCTAAAAAGAAATTTGTTTTGAGTGAATATTTTAATACTCTATGTATCTAAATAATACACAAAATAAAATAGCATGTGGAAATTTTATCAGAAGACTTTTTAAATTTATGGCAACCTATCTCGATTTTTTTTCACCATAAGCACGGCACGGACTTTATTTTTATACTTTCTAATATACGTATACGATTTTCGCCGTTCGTTGGGCATTAAACTTAACATTCTTTCTACAAACGCCTTAACAT
The DNA here is from genome assembly GCA_963693315.1 of Diogma glabrata. Classification (NCBI taxonomy): domain Eukaryota; kingdom Metazoa; phylum Arthropoda; class Insecta; order Diptera; family Cylindrotomidae; genus Diogma; species Diogma glabrata. Next base: position 19,603,126 of record OY856186.1, on the reverse strand, counting down.
TCGGTGTCGAGCAAATGAACAAACAATTTTTAAGAAATTAAATAAAAGTTCTATAAAAATTCTACCAATTTCTTAAGAATTCTAGGTAGGTTTTTTTCATGTCAGAAATAAAACTATTTAATTAGATGTTTAGTAAATCCATGTCTGTTACTCGAATTGTAAAACTTTCTACAATAGCACCTAGGGCATCAACAATCTATTCATATCTGTTAATTTTAATAGCGTTAAAAGCTCAACATTTGTTATTCAAGACATATCAATTCTTGTAAAAGCCTAAGCTGCCCACTGCTAACACTCAAGCCTTTTCAAATTTTTTTTCGAAATGTTAAGTTCTGATCCGAATCTGTGATCTCAATGTCTCATCTTATTATTTCGTAGAATTAAATCGAATTGTAAGGCTATATAGGTTGCAGACAACATCTAACATCTATGTAGGTTGCAGACAACATCTGCCTAACTTACATCTCATCAAAAAAAATTTATTTTATTTTATTATTAAAACATTCTTATTAAATTGTTTACGTTTAAATAAAACAATTAAACATTTAGTCAAAAATATTTTTGATGTCTAGTAAAGAAGTAATCAAAAATTACATAAGACGATTCCCGCTTGCAGTATTGCATTTTTTTGGGATAAGAATGTTTTAGTATGTTGATCCCTCATCAAAATTTTATCTGCGTGTGCTCGTTGTTGATTGAATTTAATTCGCATTGTGGGACTTTTTGAAGAAAATCGGGACGCGGGAATCTGTGTTACAAATCGGTACAGTCCCGATGAAATCAGGAGGTCTGGTAACCCTGGTCTCACCTAACCTATGTCTCTTCTAAGTCGAAAGGTAAAATTGTAAAGCGAAGTAGAGAAATCTGGTTTTCATTTTTTTAGTAGTTTTAATGAAATTTTGTTGAGACCAACTCCAGTAGTTTGTAAAATACAACTTTCTGCCACGATAACTTGGGAAAACACAAGGTTAGAGTTTTGATATATATTTTCCGTGGGGAACTGCCATAATTTAAAAATAAAAGTATTTTTTTCAAGTAATTTTTATTACAAGTTCATACCAAACGATAACTCGTATGGTTTTATTTTCGTATTTAAATTGAAACTTACATTAAAATTTACAAATTTTCTTAAAAATCAGTACTTTCAGTACATAATTTCAAAAATCAGTAAAAATCAGTACTGCATATGTCTATCAGTACAGAAGCTAGAAAATCAGTACTGTACTGATAAATTCAGTACGAATGGTCACTCTACTCATGTTAATTTAGGATTCTAATTGGTTTTATACTTAAATTACAAGCCACTAAAACGTTTAGTTTATAGTTATACAAATGGAATTGTTTAAAATACATATCGTATTTAAGAGGTTGGAATGGAACTTATTCAATAATTTATTTAGAAATTACATGTTCTTAATTTTGTACGATTTTAAGCTCATGAGATATAACTTCGCAACATTTCATGAAGCAAAAGTTTTTTTTATTTTTTTTTTATTTTTACATATTTATTTGGTTTTTGGGCATGTCAAGTAACATGACACTGGTTTTTTCAGCCCATATAACCAATTGTTTACATTTATTTATTTACTAGTTATCTTTATATAATTCAAAAAGTACTATATCATAGTACTTATTGTTTGTTATAATTTATTTAAATGAATTCAGTTATATAGGGTGAATTTTGATATATTTGTTTTTTATGTTATAGCTTATCTGAAAAGAATAACTTGCTAAGTTATATTTCTTATGGATTGATTTTGGAATCTTAAATTTTTCCATCCTGGTGGATTGGTACTATAAAATTAGGTTATTTACTTAGTAGGTTTTTATGCATTTGATTTTTCATTTGTTATGTTTGTTCATATATTTATAAATTATACTGTAAACAATGATATTTTTATAATGTTTTCTTCTTACATAAAATTATAATGTTAGAAGGGTAACGTGACTATGATTAATTTTATTATGGTTTAAGTTTTACTTATTTCTATACTTTTGTAAATCTGTAATAAATTGGAATTATTATTTGTTATTTTTGTTTATATTTTAAATTTATCTACTGGATACATATTATAGATCGGTTAGAAATTTGTTCGAATTTTTGTTCGAAGACAAAGGGTATTGAGATAAGAGACTCTTACGCTCCGAGTGTATAACAATAGATTAGTATCGAAAGTCGTAAATAACATGATTCTGAATTCTTAGAGCGTCATCCACCATCCCGTACAAATTTTTAGCTTTTTAAAAGTCCAAGTTAGCTTCCGTTAGGAAATCCGAGAGTATTTTGTATTCTTCAATTATGCCATCGCTTAAAATTTTTTGTAATGTTTTATCTTCCAGGAGCTTATATTTCTTTCTTATTGAATCTAGTTTTTTGCAATTTTCTATGCTGTGTCGCGCGTCCTCCTGTACGTCACATATCTCACAGGTGTCATTGTCTGTTTTTTTAATTAGCTTTAGGAACCTTTTATCAAATGTGTGATTAGTTCTAAGTCTTATTAACTTTTTGATTCTTCCGGGGGGCAAGGTGGAGTTTTTAAACCATGTTTTGGAGTAGGTGCTACCGTTGATGTTGTTTCTGTGGATGTTTCCTATTTGGGTTGTTTTGTCTAAAAATTCTCTATTCCATTTTTTGTATAGAGTGACTTTTAGGTTTTTCTGGCATTCTTCCGTTGGCATGTCCAGATTCATAATGGTTCCAGTGGTGGTTCCTATTTTAGCTGCTGAATCTGCCTTGTCGTTTCCTGTTACATCAACGTGTCCTGGAATCCAATGTATCTTTACTTTGTTACCGCCCATCGCAATGAGATTTAGAATTTTGTTTTCATAGTATTTGTCATTTGTGTTCTCCAAAGTGTTGTTTAGTGCCCAGCATGCACTGAGCGAGTCTGTGAAAATGTTCAGGGTGTCGGCATTAGGACCTGTTCCTTCTTCTATCGCCAGTTTTATTGCGACCATTTCCAAGGTTTTGATTGATAGTTGTTCAGGGATGTTGTAGGATTGGGTTACATTTTTTTCAACATTGTACAATCCTATACCTCTACCTTGTATAGAGATAGATGCGTCCGTGTATATTGAGTTTTTGGAATGTATCTTACTAATCATTTCGTTGACTATGGATTTGGCTTCTATCTTATTGGTGTAATTTTTGCAGATCTTTTGGTTTAGGCTGGTGTGAATCTCCACTTTATTCATGAGTTTTTCTATTTTCCAGTTTTTGTTTTCTATAGTTGGAATTTTCTGGATTAGTAGGCTGTGTTTATTGAAAATTTCCTCTAGCGTTTTGCAGCTGTTACCTTGTGTTATGTCGCTGTATATATCCGAATTATAATATTTTTGTCTGATAATATATTTACCTATGGATAGTTCTAATTTGAGGTGGGTAGGGAGTTCCCCTGCTTCAGCTATTATAGCTGTGATGGTTGTACTCAGAGTTAGACCTAAACAAATTCTAAGTCTTTTATTTGTTATTTTTTGAATTTCTTTTTTGTGGAAGGTACCGTTGGAAATGATGTCGCTATATTGAATTCTGCTCTGTATTATAGCGTTGTGAATATTCAATAGGGTGGCGGGGTGAACTCCTCCTTTTTTTCTGCCTAAGATTTTCATGAAGTTCAAGCTGTTATTGCATTGTTCTAATAGGAGTTTGTTGTGTAAATTGAAATTTAATTTGTTGTCTAGGATGTACCCTAGTATCCTTGTATCGTTTACTTCCCTCAATTTATTTCCCTGATAATTGACATTGCAATTAGGTTTGTACCTTTTTCTTGGGTTATCTTTTAATATCATATATGAAGTTTTGCTGAGGTTGGTATTTAATTTTAGCTTGTTAATTCCAAGGAAGAATACTTCTATTAATTAGTTGGCTTTTAGTTCTGCTTCTTTTACATCTTTGGCGCCTATCACCATTACGAAATCATCTGCATATTGTAAAATTTTATTGTTGTCTGAATTGTATCTATGTAAGCCGTGCGTATAAATGTTAAATAGTAAAGGGCTGATGGGATCGCTTTGTGGTAGGCCTTGGCTAGTTATCATATTATGAGTCCAGGTGTCACCTTCAATTATGCAATTTCTATTGATGAGGGATTGATAAATCCAGTTGGTTATATCTTCTGACAGGTTCAAATTCAGTAATATGTCGATCAGTATATCAATATTGACATTGTCAAATGCGCTTTCTATATCAACTGAGATGATTATGGTAGTTAGTCCTTGTTTCTGATTCTGTTCGATGTATCCCAATATTTTTGTAAACATATCTTTTGTGGACTTATGTTTCCTGAATCCATATGTGTGATCCGGAAGGATGTTTTTTAATTCCAAAAAAGTTTCTATTCTTTGTTTTAACAATTTGTTTAAAATTTTATGGAAAACATTTAGAAGTTGTATAGGTCTATAGCTGTTTACTATATTGGGGTCCTTGCCAGGTTTCAAGATGGGGATGATTTTTATTTTTTTCCAATCTTCTGGATAATATTTGTTATGCCAAAGTTTGTTCATGTGATCCTTAATGGTGTTGATGTGTGCATCGGGAAGGTCTTTGAGAAGTTTTAACGTTATTTTGTTTACGCCAGGAAGAGTGTTTGCGCTCTTGTTTATGATGTTTTTGATTTCTTTTGTCGAGAATTCATCGACTAGGGGATTAATGTTGTAGAATCTGATTTTGTCTTTTTCAGCTGTAACCTTTTCCGTTAAATTTTTGTATAGGAATTCCTGGCTATTGGAGCTGATTTTGAATACGCTATTTTTGATTTTGTTAGGATTTCTGATGGCATTTATTTTACTCCATATTTCTTTAATGCTGTTACTGGGATTGATTTCTGATATATATTTGTTAAAAGATATTCTTTTTTGTTGCTTGATTTCTCTTTTAAGCCTTGCTATGGCTTTGTTTAATTCCTTTTTGTTTGTTATGTTCTCTTCGTTGTTGTTAAATATTTTTAGTTTTTGTTTTTTGATCAACCATAATCTATGGATTTTTTTAGTCCACCAAGCTTTGGGAATGTATTTGTTGTCTTCCTGGATGTTAACTGAACTGTTTTCAATGAATTTTGTGATTGCTTCTTCATAGTCCATGAAGTTGAGGGTGTGTTTAGGATTAAATTCGGAGCAGGTTTCTAGACATTTTTTATAATTTAGAATTGTTTTTGTTCTTGGGGGATCCTGTTGTGTATTGAGATTTAATAGAATCGGGAAGTGGTCGGTGTTTCCTTTTATGGTAAAGTCCCTGTGCCAAGATATGCTTGCTGTTATGTCATTTGTAGCCAAGGTGATGTCTATTGCAGATAATGTGCCATTACTTCCTCTTCTGGTTCCCTCTCCACTGTTTAGTACGTTAAAATTCGAGTCGATTATCAGATTAGCCATCATTTCTCCTTTTTTGTTGTGTAAGCAATTACTGTCCCACAGACTATGTCTGGCATTGAAGTCCCCCATAATGATAGTGTTATTGTGGTCTTTGAATTTTTAAAATATTTTGCTGAGTTTATCTTTTACTGTCTTCATCGGTATATTAGGTGGGATGTATATTCCTATGAGTTTCAAGTTGTTATAGTTGTTGATGATGTCAACTTCTATTGTTTCAATTGGTATATTGTGTTTGTCCATCATAATTTTCCCTGTAGTTAGTTTTTTATTTATTATATGTTTTGTTGTTGTGTAAGTCGGTGACCCTTTATTATTTGTTTTGGATACCTTAAGCTGTGTTGAAGTTTTGTTGTATTTTAGTTGGATTTTACGATTGGATTTGCATCTTCCGTAATTGGACTTGGTCCTTTTGTTAAAATGTGATTGAGTTGTTAGAAGGCAGATGTATTTCATGGTGCATCTGATGAGGGGGGGTTGTAGAAAATTCTTTGTTAAACAGATGGATTTCAGGGCGCATCTGAGGTTATGGGAAGGTTTATGGTATATAATATTTGTGTTTATAAATTTTTTGGTAATTTCAATTTTATAGGGTTTGATTATATTTAATAAGTGAAGGTATATAAAGCAGTTGTATTTCAGGGTGCAACTGATGGTAGGGGTAAGTTTGGGGTGGGTATAGTTAGATAATATGGTTTTATTGTTAAGATCTTTTAGAAGGGATTTAAGTAGGAGTAATGCGAGGAAGGGAGTCTTTAATTGTTATTGCGTACTCGAATCATTAGTAGGGCAGGAACTGATGCCAAGTCTTAGGTTTTTTTTTATAATAAGGTCTATATGGTTGGCGAATTCCCCCATCTTAATTATGGGTTCATCGTATCCTAAATTATTGGTAGGGATGGCGATGATTTTGGTTATCTGTTCTTTAATGCAATTATTGATATCTGAAATGGTTTTGAAATCTTGGATGAGGCATTCAAATTTCTTGTCCATTTCCTCCCTTAATTCATTTTTGAATTTTAGAAAGTCTTTTCTTAATTTTATTATTTCTATATTTTCTTGATGTTCGTTTTTTTTGTTGGAACTTATGCCTTTTTTGAGTGTAGCTATTTCATCCGTCAATTTTGTATTTTTTTGTTGAGTTCCCTGTCTTTTTCTTTTTCTTCTATTAATTTTTCGTTGTATTTTTGTGAGATTATTAATTCTTCTTGTAGTTTGTTTATCTGTTTGTTGAGTGTTTCGTTTTCTTCGTTGTCTATTTTTAACTTGTCCATGTCCTCCTTCATGGAGAAGATTGCCGATAATAAGGTATTTTTTTCTACTTCTACACTAGTTAAGTTCCACGCAATAATGTGCGTTGGTACTGTAGAGGCGGGAAATTCTTATAGTTCGACGTAGTCGAATGCTTCTTTAAAGGTCAATTTCTTTGTCGTCGTCCAGAATTTGACGTCCTTTTGTTTAATAAATTCTCTACAATTGTTGTCATAAACCTTGTGTGTTCCTTTGCAGTGGGCACAAGTAGTTTTCTCCTTGCATACTGCAGTATTGTGATTAGAGTTGCCGCAATTGTAACACTTTTCCGTTCCTTGGCAGAAGTTGGTGGAGTGTCCGTACCTTAGACATCTCTTGCATAGGGTAGGATTGGGTATGTAATATCTTATGGGTCTTCTTACTTCGAAGAGTTTGACATCATCTGGAAGTAGACTGGATCGAAATTTGATTTTGATTGCTGTGGTTGGTTCCGGTTGGTTCAGTACCGTATTCCATTTTTGGATTCTCTCTATGTTGATAATCTTATGTCTATCCATCAGATCTTCTCTTATTGTGAGTAGATCCATATCCAATGGGATTCTGTTCAAAATTCCTATGGATTCTATGATGGAGTTAGGTATGTAGATGTTTATTTTCAAATTCTCTTTCAGATCATAATCTTTAGAATTTTATTAGTTGTTGATCCGTCTTTAGTGATGATCTTGATCTTATTTTTGTTAAGTTGGTCAATTCTGATTATGTTGCCATAATTTTTTCCCTTCAGTAACCTGCCTATGTGAATGTCATTGATATTCTCTTTTTCCGCTATTAGAGCGTACGGTCCCATATCTCCAGGAAGATAGTTGAGAATTCTTGTGTTATTATCGGTTGTAGTTGTTATTTTGTTCGATTTAATTTTGGGTGTTTCTGTGTGGGATTTCTTTTTCCTTTTCAGATTAGAGGCCCCTACTTCCATGGCTTGATCTTCTTCATATTGTGGATTGAGAAATTTGTGGTATTCATTTCCGTTGGAATTGTATTCCGGGGGATTGTAATTATCATTGGCACTCATTATGTTTGTACAATGGAGTCTTGTTAGTATTAGGTGTGCTAAATTAATTTATTGTTTTAACTGACACTTTGTATTGCCTATAAATTTAATGAAAAATTGTTTTATTAAAAATTAGGAAGAATGTTTATACCACGCCCTGAAATAATTGTACTTCCGTTATATTGTTGTATCGGACGAGGTAATGATTCTTGTTAATATGTTTTTAAATTTATAATTATGAATGTTGTCACATTAGAATTCAGTGTGGGTAGTTAGACGCTTTTATGTTCTGGAAATATCGATAAGTAAGGTTATTTTAACCTTGGATATTTTACCATCCCGATTTTAGTTAATAATTGCGATTTGTTAAAGTCACTTTGTAGCGATTTTGTAATAAATGTATTTTAGTAATGGATTATATTGTTGTCAACTTGGACCCTTAAACAATCCACGAGCCTATACATTTTTGACGACCACTCTCTAGATTTCAAAATCATGCACGACAACTATACACAATTTTTATATAATTTAATTTTATATATATGCCGAGTAATATGTATTTCTCAGAGCTATTATAAGAGTCTCTTACCTGAATAATATAGGAGGATATCGTATATTAATTAACAATTGTCTTATAATCCTAATTTTGTATTGTTGGCTTGATGTTCTTATCCATTGAATTTCCATGTGCGGCAGTTGCGTAATTCCATTGGAATGTTCCGGAGCGCGTTCTTATGTTTTAATTCTATGCTTTTACTAATTTTGCAAATTCCGAATTAATGTGAATAGTTGTAGGGCTGTATATAAATCCTATTCTGGCTTGACTCTTGTAATATATATTTTATATGTTTCAGGGTGTGGCACTTGTGTTAAATAGCAATGTCGACTTTAACCACGTTTGAACTTGTTCCAATCGTGTGGTGATAATTTTGTTAGTTGAGATGTTGCTTATTTATTATTTATTATAAACTGATCCACTTTTCCACGATGTAATATTAGTCAACGTTTATTAGGATAATTAGCGTTTTACCCCAGAAATCACTATTTTGTGTTTCACAATCACAATGGCGTCCTTACTGACGCTAACTTTATTAATATTTGTTGTGTTGCTTTCTTGAAATATATTGGTTTTAACACTATTGAATGTAGTTTTTAGATAAAATATCTAGATTATTTGGTTATTATTTAATTTTGTTTGTTATTTGTTAAATTTCTCATTAGAATTTCTTTTCGTTTTAGATTGATAACCACTCGACTTATCTTCACGGTGTTCGAGAAACGAATGAAGCAAAAGTTAACTTTTATTGGAAAATATTTCATTATATTATACTCTAGAATTTCACAATAAAAATACAAATTGTGGAATTTTTTTTAAATATGTCATAGATAGGCCAATATTATACGATAGGATGGAGGAAATTTAGCTGAGAATACGCCCAGTGCTAGTGGCATACTCTTTAATCATGTGACGCACCGCCCTCGTAAATGATTAAAGCCCGCATATAAAGTTATATGGAAGTTCATTTCCTCGAGCAAGCAATAGCATGGCATCATCACGGAATATTATAACTAAGATGGAGGGTGCTCTTCCACTAGTGATATCTCACTGCTATTACCTGTGGTGAGTGATACCTCACTTTAATTCATTTGCCGATAGTACAGAGTGTACGCGGGGTCGTCACACCCATAAATAAAAAATATGAAAATCAAACAAAACTGATCCCTCCCTCCTGATATGTATTGCATAGAAATAAGTAAAATTTTTCGTTTCCCGGAGATTATTAAGACGAACTTTTGGAAGCCCGTTATGATTTATGAAATTTATTAAAAATGTTTGATATTCGTAAAAAATGATTAGTGTGAACTGTGTGCTAACCAACGAACTTAAAATTGTGGAGAGCTGTTATTTATGTCGACAAAATATGTGTTCGTTTTGCAAATTTTCTAGCTATGCTTAAAACGGTTTGATATCGTGTGAAAACTATAAAGGAGCCTATCCACTTTGAAACATGTTTCAAAATTTGGTTTGTGTTTATAGAATGTTTTATAGTGTATGCTGAAGTTTAGTAAAATCAAAACGCTTTGATTTTAAGTAGGCAGAGCTAATGGTTTGTAAACATGTTTCACTGTGTATGGAAGAGTTTAATAAAATAACAATAGAAATTGACATCTATAATTGTAAGTTTATCAACCAAGTTTACAAACACGTTTCATAATGTAAGGTAAACATGCAAACAAGTTTGTAAACCAAGTTTTGAAACATGTTTCAAAGTGGATGGGCTGCATAATATTTTCCCAAATTTCCCAGAAAATGGACTTTTCTTAAATACTCTGGGTAAATCCATTCTTTACAAAAAAAGCTCGAGAAATTCTGATGAAATCGACATTAGTATTTTGGATCTATTTTATTTTATATTTTTATTTTCTGCTTTAACCGTTTTTGGGGGAACGATGTATTATGTAACGTTGATTTTAGTTGTGCAAAATTGTATAGAGGAAATCGAGGTTGAATACAATTATGTTTTGTATTTCATTGCGATTATTTAGTATCATAACAATATGTTCATAGTTCTATGGTAAGAAATCGCCGGAGTGAGGATGGGTTAAATTGAACTTTTATTCAGGCGAGTGGGTCAGATTTATATAAATTCATCTGAGATAAGTGTCGCGTTTTTTTTCTCGACAATGTTGATTATTGTTAACAATTGTTAACTTTCGTCGTTCTTTAATTCAATAATTTTAACATTGTGTAACAAAATAACGTCATGATGTCGTTCCTAAATTCAATGTTAAACTGTCAAAAGTTAACATTTTGTAACAATTTCCCACTCACCTCTTAGACATGAATTATAGAATTTTGTTATGTCAAATGGTATGTTGTGATCTATTTATCTGTCAAAATGTTTATAATTAAGAGATCCGTAAATATGAAAACACTGAATATTTTTATTTTAAATATACTTGTTTTATTTATTAACAATAAATGTGTTTTTTATTTATAATATACAGACAACTTTTTTTACACAACATTTCATTTCAAGTCTAAAACGGAAGTGCCTCCATCTTTTTATTATTTTCTATTAAATTTAATTCCCTATACACCTATTCATTTTGATCAGCTATTCATTTTGATTTTACCCTACGTACAAAGTTATTCATTAATTGTTTAAATTCAAATTCAAATATATGCGATGCTACAGCTCGGCCGACCTGACAATAACGACGACCTCGACGTTAATTTTCATCATCAGACATATCTAAATTAAAATCAAAGTTCATGTCTATATCATCGACATGTCCTCCTAAATTCAACCACCTTTTCAAATTTGTTTTATCGAACACTCCTTCGAATGGCAACTGAGTCACTTGGAAACTATCTACATCAGTTATTAAATACCGATCATTGCCCAATGTTTTTTATATAATATATGGACCCTTAAATTTTGGAATAAGCTTGGAATTAACCCCTGGTGTAGCAACATTCCTAATCATGACATAATCTCCTATAGCAAAGTGTACTTCTCCTTTACACTTGCTATCATTATATTTCTTATTATACTCCTGTACCTGTTTATTTTTTATTATTGCTCGTTCTCTAATTTGATCTAAACAAGTTCGACCAACGGAAGAATTTGAGACAAAATTTTTAAAATCTTCATCGCCACCTTTTTGATTTACTCCATATAACATTGTATTTGGAGTTGTATTAATGCTTCTACTATGAGTGTTATTAAAAGCATACTCTACATTTTTCAAAACTAAATCCCACTCGACTCCTCTTTGATGATCGACTAATTTGCTAAGCAACGGTGTCATGAACCTGTTCATTCGCTCAATTTGACCGTTTGCCCTCGGGCATGCCGTAGCTATTAAAACGTGTTTTATTTCGAGACCGTCTGTAAAACTCTTAAAAGCATCCGACGAAAAAGCAGAACCCCTATCCGAAACTATCCTATAAGGTTTATCATAATATTCAAAATATTCTTTCAAAGAGGCAATAACTTCCTTTGCGTTAGTCGTCTTTGAAGCATACAATTTTACATGTTTCGTGAATGCATCAATAATTAAAAATATGTACTTATATCTCCTTTTTGTTTCATTCAATGGGCCATAATGATCGATGTGTAGGGTATCAAATGGCTTTGTACCTTTATCAATATTATGTAAGAAATCCCTTTTATACTCACTCGAGGAGAATGAAATACATTTTAAGCAGTTCTTTATATGTTCTTTCACCCGATCCTTCATATGAGGAAACCAATAAGTACGCTTGATCATTTCAATGGTTTTATCCATCCCTACGTGACGTACTTCGTCATGGCATGAACGAATAACATTCGTTTGCATAACACCAGATGGTACCATGAATAACAGATCTCCATTATATTTCCTATAAAGAACACCATTCCTCAATTCGTATAAACAACTTTCTCTGAACTCTAATTGGCGTTTTACTTGTGCAATGTGTGGATTAATACTTTGAGCGACACAAAGATTCCTTTCAAAAGTATTTTCTTCCAATACTAGTATATTCTGATTTCTACTAAGACAGTCAACATGCCTCATACGATTTCCTTCTCGATGAATCACATCATAGTTATAATTTTCCAAAAAAAGTATCCATCTACTAATACGCTGATTGATATCTTTTTTTGCCACCGTTTGTTTAAATGCATTGCAATCAGTTATAACTTTAAACTGAATGCCATGCAGGTATACATGCCATCTTTTAATTGACGCTACTATAGCCAACGCTTCCAATTCAAAGCTATGATACCGAGATTCAGCGGGTATAGTTCGTCGACTATAAAACATTACTGGATGCATGCAAGAATCGTCTTGTTTTTGCATTAAAACACCAGCTATACCGACTTTTGAGGCATCGCAATGTAACTCCGTATACGATGTGGGGGAATAAATTTTTAATACTGGCGCTGTGATTAAAGAATTTTTCAATTTTTCAAAAGCCTCTAATTGTTTTTCCCCAACCTCAAATTTACAATCATCTTTACAAATTTCACTTAATGGTTTTGAAATAATGGCAAAGTCCTGAATAAATTTTCTAAAATAACTAACAAATCCCAGAAACCGTTTTAACTCCTGAGCATTTCTAGGTAATCCAAACCTCTTTACCGATTCTATGTGATCGTTGCTTGGCAAAATTCCATCTTTCGTTAGTAAATAACCTAAATACACAATCTTGGTTTCTAAAAATCTGCACTTTGCTATTTTCAACTCCATACAATTTTCATTCAACACTTTGAAAACTTCTTCCAAGATTTCTAAATGTTCTTCTATGGTAGTAGTTGCTATCATAATATCGTCTATATATATCAATACCTTCCCTTCGTTTATTAGTTTTGCGAACGCTTCTGTAACGTACCTCTGAAATACAGCGGGCGCATTACATAACCCGAAAGGTAACCTAACAAATTCATACTGCCCCGTCGGCGTAACGAAAGCTGTAAATTTGATCGATTCTTCATTTATTTTTATGTGATGGAATCCATCTTTTAAATCTAATAAAGTGAAGAAACATTTACCCCTTAACATGCTCAAGTGGTCTTCGATGAGTGGGAGTGGAAATCTATCCCTGACCGTAATTTTATTTAACTCCCTAAAGTCAATGCATAGCCTATTTTCCCCATTTTTCTTTTTCACCAAGACCACCCTACTGGCATATGGAGAATTGCTCTTTCTTATGATACCCCTATTTAACCAATCTGAAACTATCGAATTAACTATATGCTTTTCAGCAAAAGATAATCTTCTCGGAGTATAATAAAATGGTATATCTGAATTTACTACGATACTCATTATAGAATCTATCTTCGGCTTTTCTGGCTTTTGTGCAACCAAATATTTATTTTTATAAATTTCTAAAACTTCAACTTTATTTTCCTCCCCAATATCCCCTATATTAATTTCAGGTAACTCACCATTTGAAGTGTGTTCAATATTACAAATTTCATTTATCGCGTTGTCAATTTCTGATTCGGGCTTATATACCGATATATTAACTGTTTCACCACAGAAATTTATACTCACTCCCGGATATGCAATAAAATTTCTTCCTAATAACATGTCTGAAGCCATCGTATTATCAGGTACAACCATCAACTGTATCTGAAATTTAAAATCATTTGTAAGTATATCACAATTAATTAGTTCATTTACATTTAAAACTGAATTTGCAATTCCAGTAAAAGATATATTAGTATTAACTTTAACTACATCATCAGGAATACATTTCCTTTTGATAAGACTAACTGGACTGGCAGTATCAATTATTGAATTAATATTATTTAATATAAAAGGTTTTAAAATACAAACATTTATTCTATAATTAGGAATAAAACTAAAATTCTTGGATACTTCCATACTATTAATTTCCTTTTTGACACGATTAGGACATGATGATGATAGATGACCTTTATTACCGCATCCATAGCAGGCACCTACTTCAATTTTCGGCATCTTACAGTTAGGACTTATGTGTCCACTTTTACCACAGTTGTAACACTTCATCGCACGTTTATTTGAATTATCTGAAGTACATTTTGGTAATTTGTCTCGCGAAGAACCTTCTGACACACCCATTTTGACATTATTCAAATTTTGACGGTCACTTTCTGACACCCTTGACATGACATCAAAAAACTCTGTTGTTGTATTAATTTTATACATTCTAGCTTGTGATTTGAGAACAGGACAGTTTAAACCTTCGATCATGTAGTCAACAATATCCTCCTCTTCTAAATTCAATTTATTTCCCAGCACTAACTTATTGTGGAAGTAATCTGGAAATGGCTCCCCTTTCTTCTAAATACATTTTTCAAAATTACGACGCATTGAAAATCGATCCTGTTTCAAACCAAATATTTACGTCATTTCGACCTTCAATTGTTTCAAATCATAAAAAATGTGATCGGATTTAGAGTGAAACCACGCCAACGCTCTACCACCCAATTTTCCAATCGTTATTATACGCATACGTTTCTCATCTACACCATAGGCTTCCATAACAGCATCCAGTTGTGATAAGAATACACCAATCGAATCATCAACCTCTCCATTAAAATTTGGAATAAGTGAAGAAATCTCCGAGTTACTAATAGATGGAGAAGCACCCTTCAACGCGTGTAGTAACACATTCAAGTTTAATACCTCGCTTGCACCATATTTACCATTATCAGTATCACCTTCATCACTTTTTCCTTTTTTTCCACCACGCGGCATCTTGAAAAAAAATTAATTTGTAGTAACCTCAAATTAGAATTATGTACTACAATTTCACTCCAATATTTAATCTTCAAGTACCCCACACCTGAACTGAAAACACTGAATATTTTTATTTTAAATATACTTGTTTTATTTATTAACAATAAATGTGTTTTTTATTTATAATATACAGACAACTTTTTTTACACAACATTTCATTTCAAGTCTAAAACGGAAGTGCCTCCATCTTTTTATTATTTTCTATTAAATTTAATTCCCTATACACCTATTCATTTTGATCAGCTATTCATTTTGATTTTACCCTACGTACAAAGTTATTCATTAATTGTTTAAATTCAAATTCAAATATATGCGATGCTATAAATACAATTTCTTGTTTTTGTGTTTCGCAATTGAGTTTTATTATATATAAATTAAATAATTTTAATATATTTAATTTATGTGCTCAAATAGAACAAATTTATTTTTGACAGATCAAAAGTCTAATATTTTGTCGTTCTTAAATTATAAATCAACATTGTCGATGACCATGACGTTTCAACACAATTTTATGACATTTTAACAATGTTAGAAAATGTTAAGAAAAGAACGCGACAAAGATCTTTTAGATGTTTAACCACAGTTAGGGTGACCAGATTGAGCATTACAAAAAAGAGGACAAGCTTTTAGTAGGAGAGGGGGTGCGGTCAATATTTTTAAAACTCATCAGAAAAGGTTCACTTTATTTCCGAGCTAAGAAAATAATTTTGATATAAAAATAATTACATTTACAATCTCAACATGCATGCACAATGGAAAAGCTTTTTTCCTGAGTTTATTTTTATATCTGCTTGGTCCCCTTTGAAAATGGATTTTTTCCACTAAATAACAAAATGTAGTCGTCGTTACTTTTTCCGCTGTTTTTTCGTTACTTTTTCATTACTTTTTCTTTGCATTTCATTTCTTTTATGGTCCGATGATACAAGAAGTTAGTCGATTTTTGTCTGAGCAGTGTTGGGCAGTCCGCAAGTATTTATTACAACACGTTTTTGGCTTATTTTAGCTCATTTTTAAACATTCAAACTGTTGACTGTTGTTGTTTCAAGTGCATATGAATAACTCAGGTGCATATGAAGGTTTTATCTGTTTCTCCAGTTGCGATGTTATATATCAAATTTGATCTCCCTAAGTTAAATTAAGTCTTTCATTTTTTATTTTGCCCTATTTAACACGATTTTTTTTATCTTCAGTTAAATTGTATGGATTTCATCGCGAACTTTAATAATGAGATCCAAATGTACTATATTAATGAGATCCAAGTTTGTTTCAAAATTATTTTGAGAAAAAAAATTTTTTTAAATAGTTTTTACTCAAGAAAACGATAAAAAAATTTAACTTTTGCCTTATGGATAATAGAGAATATATTTAACTACATTTGCATTGTGCTAGCTAATACAAAAAATAAATAAAAATCTTTCTTTTGACACACTTGACAACATTTTTTTGACAAACTTATAATGCAATAATCTAGTTTTTGATCTCACATACCAATCCCGACCATCAAGATTTCTCCAAATTTAATGTTCCTACTCGTAATCACTTAAAATTAACGTTTTTTAAGCCAAAAAATATGAAAATTTGCTATTTTTGACACACATAATGATTTTTTTGACACACTTCCGGTACAGTTATCGAACACAGCGTCCTTTCGGACCTGTCTCTTGAGTATACCTATTTTTAGAAAAAAAAAATTTTTGAAATCCCTCCAGCGGTTTTCCCTGCAGCGTAGACAATGACCGGCCGGCCGGCAGACAGGCATACATTTTTTTTTTTTTGCTTTTTTAGAATCAGGAAGTCGTAAAACGTCGAGAAATGTCGAAAAAGTGAGGGTAAGAATTTCACTTTGAGCTCATGAATGTAATACTTAGTTCTTTCAGACCGAAGTAATAAATTCTATAATATAATAACTTTGTTTAAAACCGTAATTTTTTTTTGTCTGTAGTTAAATATAATTAAATAAAATAAATCAATAGTTAGCTGTATTTTTGTCTCTAAAGTCACAATTGAGTTATTTTTCACTTTTTTGTGTTTTTTGAAGTCGGTTCTATTTTTTTAAAAAAGTTTTTTGTTTTTCCATTTTTAGTTTGGTTTTATACCCAAATGTCGGTTAAAAAGGCGTTTTTGAAGTAATAACTAAGTCTCGGAATGTATTCATCAATGACAATCAAGTAATCAATGGTTTTTCGATTTTTTGAGAAAAAAAAGGTAAATTTCCTGTCATAGAAAATTATATTGGACCACCTCGGAATCTAAAGCAATATAATACAGCTCAAACCATCCAAATACAATAAGCGGTTTCGAAGAAATCGACGAAAATACATAAAAAATACAGGTTTTTTCAATTTTTTGAAAAACAGTATTTTTGACGTCTTAGAAAAAAATACGAGACTTTTTCGAAATCCACCCAAATAGAATGCAATTAAAACCATTCAAATCGAATGAGTCGTTTATGAGAAATCGCTGAACAGACATTAAAAATACAGTTTTTTTCCAATTTACTGAACAACTGTATTTTTCACGTCGTAGAAAAAAATACAGATTATCCCCCAAAACAGCCTTAATAGAATGCAATTTAAATCATCCAAATCGTATGAGCCGTTTTTGAGAAATCGGTAAACAAACATACATCAACATTTATCAAAAAACAGTTTTTTTAGTTTTCAAAAAACTGGTATTTTTTACGTCATAGAAAAAAATATGGGACCATCTCGGCATCTACTTAAATAGAATACAATTTAAATCATTAAAATCGAATGAGCCTTTTTTGAGAAATCGGTGAGCAAACATCAATAGACATAAAAAAAACCCCAAGTGAAACACAGAACCTCCTTCTTTTTTGAAGTCGGTTAAAAAGTTGATCAAATCTCAAGGTTTTTCATGCAGTATTACCAGCACATTAAAAATATAATTAGAAAAACTTTATTCAAAAGATAAATTAAATACCTAAGATGTTTGACGACCAAAAACAGCACTAAAAGCATAATTTTGAAAAAAAATACCAGACACATTTTTTTGGCTTCAAAAGAGGACATGTCCTCTTAAAAGAGGACGTCTGGTCTCACTAACCACAGTGGTCATGAGGATATTTATAGCAAGAGGAGTTGTATAATTATTCGTTTCTATATTAATTTTATTTGACTCGCTTCTGCGACCTTGCAGACCTTCGATCAAATAAAGCAACCCCACCCCCCCCCCCCCCCCCCCCCCCCCACCGCGCCCCACCCCTCTTTGTTATTCCCCTTCCAAAATTTTCAATTTCCTTCCTTAGTCAAAATTATGAATAGGGTTCTATAATTCTTGGTTTTGGGTCTGCACGGTCGCAGAAGCAAGTCGAATAAAATTAATATAAAAACCGAGAATTATATAATCATCTTCGATAAAAGCGTTTGCGTTTTGTCGGCGGGCGTTTTGTCGCCGGGGATTTTGCGCCGTGCCTTATGTCGGTAACCCGCTTATGTTTAACATTTTTTACCAACACAAACTTAATAATTGGCTAGTGAAGAGTTTCAAGTCCCACATTTTTATTTTAGAGTAGTTAGGATAAAAAATTCATAAGAACATTGAAGTTTTTAATTTAATTAATGATCATAATTGTGCCCACATGAAAATCATTCATCGCATAACACTGACACTTACTAATCCCTAAACAAACAAATACATTTCAAAAGAATAACAAAACATACCAAAAAAATTATTTGATAATTTAAAATATTTATTTTATAAAATAATTTTCATTTTGATTGTGAAAGAAAAACCAAATGTGAAAAGGTTTTATTTGGGTAAGATTTTTTTTTTTTTAAGAGTGAAATGTAATCACAGAAAAGGATGTTTATAAGTGAACCAATTTTTATTTAAAATTTTTGTAATATTGCTTTTGAAAATGTTTACTTAAATTTGGATTACTCAACTTTTGCTAAGATTGTGTAAATATGTGAACTTCGTCTTGCCAGTGGCTACTCCCACAAACATTATGTGCATGGTGCACGAGTCTGCACATTTCGTGCACTTTTGTATTTTAATAATATTTCATTTTTTTTAATATTCTAGTGCATATTTTAAATTTAGTTGAAGTTTAAAAGTATTTGTATGGTCATACCTATTTCACTACCTTGGAAGAATAGCAGCACAACTCGGAAAATAGAAATTTCGAGAAAATGACAACGTGACGTTGTTGCAGCGAAGAATATGAAAAGTTTCAAATTTTGAATACCGACATAAGTACCACCTACCGTTTTTACGAGTGAGATTGAATTGTGACACTTTACCACATAAAAATTTGACAATATTACGATTTTATGCAGAAAAGTCGATATTCATAATTTTGAAGTTGTGCCGGTATTCTTCCAACGTAGCGATTTGTTTTAATTTAACAAGTTGTTTACATGATTGATGATGTATACAAAATGTGCATAGAACTTTCAGGCATAAATACATAAATATTTCATGTATGGCTTTTATGACTAGGATCTTCTAATGCGTTGTGAATTTTTCCTATACTAATATTTTTGGTAACATCATTACGACAAATGAAGATTGCGGTCATATTTTTAAATTGTAAAATGAAATTGTAGGTTTGTGATTGCATTTGTAAATGAAGCGTCCATTTTTTGAACGATATAATTTAAATGAAAAAAAATCATAAAAAAATATTAATTTTCCACCATTTTCTTAATATTATAGAAAAATAAGTTTAAATATCCGTAAACCGACATGAAAAATGATAAAAAAAATATAATAACTTTTTAAATCACTAAATTTAATTATTCAAAGTTCCTGTTTGTTATTTGTTCATGCTTTCATTACCTTCACACGAAAATCATATTATCTCTTAAAATGTTAAATGAGACTGGTTTCATTTTAGAAAATTTTAAACTACATTTTCACCCTCAATTTTTTTTTTATTCTATCGTTTCGCTTGTTTTTTATTTTTTATTATTCGTGAAATATATGGCATTTTACGACATGTGCACGGTATGGTGGACATCATGTGAATGGCATGTATTATACACAATTTTGTGCATGGGGATTTTGTAACATGCACAATTAATGCACATTTTACGAACTTTTTTTAAGATTGTTTTACGGGTAAGTTTGGTGGCCTATACTTACCCATATTTTTTTAGTTTTCATTGGTTGTTGTTTCCCGCATCACATCCGTCAATCTTCTCCGCGTCCATTTTGTTGTTCCACCTTCCTAGTTTTCAATTTCTTTTCAATCGGTTTCCTTTAAGTCACTATGGCTTGCACTCCCAAAATAACCTTGGCCAGCAGCAGCGTGGTCTGTGTTCTGCAATCTATGCGGGTAGAAGACGGAAGGCCTGATTGATGCACTGATGCGGGCCTGTCATCATGTCTTCCATAGGAGTTTTATTTTTTTTTGTGAATTTGAGAATGTTGTTTTCTTTTCATAAATTTTGATAATACATTTTTTATATATTTTTTTTTTGTGTTTTTAATTTTTTGTTAGAATTATTTTGTTTTAAGATTTGGATTTTTGTATGAATTTTTGTAATTGTTCGTTGTTCTGTGGGCGAAAGGCAAGAGAAAGTCTTGTAAGTCCTGACGCGCAGACAACATTTGTGTAGTTATGTGTGAGTTTGGTTTTGTCTGAGATTGTTCTGTGGGCGGAGGGCAAGATATCCTGTAAGTCCGGACGCGCAGACAATATTTGTGTTTTGAGTTTTTTTTGTTGTTCAGTTTTGTTCTATGGGCGAAAGGCAAGATCCTCATAAGTCCTGACGCGCAGACAATTCGTTGACGTTTAGTTTATATTTTGTGGGTGTTTGTTGTAGAGTTGTATTTCTGGGAGTAAAAGGCAGAACTCGTAAGTCCTTGGCACACCGACAACATTTATGTTTAAGCTTTTTTGTTTATTTTAGAACCGCAAAGGTAGGAAATGTCCTTCAGACGTATTCCTTGCTTGGGTGGGAATTGGCTGCTGTAAGAGGGTCGTGTGTGGTGATTTGATATGGCTCGGATCTTGTTGACCCCTGATGGTTAGCCTCTAGGTCGTCCCACCAAAATTATTTTATCACGTTCACGGGTTCTCAATGAGGTCATGACCACCAAGTGTTACGCTCATTAAGTTTAACTGCCATTGTCTTCGAGAATTCTATTTGTTAGAGCGCAACCTGTTAGGGTAGGAAGAGCGCAGACCAGTGGACGATAACAGGGTGATGAATCGCCTGTCGTTCGGGCCGCTTCATTCTCAACACAGGGTGTTCCGGTGGTGTCATTGGCTTGCCAGGGAACAGGGAGAAGGAAAATGTTAACCCTTGACTTTCTGAGCCAAAGTTCGACCACCTCTGTTTTTTGGTCGCCAATCAATATTACCGAAACACTCTTCCAAACTACTTTTTTTTGTTAATTATGTGTTTAGGTTAGATTTGTTTTTTTTTAGCTTTCGATTTTAAGTTTTGTTTTTAATCAGCCCGATTATTCTGCTGCCACCTATCCCAATAGTTTTTTTCTTTCCTCCGCTAGTTTTCGTAAATTTGTTTTTGGTTTTACTTGTTTTGACTCCTTATACTTTTTTTGTTGGTCATTATTTTGGTTCTTTTTGTCTTTTTATCTCTGTGTTTTTTTGGTTTTTGGTAAATTTTGTTTTTGGTTTAATTTTGTTTGTATGACCCGGCTAGTTCTGTCGGTAGAGCCTGAGAGTCTATCTCGGTGTTTGGGTTTGAGCCCAGCTCCCATTTCATTTCTTAATTTTTCTTATGATTCTCAGGACGAATGCAGTCAGCCGGACTTCCTCCTTTTGGCCTGTCCTGTAATGGGCATGATATTACTTTATCAGATGTACTTCCAGTTTCCGTCCTATAGTAATATGCTATAAGACTTATTCGAAAATATATGTATATATTTTCAACGTCATTTTAACCTTGTTTGTGTAACAACACAATTATTCAAACAAATTATTTAAAACATTGTTTTTTTTTATTAATCAGTTGTTGGTTGTTAGTTGAAGTAGTCAGTTTTCAAGCAGTTAGGCTTGGAATATTGAGTTGGTGAGTTTTTTTTTATAGGAACGTTCGGTTTAAACTCTTGAGACAGTTGGTCAGTTGAGTAGTTTTTAGAATTTTGAGTTTGAATTAAGGTGGAAGTTTTGTTTTGGTATTGATGATATGAAGTCACTAATAACGTATTGGAAGTATATCGAGGTGCTTTTGTGTTGAAATCATATATAGTTATACATGAAGTGACTAAATTTTTTGTCGGAAATAAATTAGTTCTGGAATGGTTACAAGTTACAACTAATAAGTTTTTTTTTGTATTTATATGTGAGGAGATATAACTCCGAATTCAGAACGGCGATAAGCCGCAATTTTATTAACATAATAGAAGAACATCAAAGTTTTATTGTAAAAGAAAAAAAATATTAAGTTTGGAAAGTTACATTAAAAATTATTATAATAAGTTTAAAGTGAGAACACCCAATTTGTAAAAGTTAAAATGGGTGTAAAATAAAACAAAAAAATGTATATATGTAAAGGGATAAGAATTGAAATAAAAGATGTATAAGTAATTTATAGGTAAAATATTATATGTGCAGTTTATTGCATCCATGCTACCCCAAGCTGTAGACGGAGAACAAACAGCTCCTGGACATCAACAACTACAGGGAAGTTATTTTATTTGACTATTATTTAAAAAAATTTTTTTCATGACTTGTGATAGTAACTTAATGATATGCTAAACTTAAATAATTGAGGGAGAGAGGTAGCCCGATAGCTCACCCTCTAGGGTGAGCTATCCCAGGTGGTGTTTTGAGGAATGCGATGTTTTTGTTTTGATTATAATTCTAAATTTTCTTGTTAGTGAGGTTGGTCGAAGAATTCACGCCCGCTGGAGCTAGCACAGGGTGAAGATAGTGTTTGCGGGCACGACCAACTAGTAGACGTTCACGGATACCACAATCTAGATTACGAAATTGAACTAACTGTCAAAAACTTGCCAATAGTCTATTCTAAAAATGTCTTACGCTGTTTTTTATATCGATAAATATATTTTAGTATAACAAATTATTTGTTCGGCGTCCATCACTCTGTGCAATTCCAGTATTTAGAATTTTGTTTAAAAATCTTTACGGTTAAACTTTTTATATGTGTGTGGATAGAAATAAAGAAAGCTTTACTTCAGAATTCTATGACAGCAATCTGATTCGTTATGTATATTCAATCCATTTAGCAACGAACAGAGGAACTAATGCTTTCGACCACCAAAGATTTTCAAAATAAGGTTGTACAGGGAATCTTTATATAGACACCTTCATGACTCCCTTGAAGCCAACATTTTCTTCAACAAGATTTCCAATTTCATATATATTTTCACATATATTTTCAGTTATCATAGCCTTTTTTCCGAAAACCATCTCTCTGCGAGAAATCTCAAGTATCATCTGATACCACTAAGTTCTAGCTTTAGTATGGTATCCAGTCATCCTGACTAACCTCTAGGTGGCAACTCTACGCTTCTGTGCTTTCTCTCTCTCATTTTAAAACTGCTTATTGACATAGCGTTTATCATAGGTGCTACGCTGCCCCGATAGTGCTCTCTGCAGTTGGTACTTAGCTCACGAAGTCTCCTACTTGCGTCAACTTTTATGTAATACTTTGTTATATTTGTAATTTTTGTTTTGTTTTTATTCACTGTGGTTGAACGAGGAAATAGGTAAATAAAGTCAGCTATGATGCCTCTTGAAATCTGCCCGGTTTTCCATGTGGTGTAATTTCAAGATATTTCATTTCTATGCAAATTTATTGCGTTGAAACTTCTTTAAACCAGAGCGTCTCTTTTTAACTTGCCTCTTGAGTAGAGTACATTACATTAGAAATATAATGGTAAAACATTCTACTGCTTCCAAAATGTGTTCTTTAGCTCTACTTCGCCCAGTTAAACCTCTCCCTCTAGCCACGCCTACTTTAGGAACTTCAAGATATGAAAAAGACTCAATGAATGTAGATCATTCATTTCAATAAAGTACGCACCAAATATGTTCGAGTCTTTTCCTCCAATTATTAAATCTGTATTCGTTTGTTTTCTTCATTCCAATGTTTTTCAAGTGTTTTTTTTCTTTACTGTTCTTTAAGGTCAGTATCCTTATGTTGTTCCGATTAAACATTAGTCACTTTTCTGCTTTAATTTGCTAGAATCTTATATATTAATACGCTAAAAAAAACTTTCTGGAGCCTGAGGCTTTTTTATTCGAATTTTGATTCATTTCAAATTTTCACTGCTAAGTGCTAACTGATATTAGTGTAACTTAGGTTTTAAAGATTTTTGGGATTTTTCGGATCATAAATAAAAGAGTTATTTTTTTTTTTTAAAAGGCGTTCATGCTCCATGTAGGAGCGTTGCCAGGCTAATCAGCTTCGAATATTCACCACGGTCATTCGCAACAGCGACATAGTTACCATGGCAGCCGATTTTTTTAAGGTCGTTTATTGGTCGTTTACTGGTCGTGGTCTTCCTCGCGGTCTACCACTCCCTGGGGTACTAACGTACATTTTTCTAATCATTCCAGACTGTGAATCGGCTCGTAGAACATGCCCAAACCAAGCAATCCTGTTAGAACGGATACAACCTATTATATCAGGACCCTCAAGAAGGTCTCTGATCTCAAAGTTATACCGGGTTCTATACTCTCCCTCGTCTGTCTTAAGTGGACCAAAAATGTAGCGTAGGATCTTACGCTCAAATACAGATAAATGCGATTCGTCATTTTGTGTAAGGGTCCACGTTTGTGACCCATACATCACAACCGGTCTAATCAATGTCTTGTATAACTTGAGCTTGGTGTTAGTTGATACATACGGTGATCCAAGGAGAGGTTTAATTGAGTAGAAAGTTCGATTACCTACAGCGATTCGAGCTTTAATATCTGTAAGTATGCTGTTGTTTGAGTCAAGCATTGATCCCAAATATTTAAAAGATTCAACTCCCTCAATTCGTTCATCGCCGCACATCAAATCTTTCTTCTCAGCCTCTCTTGAAACATTCATATGTTTGGTTTTATTGTAGTTAATTTGCAGACCAATTTTCCTAGCACCACTCACAAGTGACTTGAAAGTCTCACTCATAACAGCTTCACTTCGGCCGAGGATGACAACATCATCAGCGTATGCAATCATCTGTACTGAGTTTATTGACAAGATATTGTTATTAGTCGGTAGTTTCTTTTGACGGCACACATATTCCAAGGCTAGATTAAAAAGTATAGGAGAGATAGCATCACCTTGTCTTAATCCGGAGTCAACTTTAAAAAATTTTGATATTTCGTTCTCTACTCGCACACAGCATTGAGAGTTCTGTACTGTCATTTTGCATAGTGATACCAGTTTACCAGGAATTCCCATTGACACCAGAGCAGACCATAGAGTCTCTCGTTCGAGAGAGTCGTAGGCCTGCCTGAAATCAATGAAAAGTTGGTGCACAGGTATGTTGAACTCTCGAAACTTTTCCAAAATCATCCTTATCGAGAAAAGTGCATCGGTGGTACCTCGGCCCCGCCGGAAACCACACTGATATTCTCCAAACAGTTGTTCAGCAAAAGGATTGATTTTGGATAGCAAAATGTAGGAAAAGATCTTATATGCTGTGCAGAGGAGAGCGATTCCTCTGTAGTTTGCACATTGTAGGCGATTACCTTTTTTATGGATTGGTATCAGCATAGCTTTGTTCCAGTCCTGTGGAATGGTTTCAGTCCTCCAGATCATTTGAACAAGTTCAAACAATCTTGAGGATAGAGTTTCGCCACCATGTACAATCATTTCAGATGTTATATCGTCGATACCAGGTGCTTTATTGCATTTTAATTTTGACAGCGCCGCATCGAATTCCTCTTTGGTGGGTTCGTCTACATGTACCTTTGACGCACGAATAAGCTTTGCTCGTCGCCCGACTTGTTGCTGGTCACTTAAGTTGAGAAGATTCTCAAAATAAGCGGCCCAAGTATCTAAAATATTTTTAAGGTCTACTTGTAGCTCCCCATCTTGTTTTGAATAGCAGTCGATCTTGTTTGAGGGCCCTTCCTTAAGGTTTTAACCTGTTGAAAGAAGTTACGCGATTGATGTTCCTTATTGAAGCTTTCAATCTCCTCACACTGTCTCTTCCACCATTCTCTCTTCGTTCGTCTACATAGCTTTGTAACGCCTTGTCTTGCCAGTTTATAGTTCTCCTTCGTGGACCTGGTATTGCGTCCTTGTAGACACTTCAGATAGCAATCTCTTTTGTATTGAATAGCGTCAAGACATGCTTGATCCATCCATGGCTTCTGGGAGTGGTTCTGTGGTCGTCCAAGTATTCCCTCAGCAGCGCTTAAAACAGCATCTTTGAGCAAATACCATGACTTATCGACGTCTCCATTAATGGTTTCTGATTTCTCCAATGTTTCGGCAATATGGATTTGATATCTCTCTTCTGTTTCAGCATTCTTTAATGATGAGATGTTAAAACGATTCCGTTGATTGAATTTTGGAATGCCTGGACTTGGGAAGTGGAACCTTATCGTTGCGCATACAAGGAAGTGGTCACTTCCAATGTATGCACCTCTAAAGGATCGCACATCCAGAATGCTCGAAAAGAAACGTGTTGTTACTAGAACGTGATCAATTTGATTTCGAGTATTTCCATTCGGTGAGACCCAAGTCTGCTTATGAATCGATCGATGCGGAAAGAACGTACTGGCAATTCTCAAATTATTTGATAATGCAAACTCAGTCATTCTCTCACCATTATCATTCGAATTCAAATGCAGGCTGTTGGGACCCACCACATTTCCATAAGAGATATCTCTTCCAACCTGTCCATTAAAGTCACCAAGAACCATAATGAAGTCGCGTGTTGGTGTTTGTTTCATAACCTCTTCCAGTGCTATGTAGAAATTATCCTTCTCATCGACGGTCTTAGCTTCAGTTGGTGCATGCACGGCAATAAGAGAAATATTGTTATATGTACCGCGTACACGTAGGTAGCAGATCCTCTCACTGACCGGGATGAATTTCATCACGGCTTCTTGTATGCGTGCACCAACAAGAAAGCCAGTTCCAAATTCTCTTCGAGAAGGATGACCACTACAGTATAGAGAGTGACTATCCAAATCTTGTTTTCCGATTATCGACTGTCTAATTTCTTGTAGAGCAATAATATCCATCCTATACCTCTCAGCCTCTGTTTCCAGACTTATAAGAGCATCAGGAGCGCTCAAGCTGCGCACGTTCCACGTTCCGATTCGGTAGTCTGGTCCTTTTTCACGTCCAGGTAAAATTCTGTTTTGTTGTCCGGGTCTGTTTTTCTTTTTCTGATCACCAAATTTAACATATTAGTTTTTTTCCGGGGTTAGGGTGTTAACCTTAGGCCCAACCCAAATTGTCGTGAATGGGTCCGTTCTGCATATTAAGGTCACCAGAAACAACCTTTTTACACGTTTATATAGCGAGCCGCTTGATTCAAGACAGACGCTCGCTCCAAGCCGCCCCTGACATGGAGAACAGACGCTTGAGTCGCATTGGTTGTAAGGCGCCAAGTCGCCGTGATGTAGCGTCATTGACTAAGCAGTTTTTACTCTGCTTGTCTCCAATACACCAACCTAATTCTGTCAGCATTACCCAGGCAGCACGGCGTGGACGTCGAATTTAGGATTTCGCTACCCTACCATAAAAAAGTTATAGACGAATAAAAATAAAAATAACGAATTAAAATTGGCCAAGTATATATTTTTTTTTTTCACAAAAACGATAAGCAGGCTACAGACCTTCAATCAATTTGTCAATCAATTCGGAAACGAAATAAAATTTAGTGTAAAAATCCCCTAAATTTTATTTCGTTTATTTGCGTTTTCAATTGATTGACAAATTGATTGAAAGTCTGTAGCCTGCTTTAAGAGAAAAAAAACACGAAACAACAAAAACGAAATAAGAAAATTTAGTTTATGAAATGCTTCTGGAGGGGATAAACGTATTATTTTTCTTTGTTTTTAAATATTATTAGAGACAGCAAATTTTTCTTATATTTTCAGTTATTATTATTTTTATGATTTTTTCTGTTGTTTTGTTATGTTTTAGGAAGAAAGAGATACAATTTTTGAGGAAAATCAATAAAATTATTATATCAAAGTATAAGTTTTTTGTTGTGTCGGGATATTTTTTATAAGATGAAAAATTGATGTTGTTGTTTTATTTGTGTTAAATAAAATGATATATTTGTTGTTGTTGCGTAAGGTTTGAGTTTTAAGAAAATATAAGATTTATAAATACTAGGAGGGCCCGCGTGCTTCGCTACGCTTATAAATAAAGTTTTTGCGTAGACATTTTGTGGGGTGGGCCCGGTGAGCATGGTGGCATTTGCTACATGCTAGCATTTCTCACGAAAAGTACGATAATTAGTACGACAATATTTTAATGGTTGACACCCTTGACACCATGACACCCTTGACACTCCTTGACACCCTTGACACCCTTGACACCCTTGCCAACCTTGACACCCTTGACACCCTTGACACCCTTGACACTCTTGACACCCTTGACACCCTAGACACCTTTGACACCCTTGACACCCTTGACACCTTTGACACTCTTGATACCCTTGACACCCTAGACACTTTTGACACCCTTGACACCCTTGACACCCTTGACAACTTTGACACCCTTGACACCCTTGACAACCTTGATACCCTTGACACCCTTGACACCCTTGACACTCTTGACACCCTTGACACCCTTGACACCCTTGACAACCTTGACACCCTTGACACCCTTGACAACCTTGACACCCTTGACACCCTTGACGCCCTTGACACCCCTTGACATTCTGACACAATTGACACCCTAAAAAATAAAATTTTATTACAATTCCTTCACTAATTTTTTTATTTTCTATTGATTAGAAATTAAAGAAACAATTTCCCCAATTTCCCAAATTTCCAAAACTTAAAATAATAAAAAAATTTTTATTACAACCATTCCTTCACTAATTAATCGAAAGGAACTTCGTTCCATCCGGGTGTCCCTTGACACCTCTTTACTTTTTCGTATGCGTGTGGAAATGAAATAATTAATAAATACTAGGAGGGCCCGGCGTGCTTCGCTACGCTTATAAATAAAGTTTTTGCGTAGACATTTTGTTGACGTAGAAGCAATGATTTCAAAAAGTGGTAATGAGAAATGCCAGCATATAATTTTTAATTTTTCTTTTTAAATATATGAATGAAAAATAATCAGAACTCTAGGTGATCAGTTCGGATATATGACAAATTAGCGATCAAATAAGTTAGAGATCAAATAAGCCTACTTGAAAACTTATTTGATCGCTAATTTTCTTGCGTTCCAAAGCAATTTAATATGATATTTGCAAATCCAAATAGCATTTAACAACAAGCCCAGATGTTTAGATTAATATAGACGCGGGAGCGTCTTCTTGTCTTCATAATTCTTGTTGGCATGTTTACAATTAGATTTGGATAGACCCACACGTGTGAAACACACATACTCGCTCCAACGTACACACATCCATAATCATTCATACGTAAAAATAAAACCATATTACATGTGACTCACCTCATGTTTAGTACAGACCCTGCTCTATTAACAATTCAACTACTCGCTCCAGGTCATTGATCGTGATGTCAGCAATCCGGATGTCGTCAGTGTTAGAGATTTGTGACCAGGTGCTACCGCAAAGGTATAGAGATGCTCCACAGGCAAGGAGTAATTGTAGCTGTCTTGCGATAGCTAGCACCGAGATAAACCTACTATCAATAATAGACTTGAAGATCAATTAAATAACCGGCTGGTTGGTTTATTATTACTATTGTTTTTCTTAATTGATATCACAGAAATTCTAAGTAAAATTGAATTGTATTGACTAACTGATATTTACAATATTAACTGATATCACATAAATTGTATGTACAAATAAATTGCATTAATTAACAG
Source organism: Diogma glabrata (assembly GCA_963693315.1). Lineage (NCBI taxonomy): Eukaryota > Metazoa > Arthropoda > Insecta > Diptera > Cylindrotomidae > Diogma > Diogma glabrata. The sequence goes on along the minus strand of OY856186.1, from coordinate 19,573,246 downwards.
ATATTCGACACTGAATGATATCACAGAAATTTTAGGTACAATTAAATTGCATTGCATAATTGCAACAGTTATTTACAACACTAAATGGTTAACACCGTAATTTGACATGAGAGTGAAATGAAGTTTTTCGATTAATTAATAATTCTTTTGTTTTTTTGAACATAAATTTGTTAACCCAGTAATGCAATAGTAATCTAAATAGGATTTCTCAATTTTTCATTCCCACTTCACATATTTAGTGCACCATAAAATAACTATTAGTTTGTTTTTGTTGATTCTAATTTAACACACGCGTCAAAATGAACAGATGTCATCTGCTAGACTATTAATCGAAATAAGCGCTTTTGTTTGTATAAACGACACAAACATATAAACTTGTACTAAATTTCAACTAATAAATTAAACTAAATAAAAAAATTTGAAATAATTGAACTAGTTAATGGTAAATTTAGTCTAATTAAAATTTCACTACTTAAATTAATTGAAAAAAATCTGAATTCAAAATAATTCCGTAATTCTTTTGATATTCACGAGAGGTTGACAAGAAATAAGAGACTGAGGCTATCTGGCGCCTAACATTTATAGTAAAAAGAATGGTAGCGTTATCTGATAGCTTGTTGGAAAACCCACTAAAGAGTCTGCACAATTGTTTTATGAGAAATTTAAACAGAAATTATAGCGATTGACGATTACAAATTGAATATAAGAAATTATATAGGGAAATAGCGTGATTCCGATTTAATGAGATTCACAACTGTTTTATGATACCTTTAAACAGAAATTATTGCGATAGACAATTACAAGTAAGAAATTATGTTTAAAAAAAAACGACAATAACTACAGAAGTTTTTGTTAATGTGAACCCAACGCGTGTGGAAAAGCAGGGCGAGTCCCAATTACGAAGATTGATTAACAGCCTTATAACAATTGCGAAGATTTAATATTAGCTTCGTTACACACTGCCCTCTTTTTCCTCATTAGAATGGCTTCTCAGACCTTCTGACGCAATAGCCGTACAATATCAATACGTCTCGAAAATATTTGGAGTAAGAGATGACTGTTCCCTCTAGCTGTGGGAACCTTACAGTTGTGAAGCCTGGACCTTCTCAGCCCATTCTCGATTTTCTGAAACAATTTTGCATTTATTTTAAGAACAGTCTCTATATCTTAGGGATGGCATCCTGGAAATTTAGTCGTATCCATTTCAGAGTCTTACGAAATAGATAAAACTTAAATTTTGTTTATTTGCTGATTCCTATGAGTCTTCATTTAATCACAGAGATAACCCCAAAGATAAATTGATTAAATTTAGTAAAATAGTGTTCTATATGTTAATAAATAAAATACAAATATTATCCAAAAAAAATTGAAAAGTTCAATTATTGTTTATTAATTTATTTACATTCATTAAGAATATTGCTATGTGTTAGTATTATTTCTGTTGTGTTTAATCGTATAAAAGCCGGGTCATCTCGAAAATTTATTCTTGGTCGATATCGGCATTTCTCGGCCACCATGGTAGATAGATTGGTGGGCGCCAATAACGAAGATAATCACATCGTTGTCTTCCATACACGAAATAAAGTGTTTTTGGACATGGCATTACTACATTTTTACCAACACTTGTACATTGCCTAAAGGTTTGGTAATTATCGAAGTTTGGAAATAATCTATTTAACTGATCCTTTCTACATTGTGGTATTTTACTTGTCAATGGAGGTAACACAGTCCACGCCGCAACTGTGCTTAATATGCACAAAAGTGCAAATAATGCAAAAACCCCTGTAATGTACAGAATAAATTAATAAGCTATTGTTATTAAAGGTCGGTAGCTTTAAACGACCCTAGTTTAATTTAGAAGTAAATTTTAAATACTAAATGCAACGCTTTGAATCTTTTGAACAAACCTGATCCCTTATCTCTACAAATTTTTTAAAGTATAATTTACCTTTCATTATGGAAAAACGATTTTTTTCTTAAATTAAATTAACTGTGAAATAATTTTTAATATACTTCACTTCACTTTCACTTTAATTGTAAGGATTTTTTCTAAAAATTTTCTTTTATAAGCTTCGCGTTGGTCATTTTCATTGTCAAAGATTGATTAGAATTGATAATGAAATCAAATAATCTTTCGATAACAAAAACAAAAATAGCATCGAGTATTATAGTTATAAATAATAAATAATGATTTTGATAAAATTAATTTAAACCTTTAAAAGCTATACGAAACTTAAATAATTAATATAAATTAAAAATTGATAACACTTGTTAATATTTGCGAAATATTAACAAGTGTAATCAATTTTTAATTTATATTAAAATGTTTCGCCAAGTGCCGACAGTCGATACAATTGAATTTATTAAATAATTAACTTGGTTTGATCTAACATAATCTGACTATAAATATATAAATATCTTAGTTGTTTACGTTGATTGATAGAAACATAGCCAGTTAGCCATGGTAGAAATTTGTTATTTGTTTAGATCTAGAACGCATTCGAACACAACAAAATAACAAACTTTAGATTTTAGCAAAGCGATGACTTGAAACCCGAGAATATAAAGAATTAAAAAAGGTTAGGTCATCCTCTAGATTCTAGAAGGTTAGGATCAAGCAAATTTGCCAATTTTATAGTCTTGTCAATGATAATAGATTGCACAAGTTGTGCATTTCTTTGTTTTCAAAGGGTGCAATGCAGAAAGAAATAAACGTAATTTGGTGATTTTTGATTCCACTAAATCAGAGTTTTTTATATCATCTTTAGATTGAAAAACGAATTTCCCAACAAGTATAATATATGTGGCAAAGAAATAGCAACACAATTTCTAATGATTTACTCTGAAACGATCATAAATTCTTGAAAAATTATTGTTTTACTTATAATTACAATTCTGCAACTAATTTTATTGATTGCAATAAATTATTTACTTATAAGCTTATCATTTCTTTATAAATAAATTTTTGTGAAGTTAATCTGCAAAGTTTACATACAATTACGTTAATTAATTAGTAAACAAAATATCTGTATGTATTTATTGCAATTACTTCGGTCTGAAAGACCTAAGTATTACATTCATGAGCCAAAAGTGAAATTCTTACCCCCACTTTTTTGGCATCTCTCAACGTTTTAGGACTTACTGATTCTAAACAAGTAAAAAAGAATATTGCGACGCTGATGCATAGGCTGACTTCACCACAGCTCTGGAAACATAGTGTTCTGGATATATAATGCTAATATCCATCAAAAACTTATACAACTTCATAATATGAATCCATCAAATACTTTAATTAAAAGCTAACCAATGTTATAGATTTCGCGTAGTTCCAATTATACAAATATATTAAAGAAAGCAGTAGTATCCCAACAAACAAAATTTCTGTTGTACGAGAAAAAGTAAAAAAAAATTTAACCGGAAGTGACAAACCGGAAGTTGAGATGCAGAACTGTTGTGAACCGTATTAAATGTTTATGTACCAAGTTTCATTATCAGATACAGATGTTATTGAGCTCCCGAAATAACAGGTGCTCGGAAGACCCCTACCACTTTGTTCACTATCGCTAAAAAACTAATCAGTTCCTTTCCTTGCCATACATATTTGCATCTTTTTGCAAAGTGTCATCTAAATTCATTCACGAACGAATGTTGTATGCTCCCAACAAACATTGAAACAATAAACAGGTGCTCGAGAGGCCCCCCACCACTTATTCCAATATTGTCGAAAAACTAATCAGTTCTTTGTTATTTAAGTCTCCATCTTTTTTCAAACTGTCATTCAAATTGATTAATGAATGAAGTCTGTATGCTCCCAACAAACTTTAAAAATAAAGTGTGAAAAGTCAGCATTTGTATGGTAGACCCCCGCCACTTTGATAAGTGTGTCCCAAAAGATGGTATTTATCTTCTCACACTAATTGGAACCTTTTCCATACCCAAATAACAATTTCGGTAAAAATCTGGCAATTTTTAACCAAATCGGTTAAAAACTGGTTAAAATAGAGAAAACTGCATTCTTTTCGCTAATGACAGTCGAAAAATAGTGAAAACTGAGAAATTTGTATTCCTTTGCAAATTTTTGGTTAAATATTAGAAAAATTTCATACTGAAAATAAACTGCTCTTAAAGTGAGTTAATCTACCGCAAAACACAACACCGAAAATTAACTAAATCTGTATTAAGTTTAAATTCGGATTATTTTGAATAATATTTAACCTGCAGAAATTAACCAATTGTATTTCGGTAAAAAAATAACTAAAATTTCCTGTAGTTGGGTAAAAATACGGTAATACTTACTTCGATATTTTACGGTATTATTTCGTCGCTTTAATAATGAAATGACGTATACGCAAAAGTAGTTTCGAGATATTTGAGTTTAAAGTTTGATGTGCGCATGCATTTGTATGAACGTTAATTTATAATTTATTAATTCTTGCCCCCAGTCATAAAATAATTCGAAAATGTAAAAACGCCAATTCAAAGATACCCTTATGGGGAATGCAGCGCTCCTATTATATAAAAACAACGTATAAATAGCATACGTTGTTTCATTATTAAAGCGACGATTTTTCGTGATGTGTAATCTGAAAATTTTTATATCTGTCATCATAATTTAACAACATCAGTTCTAATAGTAGACATAATTCGTCGCTTTAATAATGAAACAACGTATGCTATTTATACGTTGTTTTTATATAATAGGTGCGCTGCATTCCCCATAAGGGTATCTTTGAATTGGTGTTTTTACATTTTCGAATTATTTTATGACTGGGGGTAAAAATTAATAAATTATAAATTAACGTCCATGCAAATGCATGCGCACATCAAACTTTAAACTCAAATATCTCGAAACTATACTTTTGCGTATACGCCATTTCATTATTAAAGCGACGATATATAGTTAATAAATTATTCATAATATGTCAAAATCTACGAAAAAGGCTTTTAAGCATTCGACAGCTTTCTATATCGAAAAAGAGCAATGTTGCAAAATAAGTTCAATCAAGAGACGCGGTAGTGTCTTGCGCGCCATGTTTTGAAAGACACTACTAGTATATATACTGTGCACCGAATAGGTTTTAAAGGTTAAAATTTTCATTTCGAATAATTTGCATTTTTTCTACAACTGTATTCAAAGTTATCAATAAAAGTATATCTTATTTAACTATATGTTTCTCATTAGTAAAAAAAAGTCAGCATTCATGCTTTTTTCTGAAAGTTTATAAAATCAAAATTTTGCTTTCCCAAACTTTTAGTAAAATTAAAATGTTTTTACAAATTTTTATACCACCTTGGTAGCATTGATATGAATGTAGTAATTTAGTATCATTTTGGCGAATTTTCAAAAACCAACCAAATGTACAGAATTGAAAAACACAAAATTATGCGAATTGAAATTTATTATCGCTCAATATTGGTAATATTTAACAACAGTTATAAAACTTAAACACGAACCCAGATTAGTTTGCAAACATATAGTTGTTTTCGATAAAAATATTTGTTATGTTTGTATCCAGAAAACCCATCAAATGTTTTATTAATATATTAAATGGAAGTTGGTAATTATAAAGGTATTAGAAAAAAGAATATATTTAGAATATGCTTTTAGTAAAAAGACCTATTATTGATGTGTTAAGAAAACGATGTTGTGAAAACATGTATTTGGTCTATTATGTAAATTTGTTATCTGAGAGAACCCAACAAATGTTATATCGATAATAAATTTTAATTTTTATTTCATTTTATTTTAGAACGTTGGTAGTTATTTTGAAGTGATGAGATTAAAAAATAATTTAGTAGGCTTTAAAATTTTGTGTTTTTAAGCTTTATGAGATATAAAGAAAAGAATTTGAGAAAATTTTATTAGTATTTTAAGGGTTCCGTACTTTGAAAAAATAGAACAAAACCCTTATGGTGAGGACTTGATTGTTTATTATCCATTATTCACAACGACTTTCTTACTGAAAATGAAAATATATGTATTTACGTATATTTATGTGGTAAGATAAGGCGAAAATGACAAATATGTGCCGATTTCGAGATTGAGGTGATATATAACCGTAAAAACTGAAATTTTTTAAAACTTTCAGTCAATCATAGACTATAAAGTTTATGGAAGACACCAATTGACACCATTGGCTGAACATAATCAAGAATTTTAAAAAAAATTGTTTAATTGCGAAACACTTAATTTCACATCTTTTTTCGCACAATGTTGTTTTGTTTATTATTTATTTAGAGTAAATAACAATCGATTTAAGCTTTTATGCTATCCTCAAGAACTTTTATAAAATTGTTATGTTGATTTTTTTAAATTATTAGTCAAAGACTACATATAGTTTTTATGTGTGTGTTTCCGTTGTATGTAATAATTTTATTAATTTTCGAATGCATTGCTTTAGACTTATTTTCGAATATTTCTTTTACTTTTTCATGAGTTGAGACATAAAAACGATACTTTTATTTTTTAAAATATTGCACCTAGGTCCTAGATTGATAAAAAATCGAGAGTAAAGTTCTCTGTAGAAAACATTTTATATGGATAATAATAATTTGATTTTCCCATATTATATTATAACTTTACAAAAAACAGTGAAATCGTCGCAAAAACAACCAAAAGGCTGTAAAAAAGCCGCGCTATGTTTTTCTTTAGCTTGAAACTATCATTTTAACTATAACAAATAAATTCTTGTATCTTATTCTTTACAAAAACTTCTCAAATCATAAAGCACTAGTTATAAAATTTCTTAGTGGCATTTTATTTTCTAAACATCTAGCTATATTATATAATTTAAGTAATACTCTAGAACTACATATCATAATTCTAAAATATATAATAAATATGCACATATATTAAAATTTATTTAAGCAGAGGAAATATAATTTATTTTTTTTCTATAAAAAACCGCTCACTTTCACTTACATATTTCTTGAACAAAAACCTTGGTGCGACCTTTTCTTAATATGACAATAAAGCCAACCGCATAGTGACTATGGTTGACTCATAATAAACATTATATTGAAATAACCATTGATTAAATAGCAATCTTAAATGAATCTCAATGAATGTTGAAATTCAGTACGAAAAGAAATTTATTGATAATGTTATTTCATAGTCATCGTTATATTGTTATAGTTGCCATTTGCTAGATATTCTTACAGCAAATCATGTCTTATATAAAATTAAGCATACCGTAATAATATAAAGGGAATTTCAAATAGATTACTATACTTCAGGAAAATTGTAGAAAATATGATACTGACTTAATTAATATAATTAGAAGTCCACTGTTGAATTCATCGGCTTTTCACAGTCGTCTGAAAATAGACCTTATAGGAATGACATTATTAAATTAATTGAGAAAAGGTCGCGCCAAGGTTTTTGTTCAAGAAATATGTAAGTGAAAGTGAGCGGTTTTTTATAGAAAAAAAAAATAAATTATATTTCCTCTGCTTAAATAAATTTTAATATGTGTGCATATTTATTATATATTTTAGAATTATGATATGTAGTTTTATAGTATTACTTAAATTATATAATATAGCTAGATGTTTAGAAAATAAAATGCCACTAAGAAATTTTATAACTAGTGCTTTATGATTTGAGAAGTTTTTGTAAAGAATAAGATACAAGAATTTAATTTGTTATAGTTAAAATAATAGTTTCAAGCTAAAGAAAAACATGGCGCGGCTTTTTTACAGCCTTTTGGTTGTTTTTGCGACGATATAAATATTCCACCATCATTATTTGAAAATAGTGGGTCTGTATGTGAAATTTCGCAAACAATTTCTGTAACTAGTACTACGATCGCGATTAATGAAATTCAAAGTGTTGATATAAAGTGCTAGTGCAGCCCATTACATGTATGTCACAAGCAATCAATCAAGTATGTGACTGTATCAACTTATGTTGAATCATTTATTTAATATTAAAACAATTAAATATTATTTAGTAACTTACAGAATTTATTTTATTCAATTTTATTACATACATCAAGATGGAGGCATCTTGTTAATTCCAAATTAGTTTGTTGACAGATCTCAGTGATACCAACTTTGACAATCTGTATATATATTTTAAATATAGTAAAGACATGTTCACACTTTAAAATATATAAAATTATTAAAGTTGTATTCACAACACCTCCCTTTTTTACTTAAACTTTTAAGTTTTTTGGTTATCTTAAATTTATTACATCTGAATTTTTCTGTTTATTTATTTATTTAATAGTTATCTAACTGCCTAATTCTAATTATATAGTAATGATATAAGAAATTACTTCAATAAACTTTATAAGAAAGAAAAATATTTTTTGAATATCTTCACAATTTTCAAACGAACAAAAAAAAATAAAAATTTTAGAATCTTCATCAGGCTCTAGACGAAATCTTTTAAATGTCTTGGTGGTCTGGATACACGACCTGATCGTGTCACAAAATGATCGTTGTGAGACTGTGGGTTATTAATTGGATTAGAAGACAAAAAAGGTAGAGTTTCATTATCCCTAACATGTGTACCATTATCATGGCTCTCCACTTTGAATTTCGGTTTGTTTTTAGATTTTCTTATGTGTATAGAGTTCCTGCGTAAAACGCGATTTTCTTCATTTTTTATAAAATATGATCTGGGACTCGAATGAGTTTTTATTATTTTTGCCGGTATCCAAATTTTGTTGCGTTTATACAATACATTTTGGCCTGGTACTAAGTTTGATCTTGACTTTGCGGTTTTGTCATGATGTTTTTTGCATTTTTGTTGATTATTTATTAATTTTGTTTTTATGTCAATACAAATTTTTGGGATCAATAATTCATTTTTGATTGGCACTTTTGTTCTCGTAACACGGCTCATTAGAATCTGTGAAGGTGATGCATTCAAATTAGCTACAGGGTGATTTCTGTATTCCAGTAATGCGTAGTTTATATCTTTGTCATCTTCAATTGCTTTGCGAATCAAATTTTTTGCTATATGGACAGCCTTCTCACTTTGTCCATTTGATCTTGCATATGTTGGACTTGAACTTTTGAATTCAAAATTCCACTGCTTACTAAATTTTTGACATTCAATTGAACTAAAGGGCATATTATCTGAGTTTACAATTTTTGGAATGCCATGCGTTGCAAAGATAATTTTTAAATTTTTGATTATCTCCCCTGCTTGTTTATTCTGTAATGGCAAGATTTCAAGCCACTTCGAATAGTAATCTACGACAGCTAAAAAATCACATCCATCGACATAAAAAATATCACATCCAATTTTCTCAAACGGATATTCTGGTACTTTGTGTGGAATCAATGGCTCTTTTGCATTGGCGGGTAAATATTTTTCACATATTCGGCATTTGCTAATAAAGTTCTCAATATCAGTATTCATGCCAGTCCAATATAGTATATTTCTCGCTCTTTCCTTGCATTTTGTCATTCCTATATGACTTTCGTGCAATTTTTCAAGCATATCTTGAATGAGAGTTCGTGGTACCATGACACGATTTCCGAAAAATAAAAGATCATCATCAACATATATTTCGTTTCGGAATTTAAAGTAGTGCTTTATTATTTCGGGTACCCGTTTTTTTTTCATTAGGCCATCCTTCCTTATATGCATTTTTGAGACATGATAAAATCGGATCGCAATTAGTTTCTCTTTGAAATTGCGTTTTCCTGGCGTCACTTAAGTCAATAGAATGCACAACTTCTGCATATTCTGTGAACTCACCTGTTGGTTCATTTTTTAGAAATGATCTTGACAAGTGATCTGCTATATGTAGTTCCTTTCCAGGTACGTATTTCACTGTCAAGTCATATATTAGTAGTTTTATTTTCATTCTTCGTAATCGAGAATTATTAACTTTGTGCATTTCATTATTCATAACTCCAATCAGAGGTTTATGATCAGTATTAATTTCGATGTGCCTACCATAAATGTAATGGTGAAATTTTACGCAGGCATAAGCGATAGCCAGCATTTCCTTTCCTATTTGGGCGTAACCCACCTCTGTGTCGGTTAGGCTACGGGATCCAAATGCTACTGGAAATTTATTTTGTAATAATTCACACCCTATACCAGACTTCGACGCATCTGTTTGTATGACTATGTGATCATTAACGTTGAATGGTTTTAAAATTGGAGCATCGCAAATTTTATTTTTTAAATCTTCAATGGCTTTGTTTTGTTTTTCAGTCCATTGAAATTCAATCCCATTGCGCAATAAAGTTCTTAGCGGTTCTGATATTTCGGCCATATTTGGAATGAAACTTCTAAGGTAGTTAATCATACCCAAGAATCTCTGTAGTTCCTTTTTACTATTTGGGTTATCCATGTTTGTTATGGCTTTAACTCTTTCGGGATCAGGACTCACACCTTCTTCGCAAAATATGTGCCCAAAAATTTAACACGGTTTACTTTGTATTGCAATTTGTTCAAATTGAATTTTATGTTTAAGCTCTTTGCCCGTTCCAAAAATTTTTTCAAATTTTGATCATGCTCTGCTTCTGTTTTTCCTGTAATTAGTGAATCGTCTATGTATATATAAACTCCGTTTAGATCACCAAAAATTTTTTCATTTTGTTTTTGAAAAACTTCTGGAGCATTGCTTAGACCGAAAGGAAGCCTAAGAAATTTGTAGCAACCAAATGGTGTGCTGAAAGCGCATAGATTTGAAGCTTCTTCTGTTAATTTGATTTGGTAAAAACCATCTTTTAAATCAAAGACAGTAAAATATTTGACACCTGCTAGCTTTATCATTAGATCTTCTAATGTAGGTATCATATAATGTTCTCTTTTTATGGCCTTATTCAACTCCCTTGGGTCTAAGCATAGTCTTATTGATTTATCTGGTTTTTCAACCACAACAAGATTGCTGACCCAATCAGAGGCACCATTGACAGCTTCAATAATATTTAACCGTTCTAACTGGTCTAACTTTTTTTTCGTTTTTTCTCGAATTTTAACAGGGATTCTTCGCGCTGCTTTTGAGACTGGAGCTACATTTTCTTTCAAGTGTATTGAAATTTTATTGGGAAATCCTCCAAGTCCTTCGAAAATATCTTTATTTTCCTTTATAAACTTTTCTTTTTCTTTTTCTATACTATGTATTCTCTTTAGAATTCCTAATTTCATACAACACTTTAAACCTAAAATGGGTGTTGAGTCCGAATTAACTAATATAAATTCGTCAATTATTTTTTTGTCCTTAAAATTTATTATAAGACTTACGGCACCAAATGTGGAAATTTTTGTACCGCCATATGCTTCAAGTATGGTAGTATTCTTTCTAATACCATCACTCATATTAAGTTTATCGAAGAAAGACATTGGCAAAAGATTAACGTCAGAACCTGAATCAATTTTAAAATTACAAATTAAATTATTATTTATTTTTAAATTCTCAAACCAATAATGACTATTTACTTCGCTTACTATATTTATGACATCAATGCAAAAATTGTTATCATAATCGTCATCATTTTGTACTTCGTTTATATCGTGTATGTTTTTCGCGCGACAAAATTTTGTTAAATGATGCATATGTTTGCATTTTTTGCATCGATGTCCATAAGCTGGACAATTTCTTTTATCATGTATTTGATTACATCGTCTACAATTTTTATTTACGTTAACATTATTTTGAACATTTTTATTTCTGTCGTTACAACTATTGTCAACATTATTTTTAAAAATTTTTCTTGAATTAAAATTATTTTGGTTACTAAAATTATTATGTTGTATTTGTTTTTTGTTTAAAATATGTACCTCACCTTTCTGGATCTGCTTTATCTGCCCGTGGCTTCGTTCTGCTATTCTGCAGATTTCTGCAGTTTTATTCAAATCCGGATCTCCCTGTTTGATTAGCATTTCTTGTACAGCAAGGTCTCTTATTCCAAAAACTAATTTGTCCCTTATCATTTCTTCAACGTGGTTGGTGAATTCGCATGACTGTGCAAGTCGTCGTACTTCCGTCAAAAACGAATCAAATTTTTCACCTTCATCTTGTTTTCTACTATAAAACAAGTGTCTTTCAAATAGAATGTTTTTCTTTGGCGTACAGTATTTTTCAAAAGCTTTGACTATTTCATCATAATCTTCTTTTTCTTTTTCTTTTAAATCCAGCGTTTCAAACACATCAATGGCTTCCTCTCCAATGATGTTTAACAGTATTGCTGCCTTTATGTCGGATTCTTTTGTGTCTAATCCGGATGCTTTCAGATAAATTTTTACTTGATTGTTAAATTTTCGCCAATTTTCCGCCATATTCCCCGTCATTTTTAGTTCTCGAGGTAATTTTGACTTTTCCATCTTGATTTTTTATTTTTCAGGTTATGTATTTCTCTGAATATAACAACGTTGCAGCGAAAACTAGATTATTGTTTTTTAATTTATTTCCGCGTGTTTTCGACGTTATTTTATATATGTTTTTTCTCAAATATAGGCAGTTAAAAACTAAATTTGTTTTGGTTTTATTTCATATATATATTCACTAACAATTGAAACATGAATCACGTGTCTGAGTAAAACTAATTATCTTTTGTTTTACTTATTTGGCGTATTTCATTTCAACTGCGCCATGTATCAACTTATGTTGAATCATTTATTTAATATTAAAACAATTAAATATTATTTAGTAACTTACAGAATTTATTTTATTCAATTTTATTACATACATCAAGATGGAGGCATCTTGTTAATTCCAAATTAGTTTGTTGACAGATCTCAGTGATACCAACTTTGACAATCTGTATATATATTTTAAATATAGTAAAGACATGTTCACACTTTAAAATATATAAAATTATTAAAGTTGTATTCACAACAGTGACTCATCGAATATTTATGAAATCGAAGGTGTGTCCAAAGATGATGAAAAGAAGAGCTGTATTGTATCTAACGAACAGAAGAAGCAAATATTGAGAAATTGGTTAATATCTAACCAAATTACACACAAAGCGACGAATGAGCTGCTTCACATTTTGTCTACTGTATATGAAATACAGAATTAGCCCAAAGATGTTAGAACACTTGTCCACACACCATCGGCTCAAAATAAAAAAATTAAACCAATTGGCTGTGGTGAATATTGGCCTAATGGTCTGAAAAATTCTTTAAAATCTGCACTCCAGGACATTAAAGGTAATACAATCGAGGTCATTCTATCATTCATTATTGATGGATTGCCCATATACAAGAGTTCCAGAGAGGAATTTTGGCCAATACTTTCTTGAATTGATAATATGCCCAAAATTAAACCAATGATAATTGGTATGTATTGTGGAGTTGGAAAGCCATTATGTAATGAGTATTTAGCTGATTTCGTTGATGAGCTCATTGATTGTATCAAAAATAGAATAGCTGTGAATAACTGCAATGTCAAAATTAAAATTAACTGTTCCATTGGTGATTCGCCAGCGAGAGTTGCCAACTTTTGCACATTGTCGATATATGATGTTTAACCCATTTATAATTTTTATTCAATTTGATTTCAGGCACAGTTATGTAATATGTTTAATGCCTATCACGGTTGTATGAAATGCAGTGTGATTGGCGAATTTGATGCCGATGGACGTCACATGAGCTTCCCAAGAATCGATATTTCATTACGCACCGATACCAGTTTTCGTAATAGAGATGATCCAGATCATCACAAGCATAATTCCATTTTGGAAGCATTACCAATCGACATGATCAAAGATTTTGTTGCTGCGGATTCCTTGCATTTATTGGATTTAGGTTTGTATTATATCACCTCATAGTTTTTTAAATATTTTATGTGATGTATTAGTAAAATAGTACTCTACCATCATAAGCAAGAAGGCCTTAACTCCAGCGATTTTCGAAATTTGTTTTATTAGCTTTTTGGAATCGGGCTGAAAAACTACACCTTTCTACGTCATTAGACTGAACAACTTTTTTTTGTTTGGAGTTAGGGCCTTCTTGCTTATGACGGCAGTGCTATTATAAGTAGTGAATTACAAGTTATACCTATATCTGTGTTTTTATTATAATTCCACAGGAGTTATGAAAAAATGTTTTATTTGGATGGACCCGTGGCGGATTTAATTTTCATACAAAATTTTCGGCAAAAAATATTTTTGATATTTCTGCAGTTACGAAAATGCAATTTAAGGATGCCAACTGAGATACATCGTGCGGTTAGAGGATTAGACACACTAGCATTTTGGAAGGGATTAGAATATCGAACTTTTCTACTATACATTGGTCCGGCAATTTTAAAGGACTATTTACCAGAACGATGCTTACACTCACTATTTGCATCTTTTCTGCGCTGTAAGAATTTGTTGCTGTGAAAGATTTATTAATGTGCCACAGTATCTACAAGTAGCCGAGTCTTTATTACGTGACTATATTGAGCAGTACATTAACATTTACGGTATAGATTCAATTGGCAGTAATGTTCACAATCTGTGTCATTTGGTTGATGATGTAAAACGTTTCGGAACATTGCCAAAAATGTTTTTTTTTTGGCCAATAATGAAAAAAACAGATGGTTTCTATCGAAGTCTGATGAAATTGTTCAAATGGATTATGTTACTACACACAACAGGAATATATATGTTTACGGTAGAAAAGTGAAGAATTTATATCCTTTTTTCAGTACTCCATTTAATTCAACTTTTATTAAAGATTTTTTCGTCTGATGGTGTATTTTATGATATCAAGAAGTTATATCCCACAAACGAAATTGAGTGTTAAATTGTTACCTTAGATTACAAAAGTAAAAAAGTGTTTTTACCATTGTAGACTAAGAGCCCGTGACGGCCAGACCTTCGTTATTTTATAAAAGCTGAAAGTTTCTCTGCGCATACCTCCTACTCAGATAGGAACGATTAGCGACATATGAAGTTTGGATCATGGAGGCTTTGACAGGGAGCAGGTAACAAAGGTGCCTACAAAGTTTCGTGAAAGTATAAAAGGTAATTTTTTTTATATATTCTTCGGGATTGTATTAGAAGTCACGTCACCTATTGAAAGACACTTACTATCGTGGCAACCCCCTGCCAGACACCCTTAAACTTTATCAATTTGTTAAAGTTAAAGGGTGTCTGGCAGGGGTTACCACAATAGTGAGTGTCTGGCAATGGGTGACGTGACTTCTAATACTATCCCGAATAATATATAAAAAAATTAGCTTTTATACTTTCACGAAACTTTGGAGGCCCCTTTGTTACCTGCTCCCTGCCAAAGCCACCATGATCCAAACTTCATATGTCGCTAATCGTTCCTACCTTATAGTCTAAGATCCGGCTGCAGGATTAGTGCGCTCATCGATTTTTTGCTGAAACCAAATTTTTATGTTTATTTATAATTAGGAGAATATATATCTACCAGGTTGCCTATCGAAATTTGGCCGCCAGTATTTTTAATTAAATTATTTTTAATTGATTTTTGGGAAAAAATTTCGTTCACTTGTTTTTTAAATAAAATGTCGTCTACATCACGGCAAATTATATAACGATTCTAAAAAATCACGGTTGCCGTTGCGCACCTGGCCGCACCTCTTCGCAGCCAGGTGTAAACAGGTATATGATTTCAATACATTTATACGTTCATAACGTACATTGATTAATTCTATATCAAATGGAAGCTAATTTTTTTCTATTTATTCTCATATATGGTTGCCTAATTAAATCCGGCCACAAATAAGGGTTGCTGGCTGTTAAAGATGATAAATATTTAAGGTAGAGTGAAAGAGAGTTAGCGCGTAACTTCATTTGTCCGACGAGGATAGCGATTGCCAGCTGAACGATACTTTTAAGCCATTGCGAATGTGTCGAATGTTAGTGTTCTTAACCACCGGGGAGTAATAGAGACGACTTAATAAATACTCCAAAAAAATTGTCCTCCTTTTTAAAATGACAAATTTAAAAATTACAACAACAAATGGTACAATCTTAGTTTATCCCCCCAAATAAATTAGCGTTTTTTTTTTTCAGATAAATAGAAAGATGAGGTCCTCTGCATCCTAATTATGAAAAAAAAAATTGGCAGAAATGAGGGGATCAAAAGTTATAAAGGATCAAGCTTTCAATTTTGCCTTGGTCCCCCTTTGGTTTTTTTTTATTTTTTTTTTTTTATTTTTTTCCTTATTTTTATTTATTATTTATTTATATTTTATCACACACTAAAATTTTAAAATTTAAAAAATACCTTAGTCCCCCCTTTGAGTTTTTAGAAGTAACTTGATTTGATTTTTGATGTTTTTTTTTGACTCGCTTTTGTGACCTTGCACAACTTCGATCAATAATAGTACCGCCCCCCCCCCCCCATGCGCTCCCCCCACTCCGCGTCCCCTGCGCCGCAGGGGGGACCAAGGTAAAATTGAAAGTTTAATCCTTTATAACTTTTGATCCCCTCATTTCCGCAAATTTTTTTTCATAATTAGGATGCAGAGGACCTAATCTTTCTATTTATCTGAAAAAAAAAAACGCAAATTTATTTGAAGGGATAAACTAGGAATGTTCCCAAAAAATTAATATCGATTTAACTCTCTTTCACTCTACCTTATATATTTATCATCTTTAACAGCCAGCAACCCTTATTTGCGGCCGGATTTAATTAGGCAACCATATATATGATAATAAAAAGAAAAAAAATTAGCTTTAATTTGTTATAGAATTAATCAATGTACGTTATGAACGTATAAATGTATCGAAATCATACCTGTTTACGCCTGGCTGCGAAGAGGTGCGGCCAGGTGCGCAACGGCAATCGTGATTTTTTAGAATCGTTATATAATTTGCCGTGATGTAGACGACATTTTATTTAAAAAACAAGTGAACGAAATTTTTTTCCCAAAAATCAATTAAAAATAATTTAATTAAAAATACTGGCGGCCAAATTTCGATAGGCAACCTGGTAGATATATATTCTCCTAATTATAAATATACATAAACATTTGGTTTTATCAAAAAATCGATGAGCGCACTAATCCTGCAGCCGGATCTCTTACTATTAGTAGAAGGTATGCGTCGAAAAACTTTCAGCTTTTATAAAATAACGAAGGTCTGGCTGTCGCGGGCTCTTGCTCTAGTGATTCATACACTTGATTAAAGACGATACTAACAGTAATAATCAAATCTTTAGCAGAAGATTTGTTTATTTCATGTTTGTTGATTTCAATTGTTACAAGACAAATATAATATATTATAATGTATATATATCATATTAATAAAAAAAATTTAATTCTAAATAAAATAATATTTTCCAAATATATTACCAATATTTCCAGTTGCCGTATATTTAATTGTAGCAAAATTTATTTGCTTCTACAAGTATTAAGCAATATTTTTAATTCAAAATTTTTACTTTAAGTTCAAAATGCTTATTAGTCATTCGACGACTACATTTGCATTTTATTTCCATCCGTAGTAGAAAGAAAACGGATGTTCTCAAGCTCAGCTGTTTTAGAATTGTCAATTTCATCAGTACTGTAATTGTCTGTGGATATTTTTGACATATGGCTCGCCTTCCTGTTTTTCTTGGTTTCAACCGTTCGACTCTTAGCAGTTTTTAAAATTTTATTCATCCGCTTATGAAAGGCGTCTATTGTGTATGAAGGTTGCACTTGTACACATATGGAATACACCAATTCGGTAATTTGGGCAGCATCAGTTTTAAATGCTAATTTTGGCTCTGTATGAAGAATTGATTTCCGTCCAGTCCAAGAAAAGTATTTCCATTGATTATCTGGCGCCACTATCGCATCAAGTACTGCCTTACAAGTAGAATAATCTTTGTCCATAACTTTAAATCGAGAAAAATAGGCCATCTGTAATCAAATATTGCATCATTTTTCAAAATTACAAAATATAGTTTAAACTTTTAATGTTATTTATACTATAACCATTAATGGCAAGAGCAGTTGTCTTTCTTTGGGATCAGACAGTTTCTGTTCCAGCTTAAGAACATCATCTTTGGTACATATTGGAAATATAAATTCTCTGATTACGTTACTTTCCACTTCTTTGCTTACTGTTTCCATTTTCATTAACTTGTCCATTGATTCTATTATTTGATCTATCTTTTGGGTTAAATTGTCCAGTTTGATCTGATTGGCTATCAGATGTTGTTTCAAAACCGCGGTAACGGAGTTCACAATGGTGTCTACCAAATAATTAAGATCGCCTTATCCAAATATTACGCATGGTTGTATGTTGTCCGATGTTGTATCAAGTTCTATTGTAGATGTATTTAATGTTTCACAACTTTGAGTTAATAGATCTTGATTTGAATTAGTCGCCGCCATTGAACGGGAATTTTGATTCTGCGGCGTCCCTGATAAAAGACTGGTGCCTTCTAAAATGGAATCATATGGATTTGGTGTAATATTTTGGGTATGCTGGGCTGTGGATTTAACACTTCGTATTGGGCGTCTGCTCTTCCCTCTGTTATTACGTTCGTTTATGGCTTGCCCTAAAAGAATAATAAAAAAAATTAAAATATGCAAGATTTATTTAAATTAATTTAAATAGGTACCTTTGTTCACTATCTGTATCTGTCAATAGAGACAGTTCTTCTTCAAATTTTATGGCAGCATTATAGGTGAGAAATCCCCAACGACGAATTGGGCAAGCAGTTTTTTTCCATGTAGTAATATTTAGCTTGCTGTTTATAGTAGATACTAAACGCCTTTCAAGAGCGGATGATCGTGGATAGTATATAAATTTTCGATCCTCAGTTATCCATCCTGATGGCACTGTACATAATGACCCTTCCTCGCCATCATTACTATAATATGTTATCACTACAAAACACGGATCCACCATATTAATAACCACAACGCTAGCAATTTTTCACATTGACTGACGACCCGAGAAACTCTTCGTTTATCGGTACGTGACAACTGAGACTGAAATCAATCGAAGATCATCGGGCACATAAAATTAAGTTACTATTGGAATAGTGATATATCAGACGAAATAAAAGGCGGTGGTTTGTATAGGACAATCACACAGACCCTAACAGCTGGAAGATAAATTTCAGTCATAATAACGCGAGTTTTTAAGTGCGAACGCAAATAGATTTCAACTCCACCACAGTTTTTACCCGATACGATCATGCCTGACAAATTTGTATCCCGGAATGCCAACCATCTTAGTAGGAATTTTTGATTCAAAAATGTTTCAGAAATACAGAAAATATTGAAATTATTTGAGTTAACCTGCAGTAGAATATCATCAAAATGTCAATAAAGGCTTCACACATTCATATGACCACAACACAACGTGAACTTAGAGGAAAATGTCGATTTATCTACGACTATTGGTTTGGACATAGATTTGTGAACGAGTTCAGAGCGATTCGTTGATGAACTGGGAACATGTAATGAAAACTTATGATTAAGAGTATAACAGGTAATATTATTAGAGTTTACAACTATACACCCTAGTTATGCATTTGGAGCCAACGACTGTTGCTGATGCTGACGAAGTGATGACGATCCCTGTTGATTATTAAGACAGAATGATTGTTGTTGAATAAGAGTCTGAGAGTCAGAATGTTGGCCGTGATCTTGAGTGAATGAATGCGTATTAGTGCTCAGAGTTAGAGGTAATCCTTGCCTTTTCGTGCGTCCCCGGAATTCAAAAGGCTGAATTTGTACTCCTGTAGGCCAAAATGACAGTTTAGAAACAGCTGAGATATATTTCTCATCAATGCCCACTTTGAAAGAAATGTAAGAAAGTGTTGAAATGTCTTTACCGGGACGTGCCAGAGATTTACACATGAGAGTAGCTCTGCATCAAGACTGAGATAAATTTTTATAAAACCACTGCCAGCATCAACAGTGGTATTATGTTCAAGCCGAGAAACATGAAAATAATACTTCATGTCCACCGCTGACGCTTTTATGTTGACATCAACATTCTCTTCCCTGTTGCCAATAATAGTAGAGTTTGTAGCTAGAGGTTGATGATGAGTAAAGCTTGAATTAGACTCGATACCAAGGGATATTTGTAAAGCTGCAATTTCATTGCGTAAAGATTTGATATTCTCATTGATTGATTGAATATCAGCATCTCTTTTCCTCAATTCTAGATTTAGAGCACGAAACTTCAAATTACTGTGGTAGGTATTTCGTATAAGTTGAGTTAAGCATTTCATATTAGAGTCAAAACTCGGTTTAGTAACATCAATTTCCAACACTTCTCTAGGAATATTAAAATCTTCAAAACATGTTTCTGTGCATGTCCATATCATCATTTTAGATCCGTTAATAAAACTACGATTAGATTCTAGACAACGAGCATGAACCCATTTATCATAGGCATCACATAATAAGGCTTTATCATTGCATAAAACTTTCTTGTCACATTTCTTGCAATTTTCTTTTGCATTGGCCGCCATTCTTCTACAAATACGAACGGAACAATTAAGCAACGAATCAATCCGCAGAAATATCCTTCAAACTTTATCAGAACAAGTAATTTGTTTTTTTTTTTGTAATTTTTACACCTTCCTAAGAATTTTCTCGATTACGATTTTTATAGGTTATGAATACAATATCCAAAAATAAATTACGGATATAACCAGTATATTGTCTACTAATATGTTTACTGCAATATATTTTAACACAGTTATCGTAAACATCAACTATTATCACTTCAGACGAAATTCCGTCTTCTACAGATATTGCTCAATCTACTCCTTCGGAAACATTCCATTCTTT
Organism: Diogma glabrata; assembly: GCA_963693315.1. Classification (NCBI taxonomy): domain Eukaryota; kingdom Metazoa; phylum Arthropoda; class Insecta; order Diptera; family Cylindrotomidae; genus Diogma; species Diogma glabrata. The sequence goes on along the minus strand of OY856186.1, from coordinate 19,552,565 downwards.
TTCTTCTACTTCCGCAGAAACGAGACAACGCGTTACTAAGGCTACTTTATCATCTAAAATAGTTATATTTGACCCTATTTCGCAACTACAGGTATTCCATCCTGGATCCATAAGTACGCAAGCAGGCAGAACCACTGGTACCCCTACTAGTTTCCTTCGTGCTGTAGCACAATAATCTCTACTAGGAGGAGGGTTGTGGCGATAAATCCAACTTAATTCAAGTTCAATATTTTAATTCAATTAACATAAATAAATAACATATAAATTTAATCACAATTTATAACGAAAACAACCCCGGCTGTTTAAGACAAGTTGACAACCACAACTTCTGGCACATATTGTAATTCCTACTACACATGCACATTTGATTAAACAAATGAGACAGTAAACTTCGATAAGGACGACTAAACGAACAAATCAAATCAAATCACAACAAAATTGTTATATTTGAGGTGGCTGCAACTAATTAAACACGGACACTATCATCATAATATGTAATATTTATTGTATAGATAAGCCGACGTGACTTGTGTACAAAGCACTAAAATATTGACAGCTCCGTATGTAACATGTAGGGTTGCCATACGTATATAAAATTGTGAGTTCAGTACATAGCAGTCTTCCACGCAAAAAAAATTCAATTATACAATGTAATTGCGTAGGAAGTTCGAATTTATATTAAATGTAATTATAAATGTAATGAAAAGAAATTAATTGTAATATTGTTATAAATTCAACTTTTTTGGTGGTCGACGAATTCGATTTGAACGTCGAACCATATTATCTTGTGTTATGACTTTTTCTATGTTTGAAGATAATGTAGAAACTTTCGGTGAAACTAATGATCGTCGGTGCAAAATTGTATTTGATGGTGTAGCACTTAATTCTTGTAGAGACGTTGGTACTTCACAAGTTTCTGTCGAAGTTGTAATACATTCGTTTGAAAGTTCTTCTTGTTGTTCATTTTCATTGTTTGTAGTAGGAACACCACCCGGCGGTACATCACTTTTCGTATTAATTTGCACCTTTGTAGTATAACCGTCAGTATTACCTTCTACTAATGTATTGCGAATTTGGTCTATGTGGCGCCGTTGAATTTGGCCATCGATATCAACCAAATAATGTAGAAAACCATCTTTCTGGATGACCTTGCCAAATTTCCATTTACACGTTTTATTTTGATAGTATCGAATTTGAACGTTATCGCCTACACTAAGCTCACGAATAGAACAATTTAATGGATTAGTTTTTGTAATTACCTTATCCGATGGTTTAATCAAGTCGATTCGAGATCGAAGATTAAATCTTAACATTTGCTCAGCCGGGCTTTTTCCGGTTGATGAATTTGGAATCTTTCTGTATTGTAGCAAAAATCTTTGCAATTTCAAATGAAGATCACCAGAATCATTCATTGCTGATCGTAATGAATATTTCAAAGATTGAACACTTCTTTCTGCTTGTCCGTTTGTAGATGGATGTGCAGGGGCTGTTCTTTTATGTGTGATGCCATTTGATTTTAAAAAGTCTTGAAATTCTTTGGACGTGAAGTTGGTACCGTTGTCTGTAACAACTATTGTAGGTATGCCAAAACGTGCAAATATTTCACGCAATGATCTGATTGTATAAAAACTTGTAATGCTTTTCATTGGTACCACTTCAAGCCATTTTGTTCTTGCATCAACCACAACCATGAAGTAATGTTCCATAAATGGGCCAGCGTAATCTATGTGGATACGCTGCCATGGCATTGTAGGTAAGTCCCATGTGTGTAACGGAACTTTTGCTGGTTCCTTTGCCACACGGGCGCAGTCACGACAACTTTTAACCATCAATTCAATATCATTATCCATGCCGATCCAGTAACAGTAGCTGCGGGCAAGAGCTTTCATTTTGACGATACCAATATGTGCGGTGTGTAATTCGTCAAGAATTTGCTTACGTAAATCAGCCGGAATTAAAACTCGAATGCCTTTGTAAATACATCCGTCTTGTAACATTAATTCAGCTTCTTGTCCTTTGAATGGTGTACCATCCAAACTACTGCCCGTTTGTAAACGAATGTATAGATCGCATAAAATGTTGTCCGTTTTCATTGCCTTTGATATTGTACCACTTGTAATGGGTAAAACATAATTGGTCAATTGATAAACTGTGACTTCTTCTTTGTCTGGTTGTTGATCTATTTCAGCCACTGGATGACGTGACAAAAAATCAACATTTGCATGATCTTTTGCATTACGGTGAAATATTTTGTATTTGAAACCGGATAGAAATTGCGCGTAATTTAGCAATCGCTGTGCAGTGAGCACCGGTAAACTTTTGTCTGGATTAAAAATCATTGATAAAGGCTTATTATCCGTAATTAATGTAAACTCACGACCGTAGCAATAATTAAAAAATTTTAAAAGTGCCCAATAGATCGCTGTTGCCTCTTTGTGTAGTTGGCTGTAATTTAATTCACTTGGTCTTTCACCAACAGATGTTTTATGTGATAAAATTGCCGAAATTCCAAAAGGTGAAGCATCTGTAGCTAATATTAGTGGTAATTTTTCATCATATGGCATTAAAACTCTATCACTTTGTAATTCAGCTTTTATATTGTCAAATGACTGTTGATACTTTTTGTTCCATATAAACTTTGTGTCATCACGTAATAATTTGTATAATGGATTTAAACGTGTTGCCATATCTGGGATAAAATTATTGTAAAATACAACCATTCCGATGAATTGACGTAAGTCATTGACATCTTTTGGTCGCTGAATGCTTGCAATCGCTTTTGTTTTATCAGCATTTTTTTGTAAACCGGCCTTGCTGATTGTATATCCCAAATATGTAACGGATTCTCTAAATAATTTGCATTTGTTTTTATTGAAATGTAAGTTGTATTTTTGTAATTTACGTAATAATGCATGTACACGATCCATTGTTTCTGGCAATGTACGACCTGAAACAATTACATCGCCGAAAAAACATTGTGTACCTTTTAAATCATTGGTTATGTATTCGTCCATAAATCTTTGCGAGATATTTGGTGCTGTTTTTACACCAAACATCAGTTTTCGAACTTTGTAAAGTCCTTTGTGCGTGCTAATTGTTTGTAACAGTGCACTTTCTTCATCCATTGCCATGTGTAAATAGGCTTTATGAATATCAAAAACGCAATAATATTCACTGTTATCGAAGTTGCGCATCATATCTTTTTGGTATTGGGTACATGTCCTCGAAAATTACTCGATTAAGTGTTACTTTGTAATCTGCACATAATCTGATTTGATTTTCTGATTTGAGAATTGGCACAATTGGTGTTCCCCAGTCCGAATGTTCTACTTTTTCTAACGTTCCAGATTTTTCCAATCTATCAATTTCATCTTCAATTAAATGACGAATAGCATACGGAACTGGACGTGGTTTGATATAGATTGGTGAAACACCCTCACGTAATTTTAATTTGCCTTTAATATTTGGAATTGTGCCGATTGCCTCGTTGAATAAATCTTCATATTGTGTAAAAATGTCATTTTCCAGCTTTGATATATCCGTGGTGTTAATGCTTTTTATCTCTACTGGTGGTAACAATTGTAATGATTTTATCCACTCACGACCCAAAACTGAATCAAATTTGTCATCCACGACATATAAATCACCTGTAGTTGTTTTATTGTCTTGTGTGACTGACACTTTAGCAACACCTAATGCCGGAAAAATGTTGCCATTGTATGCTTTTAATTGTATATTCGTTGGTAAAATTTTAACTGTTGGCAATACTGTGTGCAATAACTTTTTGCTAATTGTAGATATTGCAGAACCTGTATCGAATTCCATTGTAATTGGCTTACCTTCAATTGCCACTTGAATCAAATGGCAATTGAATCATTTTCCACGATCCTGTATACTTGTATGTAGTTGTAATGCTTTAATTTCGCAAAAATCATTGTTGTAAATTTCATCAATTGTAATTGCATTAGTGGATTTTATATTACGACGTGATTTTTGTTGCCGTCTTGCTTTTATACAAACTTTCGTAATATGACCCTTTTCTTTACAAAATTCGCAGTACAACTTATCTTTATTTTTGCATTCATTCGCTCTGTGACCTTGTATGGCACATCGATAACATGTAATAATTTTGTTGCTGTCATCGTTGCTCGAATTGTTGCTGTTGTAATGCTTTTTTGTTTTTCTTTTATTTCGACTTGTATAGTCATTCTTGTATGTATTTGTAGCATTTGTATTAATTTGACGAACTTCTTGCATTGATCGACATTGTATTTTTGATGCCTCCATTGCCAAAGCTGTTCTTATAACATCATCAATTTTTGGTTTACTTTCTTCTAACAATCGTTGACGAATATCAGCATCACGTATACCACGTATAAATTGAGAACGTAAATGTGTTTCAGCCGTATTTGTATGGCACGATGTGCATGTAAAATTACAGAAAACACTAAGACGTTTTAATTCAGCTATGTAAGTTGCTATTGATTCACCTTCGTGTTGCATTCGAAGTAAAAATTTATGCTGTTCTGTAACTTCGTTTGGTTTGGGGCACAAATGATCTTCTAATAATTCAATCAATTCATCATAATTTTTTGTATTAGGTAAATCAGGTGCGGTTAAACTACTAAGCAATTGGTAAAGCTTAGTACCGATACAATTAATTAATACCTGTACTTTACGTTGATCTGTTGTAACAGCACGCATTTGTAGAAAGTTTTCTAAACGTTGTTTGTATACGTAAAATGTTTCATCATTTTCATTAAATGCATCAAATTGTAAATTTAAATTATGTGACGAATTTGTAGAACTTTGGCCTCCGCCATTCTGTAATTGTTGTAACAATTTCAATAGTGCCGTAACATTTATTTTTCATCTTCTGTTTCCGACATTTTGTAAAATGCGAATTTGTAATTTAGCACAGAAAATATTTATTATTTTTGTAGTTGCACACGTATTTTCGTTTTTCGTCGCCAATTGTTATATTTGAGGTGGCTGCAACTAATTAAACACGGACACTATCGTCATAATATGTAATATTTATTGTATAGATAAGCCGACGTGACTTGTGTATAAAGCACTAAAATATTGACAGCTCCGTATGTAACACGTAGGGTTGCCATACGTATTTAAAATTGTGAGTTCAGTACATAGCAAAAATCACAAAAGTTTGATCTCCACAATATTAACAACAAACCTCTTCGATTTTTTCCATCATCATCATTAGCTTGCTTAATAAATTATTTTTAAGTTATAGAAAAATTTAATATTTTCGGTTATTATATTTTCTATGTTTAAATGTTAGTCGATTAAAACGTTTTATTTTTTCCTTTATCCCACGTCTTTTGTCTATTATTTCTTCTTGAATAAAAGGTGAGATAAGAAACTATAAGAACAAAACAAAAACAAACTTTAATTCTTTTCTGTACAGAATATTATTGAACAATTTTTCATGCTTATGACAATTATAACGACAATTTAACAATCAAAATAAAAATTAGTCTAAGAATTTTTCAACTAACCCTTGCATCTTTATAAAAATCATCCAAGTTAATCCTGTTCGATTAATTTTATGATGTTTCTAATAAGAACTGACATGAAAGTTATAAATATGAATAATCCCATTACCATTTCTTGTCTAACCGGTTTTCTTAATACATAATCACCGTCGTTATTATAAACTATGTGATAATAATTTAAAGTTATCGAAGTTCAATAAATTTTTGTGAATCCATTTGTTTATACTTTGAATATCGTAATATAGGTGTCAGTTCAAACATTAAAAAGATACTAAACCCAATACCCAAACCAACCTTAATCCAATACATTCACTTGAAAATCTGAAAATATCTTCTTTTTATTATTTTCTTTAATCAATTTCCTCAAATAATTTCTATATTTAATCTATTTTTGATAAGATATTTCGAGCTTAAAAAATTTATAATCGTAATAAACTTCAATTTTGATAAAATTTTAACCAAAAGTTCAGTTTGTTTATAATCTTAGGAAAGAAGAAGCAAAATTGAAATAGGATATTCAAATTTTTGTTAGTTTTGGAAAACTGCATTAATATGGCTTCTCTTGTATTCTATTTTGCAAACGTCGGTACCGAATTATATTTTATTTCCAAAGTTTTTTTTAAATCTCGCGGATCATTCAGTGAGTGTTATTATTATATTGTTGAAAGACGAAATACGTTTTTATTTAGAGAATATATAAAAAATTATATTCAAAGTGAAAACAATTGCACAAATAATAATAAAGTTTTGACAGATATAATTGAACGGAGAGATAAGGTGATATAATCATAGTATTAATTTTTTTGTTGTTATCGTGTTATTATAACAAATATTTATTTTTATCAACCGTGCAAATGTTTTGATTATTTTTGCATTGTATAAACGTTTTATGAATATGAAATGAAATGAATGTTGATAAAATTTTGAGGTTAGCAAACTAATAATAAGTGACAGAACTAAATATTTGTCACAATGTATAGGGTGGCTCGTACTTTTTATTGATTTATCATGCTATGTTTTATGTTGGGCAGATGTTTTGTTTTTATTGTGTGGAGCAGAGCAGTGTAGAGCGGGATAGTGTGGATAATTATTTGCTTTAGGCGTAGTTGTGTGTCATCAATTAAATGTTGAGGCTTGTGTGGAAAGGGCCAATGACATTGAATAATAAAATGTGTTAACTGCACTACTAATGTCATTTTTTATTATGAAATCCGTAACTACTAATGTCATTTTTTTGCATTAAATCCGTAAATCCGTTATGATGGCCAAAAACACAATCTTGTTCAAAACAAGATCCACAAGTACTATTTCAATCCCCTCAAAGTTACATTCGACAATACACTCTGACCAATACTTGTTCCAAACAGTAATGATGGTTCGTTTGGTAACTGCTTTTCCTAACCGAGTAGATCATCTTGTCGCAGGCATCGATGTGGAAGTGATTTTTCCAAAACTCTTAGAGTAAGATTGGTTCCTTTAGTCACTTCAAACAAACGCTCGAAGAGCACCATAGTCTGGAGTAAAGCAGTGGTGTGTAGGAGATAGAAACTGGATCTTGATAAATTTAAATTCTTCAAGGTTTTCTTCTACGTCTGGAGAGTAAACAAGACCGTTGTGCATAGCAAGCAAAACATGAAATGACATAATCATCTCAAGTAAATATGGTTTCACAGAAGGACCAAACTCATTATTGATCCAATTAGTGAAGAGATCACGATACTCAAACCTTTTTGTTGGACCTCAACATCCCATTTAGTCTGTTTAGTTGGAACTTACACTTCTGAAATTTTTATGTTTACGTTAATTTTTTTTCACAATCAGAAACGTCCCTTGTTATGCGAAGCATCAATCGTTAAGCTATTCATTTTTTTGCCTGTTATGCGACTTATTCATTATTAGAAGCATAAGCTTCCTCGTTAACCGAGGTTTAACTCTGCAAAGAAATTAAAATTATGCAAGTGTTTTTATGACTATGAGATTTTTCGTCGAGTACAGAAAACAATGTAGGTAAACTTAAAGGTTGCTTACCCATTGGCTCTGATTGCTGCTCTGAACACATTATCGTGTACGAAATTTGCCTCAACATTAGCTCTGCCTTATTACTCATTCGTCATTCGTTCACCAAGGTTTTCTAGCAAAAATAAACAACTGTATGTGGTATTCCTTGGACCAAAATTAGAATACCGGGTTGTGGTATTAAAAACGGATAAACGCGGTATACGATGTTAAGAACGGTATTAGAGTTTTTTTTAAATGAAAAAATGAAATCATACAAACATTTAATTAAAGCAGAAAATCGCACGTTACTAGCATTACCATAACTTTAAGTATTTTTAATAATATAGCTATAGTTTAATTAATTTTTAATTGAGTGGCTTTGATTAATTGGTTTGCTTACTACACGGAGGTGAGTACTCGATTGGGATCCCATTGTTTCACACCTAATCAATGGTATACCAAAAGTCTTTAAATCAGGAATTGGTTTTGGGGTTTTAAAATACCTATTTTCAAAACTGATTTGGCATGTCCGCTATGCAAGGTATAGTTAGTTCTGCTCATGTACCGCATCTAATGGATCGCATCAGATTTTAAATAATATTAGGCGGTTGATCTATTCAAATTTTATTTTTGAGGTTTAGAAAATTTGTCCTTTCAAATCATGTTTCATCAAAGATTTAATTTTAATACAAAAATTAAGAAATGTACTGTCTGGCAATTATGGGCGCGTCACGCTAAACAACAATTGTATATCCACTTTACAAAGCTTCTACCAAACGCAATCTTGTTTCGTATTCAACGCATTGTGTTAAATTTTATAATTCCTTATACGTTTTCAGTTCCATCTAAGGTTTCTTTTTACTGTTAAGAATATTGACTAGATAAATCATGTTTCACTTCCATTTTATTCTTCTTATTCTTTGCCTTCATTTCACTTAACGACTACAATCAAATAAAATGTTCCTGGTTACAGGTCAGTGACCTCCAGGGTTGGCGTTTAATGTGGAACATAGTATCATCCTTGAATTGACTCTCTCCTCTTTTTCTGATGTTGATAGGCCATAGTTTCTTTGAATTTCTTTCATCTGTAGGACCCAACTGTTCTTTGGTCTGCCCCGTTTTCTCACTGCAGGTACCTCAAGATCTAACATCTGTTTGGCTACATTGGTGTCATCAGCTACATAAACTTTTTCAAACCAGTTATGCCGTTCCTTTTTCAGTTTCTCTGCGATAGAATCTTCAACATGCATAGATCTTCTTATATGCGCTCGTTCTTTATATGGTCAAGCTTTGTGACTCTCATCGATAGCCTCATCATCTTCATCTCTGCAGTGTTAAGATCTTGCTTATACTTGCCATACATTGTCCTACACTTTGCGCCTTAAGTTAGTACTGGTCTCACAGCCAGCATTTGCCTGGCATTTTCTTGTCGCACAATATTGGCGAATTTTCTAGCCATTTCAGAAAAGCCTCACTTATTCTATGGTTCACGTCTGCACAACAACTGCCGTCTTTGGAGAGAACTGATCCCAAGTATTTGAAGCTTATACATTTAGCCATGACTCTGTTGTTGATTATAATATCTGGCCGAGTAGCATTTGGCTCGCTAAATGGCAAGCATTTTTTGACTCGCTGATCTGAAGGCCATTATTTTCCAGTTTAGCTCTCCAAAGGTTTAATATCTACTGCAATCTTGAAACGTCATCACTTGCCAGTCCAACATCATCAGTAAAGAGCACACTAGGCACCAATTCCCTAATGATGTTACCAATCAAGTAATTAACAACAATGTTGAACAAAAGAGGGCTCAATACGCTCCCCTGATGTACTCCGACTTCATGATACATATCGACTATTAATTTTACATAGATTTCTGGAACCCCGTGACTTCCCAAACCTGTCCAGATGAAATCACGAGGAACACGATCAAAAGCCTTTTCAAAATCAATAAATACCATGTGGAGGTCCTTGTCTGCGTCTCTGGAATTTTTCAATGAGTATCCGCATTGCTTGGATTGCATCTGCTGTGGATTTACCAGGCATGAAACCACATTGGTTGGGATTTATTTTAGGTGTAACAATCGGTAATATTCTGTTGTTAACGACGCGTTAGTATATCTTCTTGGTGTGCGATAGCAGCATCACTCCTCTGTGGTTTCCGCACTTTCTCGAGTCTCTCTTTCCTTTATAAAAAGATAAAAGAAAACTTTGGCATTGGGTCCCCATTCTTGATTTTGTTGAATAAAATACAAAATAATGTGATTGTAATCGCACCAGAAACCTTCCACATTTCCGACGATATTTCATCCGGTCCTGTTGCACGTCCTCGTTTCATTTCTTTCACCGCGTCTTTAACCTCTTTCTCGAAAAAATCATCGACTTCCTCTTCATTCAAGAGTTTGCTGTAATAAGTTTTCCAACCTTGTGTGATGTTTTCATTAGTTGTTAATAAGTTTCCAGCCTCGTCTTCAATGAACTTTGGCGAGATGATTGGTCTTGTGTTATTTCGCCTTTGTGCCGCTATCTTATAAATCATGTTATTAATCAGGTGACTCTAGATCTTCATACAATTTTTTTTTACACTCAACTGCTTTTGAAACTGCCACGATTTGGACCACATGCTTTTTTGCTTCGAACTTTAGCTGTCTTAGCCTTTGTTTTTCAATTTCATCTTCATTACTGCACTTCGACCATGCCTGGTATGCCGCCTTCTTATTTTTTACGGCATCCTTCACTTCTTGGCTCTTCCAAAACCATGATTCTTTTCTGATGTTAAGTCGTACTGTGGAAACACCCAACATCTCCTTCATGGCTCTGGAACAAAGATGATAATCAATCGGTGGCAGAGAACAACACTACTGTAGCTGACTAGATGACGTTATTTCTTCTTAAATCGTGGGATTTTGCCAAGAGTAGCCTTTTACGACAAGCAGGGAGACACTTTTGTACTAGTCTACCACCCGGTACCATACAGGGAATGTTGCACATCCATCCGATTGTAATAAATTTTATGACTGTGTGATGCGCCGAAACGATTCATAATCGATTGGTAAGAGAAAATATCGGAAACCAGAACAACTTTTGCAAGTTTTGATTCGACACGTGTTACACATCTCACAGATTTCACTAAATATTAAAAATACTAAGATGATCCATCCACTACACTTGAACCGCCGCTTTTTGCGAACGCGTTAAATTTTAAAAATGTTTGAACTGGATCAACCCTTCACAGGCTACGTTTTGAGACGGCGCAAGTTGGTCAATTCGAATTATGGTCATATTAAAAGATCTGCGCAAAATCTATTATCAAATTTGACTGCTCTATCTAGATTTCTAGATAGTTCAACGGATTAAGTTAGCCTTTTAACATGTTTCGACTGCGTCTTAATTTTAACGCCAAAAGAAAGCTTTTCTTGTGAAAGATAAAATACTGAAAGTGAAACCTAAAATTTCTAATTGGGTATCTAATGGAAAATGCTATAATGACTCAATACTTGACCGATCCAATATTTCTGTTTGAAATTAAAAAAACTTGCCAGCTCTTGTCATTTTCTACCATAAAAAGCGAGCGCAAACTGTACCAGACGTCAGCAATCTCTGCTTTGCCTTTATCATATTTATACTGACTAAAAAAACTACCCAAGACTCAATATTTTACATCAGGTTTTACGAGGAAAACAAAAATAGAAGAAGGTAGAAGATTCGTTTGTCCAGCTTTTCAGGGAATTGTACATTGACTTGAAAATGCTATTCAAGACAGAAAGAAATTATTGTGTTTCCTGGCAAAAATTACAGGTTATAGTGGATTTTTCGAAACATTAATGAAAATTGTTGTACGGTTTAAAATTCATCAGGCGTTAACGTGACGCTTACAAAGTAAGAATCCACCGTCACGATACATTGAACGTTTACAAGCTTATGATTTTAACATCGACCATCTTCTGGGAAGCACATAAAAATGTTGAATTTCGGAGTTGTGGAATTGTCAAGATTATGTGTCGAAGATTATGTAAATTGTAAACTGTAAAAAGAACTTATGGTGGTTTGTGTTTGTTACATAAAACATATATATGTAGTGATATATGCAGTGACTGAATTACGAATTATAATATACATATGAAGCTTTGAAGTGAATGCAATTCTGGATTTATGAAAAGCCACTCTAGTCATGTATATGGGGCGGTTTATTTTTAGGTTGGCATATTTTTACTTTCAGAAAGCCGTTTATTGGCTTGTCATATATTTCTTTTTACTCTTGACTCTTGAGTCTAGACCGCTCTAATTAATTCACTACCTCTACGCGTATGTGATCGCTTTTTAGAATTTTAATTTTGGCTGAAATTTCTTTAAGCCAAGGATTCAATTTCTTTGTTGTTTCTTCGTATCATAGCGTGACCGTCTTCTTTTGGACTTGTGCGTAAGCATTCGTGGTAGTTATGCTCTTACTTCCTGGAATTAGGTATCCAAAAGCGAAGGTAAACTGTCAATAAGTGTCGCTTCACCTATTCTAATCATTCAATTCAATGAAGATTTAATTCAATCAAGTGATTTTCCAATTGATCAAACAAAAATGTTGACTACCAGTTAGCTATAGCGGTTAATAGTTGTTAAAATTTCACACTGAAAATAGAACCCAAGTCATTTGAGTCCAAAACGAGTTGGATAATAATAAGACTACTCAACGCACCAAATTGACACACTACAAACAAACAGAAAAAGGTTTAGATGAAAAACCTTTGCAGTCTTGCAAAATTTGTCTGTGGAGTTCAAAAAAGAGTATCATAAATCTCACAAATACGAAACCAAAATCCAAGAAAGGTGTCCCAATTGCTCAACACTGCATCTTAATCATAACTATAGAAATATTAGAATATCCGTCCAAACGATGTAGGCATCTTTATCCAGACGAAATCTCTTCAATCATGATCTAAGTTTTTTGTCAACCGTTTTTAAATTTCGTCAATCTGAAGTCAAAAAAACCACGAACAATTCAAAACCATATAATTGAATTTCACTCCATTCTCTGCTTATTCAAATTGTGAAGTTTCGATAGTATCCTAACCGTCGTTACGGGAAGTTGCATAGCACTACCATAGCACTTGGTATGCAGATCAAATACAAAACTGATTTATTGCCTCTTTGACACGATAACCCACAATGAGCTTCCAGACGATATATTTTATCGAGAGCTTTCAACACCAGTTAAAAGGTGCACGGTCAAACTGATGTAGAATTCAACGTCATTAAATCAAAGCAAAGAGAAATGAAAGAATGAAGTTTTACATAGGGCAGCCTATACATGTTTTCGTTTCCAAGTCCTCAAACAGTTAGTTGTTTCATACTACTGCCTTTTTCCTAATCTATCCTTAAGCTTCTACTAAAAATCAAACCAAAAATTTTGGTGATCTCATTTTATGAAACATTCTGATTTCTGACACCGGCACAAAATAAACGCTACATTGGTATTTTTGCAGGAATGCAATAACACCCACAGTACTTTCTTATTTGTTTAAAACGTGACCTATATACGATACAACTTTAACTATTTGTATTTCACTTGATTTATGTAAAATAATGAAACTTTCCTTATCTGTCTTTTTGTTTACAATAGTCGACAACCACAATTGCAACGTAGATACAATAATCATATTCACTCGTTGAATCATTCATTGATACGATTCGGGCGTGGAATAGAAAGCAAACGTTTAAACTTAGTTGTAATGGAAACATTTTCATAAATTTATTTTAAATTAACCAACGGCATAAAACTATTTTGGATTATTGTGCAACAAATATAAACTATATTTGGTTTAAAGTGAAAACGAATAGGTAATGGTGTTCTAATATGTGTTATTTTGTGAATTTTGATTGAAACCAAAAATTGTTTATATATGTAAATACAATGTAATTTATGTGATGCGAAAGTTTTTTTTGATTTTATCGCTAATAAACTAGAAACAATATTAATCAACTACCGATTGTAATTTGAGCTTTTGTGGTGCTCTGACTGTGATAGATAGTAATATTTCAAAAATTAGTCTATAAATTGAAAAGGTTTTGGACACCTTTTAATTCAAAGGTTGAAAAAAGTTGTATCAGTGATCCCTATTCTACAACTACAACTTGAAGCTATTGACCGATTTTGATGAAACTTTGATACTTAAGTTTTTGTTCCAACTTCCGGTTTGTCGCTTCTGGGTGGTTATTTTGTAGTGTTATCTCACTAGGTGAGATAAAAAGTGAGATGAAATATTTGTCTTTGATCGATTATATTAAATAAAAGAAATCATTTAAACATAATTTCTTTATCTCACTATTTATCTCGCCTAGCGAGATAACACTACAAAATAACCACCCTGGAAATTGTTTCACTCATAACTTTTATTTACGTATTGTTGAACCGTAAAAATTTTTTCATCAGCAACAAATATTTCACGTCATTGGCTTCGTGCAAGCGTTATCTATTACGCTTGAATTCCATTTTGATTAATTATTTTGATATTTTTTTTTTCGCTTGGTGTTTTCGTTCCCAGGATTTTCATTGGGTTCTGGTATCCATTATAGTGATATTGTATTCTTAAACCACATGTACTTTATGTACCTACAGTATTCGAGCTCTGCTTTAGATAGCGATTGGATGTGGACTAGTCTATTAGGGTAGACCCTAGTTGAAGCTGCTCTTGCCCAAATAATAATAAGGCGTACCCGATCAAAATGCTTATAATAATGAGTCTTGGCCTCCATGATCAAAAATAGTTATTTATGTACCAAGTTATAAATTTCAGCCCGAGTGAGAATTTTATCCCTCAACTACTCGCTCCGGCTGAAATTAACATTACACCTGTGGTACACACAAAGTTTTTACAATTGGGCACAATAAGGGGTAAAGTAACAAAGCAATAGATTCCGTAACGTAAGCCGGCCGAAAAAAAATGTTTTACGCAAACTTAAGCGTAAAATAGTTCATTATGTATAGGAAGTGTAAAACTTATTCTAATACGATTAAAGTAAAAAAAAGTTTATTTGTAGTTTATTCTAGTCCGCATCATAGTATCGAAAAATTAAAATCATCGAATTGTGTTATAGAACCAAAAATCAGTAGATCAAAAGTTTAACTACCGAATGTTTACCGAAGTTTAACCCATGAATGGTTTTGAAATTGAAAAATCATTAGATCGAAATAATATCATATCACCGAAAATTCATTTCGTCGAAAGGTCATTACAAGAACGTAGTGTTTATGGGGACGATGTTAGCACAAATAAAAATCCATCGTTCTATAAAATAGTTCCACTAAAAACAAAATATAAATCTAAATATAAAAACAAACTAACGTGCAAATGATACGGAGTAGTTTTATCTAACAGCAAAATCAAATAAAAACTATACAGTCTATGATAAGAGTATAGATAACAAGAAAAACTAAAAATGATATCACACCTTAGTGCGAATTTTTAAAGATCGTGTTATGAGTTGAGAGGTGAGTTGAGAGGTTAATAAAATAGGGGTGAAAAATAATTATAAGTGATACAAGTTATTTTGAATACAAAAACGATTAAGAAGAAGAATCAAATAAGGTCTTAAACGAATAAAAATTATAACTTAAAAAACATCCATAGATTTGATTTCATTAACTGATCTAGATGTCAAACCTATTTCAAATAACTCGAACTAGTCGTTAAAATATACATATGAGGCTTTGAAGTGAAAGCAATGCTCGATTTATGAAAATCATTAGTCATATCCATGGGCGTCTTATTTTTAGGTTGGCACATTTTTACCCGCTTATTGGTTTGTCAAAAAAAGTTTATTTCTAATTTATTCTAGTCCGCATCATAGCATCGAAAAATTTAAATCATCGAATTGTGTTATATGCTGTGTGCGAACTGACGAAATTATGACAGATCACAACTATTAACTGTCAAAATTTTGTTTTTGGAATTTATATTCACCATAACGAAACGTCAAAATTT
Source organism: Diogma glabrata (assembly GCA_963693315.1). Taxonomy (NCBI): domain Eukaryota; kingdom Metazoa; phylum Arthropoda; class Insecta; order Diptera; family Cylindrotomidae; genus Diogma; species Diogma glabrata. The sequence continues at coordinate 19,537,078 of OY856186.1, read as the reverse complement.
GGTATAGCTTTTTCGCATCATCAAATTGTGACAGTAGGCATAACAAATTATTTCAGGGGGAACAACGATTTATTACAGAAGTTTTTTTAAGTGCCAAAGTAATATTTATATTAGTATACATGTTATATATATTTATTAACAGCAAACATAAATATTACGAAGTTTTTCACCTTATGTCAAAATTTTGTTTTTACAAATTTCACCTTCACCAAAAATTGTGTTCTGTCATTATTTCGTCAGTTCGCACACAGCAATAGAACCAAAATTCAATAGATCGAAAGTTCATATACCACCGAATATCATATCATCGAATAGTTTTGAAATTGAAAAATCATTAGATCGAAATAATATCATCTCACGAAAATTCATTTCGTTGAAAGGTGAAACATCACATCACCGATAATCATATAATCGATAATTTATTTCATAAAATTGAAAAATTATTTGATCGAAATTCGTAAAATAAAATACAAAAACAAAATCGAAAAATCAAATAACCAAAAATCACAACATCGAAAATCATAACTTCGAAAGTTCACACTGTCGAAAAGTCATTGCATACATACATACGGGAACGGGGAAATATCATACCATCGAAAAATAAGATGATCGAAATTTCATGAAATCGCATAAAAAAACATATCATCGAAATATCATCACATCATCATTCATAACATCGCAAAATCATTCAATACAAATATAGGGTATGCCTAAAGCCGCAATTAGACTATTGCAGAACTCTGCAATATTTCTGCAATAGTCGTGCAATGGTTGTATCTAAAATATTCATTGCAGAAAAGTTTGGCAATGAACTCATTGCAAAACATTGCATTGAGTCATTGCAATGCAATTTCTGCAATGAATATTTTACACACTACCATTGCAGAAATATTGCAGAGTTCTGAAATAGTCTAATTGCGGCTTTACTCAGTGCTAGAAATAATCCAATTCAAATGTCAGATAGTCGCATTATATATTAATTATCATATTGATTTATAATAATTTGATTTAATTGATTAATTTCTATACATTTATTCAATTTTTTTGATTTCTAAATTTTCGCCGAGGAAATGGCATATTAAAATTAAAGTATGGTTTTTGGAAGAATTTCATTCAAGCAAATAATTTCCAAATCGGCAACCGAAAATTTAGTAATAGAAAAATTTTAATAAATAAGAAATATAATATAAATCATTATAATAATAAATATATACTGCGGGTATCTAATTTACAATCTTTCTAGGTAGCACTGAGCAAGGGTCCGTTTATGTTGAAGCTTCGATAAACGAGTCAAGCAGTGATAAAAGCGTTGAATAGTGCTATTTTAGCACTTTTACAGTGTTTATGTTGGAGCTTCGAGAATTTTAATAAAATTTACAAAGATATATACAATAAACTTAAAATAAATTAATTTAATAATCAATTTTCCATAAACTTCAAAAATTTAAATTAAGTAAAACTAATATTTTTATGTATTTTTTTATAAAATAAATAAAATGAGCATCGATCAGAGCTTCGATAGTAGCGTCGAAAAAGCACAAATCGTTTATCGACGCTTGACTCGATGCTTGACTCTTTTATCGATGCTTCAACATAAACACTCCTATTTAAAAGCATGCATTCATTTTCTTCACTTGAATCACATCGATGGTCGACGCTATTATCGAAGCTCCAACATAAACGCACCCTAAGGCATACCCTATTTTTCCATGTAATGAATTATAATTATTCATTATATCGAATATTTTCGATGTTATGATATTTCGATAAAATTATTTTTTATTCGCTTTTATGAATTTCGATCATCTAATTTTTCGATGATATGATGTTGTCAGTACATGGAAAAAATTTCGGTGCAACGATCTTTCGATGCAATGACTTTTCTCGACAGTGTGAACATTCAGTGTTATGATTTTCGATGTTGGTTGTTAGTCCAGTCATTATAGGTTTTAACTGCGGAAAAATTCCTATTGAGCTGAATTTTTGTATACACCTTTATTACGGCATTTTAATTAATATGCGAAAAATTGACATTTATATCGTGCCGGCTAAAAAAGTTATCAAGGTCAAAAGGTCACGAAAATCAGTTTTCCGCGAATATCTCGCGACCTATTACTTCGAGGTCAATTGAGGTCAAACCAAAATTGTTTATCGTCCAATTATCTACAAAACATACATCAATCATTTTTCTGTAAGATCAACCAGTTTTTAGCAGAGCGCTGATAAAGCGATTATACATTATGATTATGCACTCGTTTCCGCACCTCGCATTTTTTACATGGTTTTCACAGTGAAAATGATCCATGATATGTAATAAAAGCTTTTTTTTTATTTTAAAAATGAAGTTTTTTATTTAAAATCTGAAAAATACAAAAAAATAAACTTAATACTGACTACTAATTTTATGCATACATAATTTTTTTTATTCACTCATAGTCGATTTCCTCAGTTTCTCTATCATTAAAATTTGCTGACAAAACATTGGGTGGAATTATTCCTTTACTTAAGTAGTCGACATCTTCATTCCCCGTTTAAGCATGATTGCCCACGGCAATGTTCACAAACTTTTGAGCATCTCAAACCCATTTTTTTGCATCCACACTTGCCGCCACAATTTTTTATACAATTACAATAGATTGTGTATAGTAGATCATCGGGTGCTGGTATAATAAAGTTGTTACTGGCTGAAGTATGTTATTTTTTTACTCGTAACCCCACTGATTTGCATCAATTTCTCTTCCTAGTTTGTATTTTATAATACACTCGAAAAATATGATGTTGAGCTGCTGAAGAAGGAGGTGCCAATAACGAAAATTTCACACCTGTGTTTTGTTTTGTTTTGTTAGCTTACCAAAGCTAAAATATCTGTAATTGTTTATCGAATGTTCTTATTTTGGAGCACCGTACATTGCTAGTAGCACCGTATTGCAGCATCGACAACTCCTTCTCAAGCGCAATTTTCTTGGAGATATTTCTGCGGAATTTTTTAAATCAGGTATTTTTTCAAACATCTTCATGGCTTTAATTTTTGCTTTGCTAAAAAGTGTTGAAGTTGTATCACATCCGGTCATCGCATGGAATACCGAAAAATTAAGCGGCTGTGATATACTTGTGATATACATGGTTCTTGCTGACGTAGTTTAAAAGTTGCGATACTCAAATTGTTCGTATAATTTTTCCGACAATTACGATAAACATTTACAGAAGCAACAGTATTTAAATATTCAATATTACCATCACCTATTTCCATACTAGCATTTTTTAATGTTTGCAAGCCACGTGTAGCTTCTACTAAATCACAATCCGGCAACAATTCACTGCATATAAAACAATTATCACTCATTATCCAAAATTGTTCAATAGCATGAAACTACTAAAATAACGTCTTTAACACTCAAGAAATATTTCTCAACTCAGCTAAACACAGTCGGACAGACACTCTCGACAGCGGGTCCGACAGCGGGTCTCGGAACAATAAAATACGAAACATCTGCCAGTGGAGGTCGTTTGTTTCCGAATCCTCTATAATATAAGTATATTTTTTACAAAACACCCGAGCATCAGATGAATGTTTTTAATACACTTGACAACATGAATAAAAAGTAACTGAATTTACGCCTTGGTGTACGGTATACAATATCGTATGTGAATGCATTCTAGTTTCTTTTTCAGCGCTCTACCCTAAAAACGGTTGATCTTACAAAAAAGTGAGTAAGGTATGTTTTGTAGATAATTGGACGATAAACAATTTTTGCTTGACCTCAATTGACCTCCGAGCAATAGGTCGCGAGATATTCGCGGAAAACGGATTTTCGTGACCTTTTGACCTTGATAACTTTTTTTAGCCGGCATGATAATCAATGTCGATTTATCGCGAATTAATTAAAATGCCGTAATAAAGGTGTATACAAATATTCAGCTCAATAGGAATTTTTCCGCAGATTGAGGCTTAACCTTCGCGTGAACAGTATCTACCCGGGTAGATATCACGGTTTTTGTAATTCAATAACTTTATGAGTTTTTAACCAATCATCATGCCTGTTCAGCTATGTGACTAATTTTTAAATTGATTTCGCAAAATTTGAGAAAAAAATATTTTGGACTTCCTTTTAACACTTTTTTTGGATTTTTATGGTTCTTTTTACGCAAGAAACCATATATCTACCCGGGTAGATATTTTTACCTTGGGTTTTATATGAATATTTTTACTGGGCAATGTTAAGAACAAGTAACTTTATTTTTAAATATATGCTTTTATTGTATGCTTACACAAAAGCAAAATGATATTATGATATTAATACAAGTTTGATATTATTACACGTTTGTTGATATTATGTAAGTTGATATTACGTAAGAAAACAAATATCTACCCGGGTAGATATTTTTTTCCTTTTTTCTTATATGAAAATTTTTACTGGTCAATGTGAAAAGCAAGTAACTTTATTTTTAAATATATGCTTTTATTGTATGCTTACACAAAAGTAAAATAAATACACAGTTACGTTTGTAGATATTATGATTTATGTAATATCTACCGGGGTAGATACTGTTCATATCAGTAGCTAAAAATTTCCGTTCACGCGAAGGTTAAAACTTCTAAAATGACTGGACTATGTGTGATTTTTCGATAGTATGAGTTTTATTTTTCAATTTATTGATATTTTTCGATATAACGATTTTTGATGGTATGATTTTTCGATGATATCGCACGATCCGGTTTATTTCTAGTTTCGTGGAAAAAGTATTATGTACCATTCGCACAGAATGATAATACCTACTCGTGTGAATTAAATGACTTGTTACACTCGTGTTTTTAAGCCTTCAAACTTGTAGAATATTAATATCATGCTGTGCTCGTTATGCAATATGCTATCGTTTTATTTCATTTTTAATGTTCTTTTACTACACTTTTAAAAGTAAATCACGAGTTCATAAGTTATAAGTATGCACTGAAAAAAAAATTGAAGTTCATGACAACCTCATCTCGAAGTTGGCAGTTGATTATTCATGCAAAGAAAAATTATTTGCAAACAATTTCACTGTGATTCGGACAACTACACGATAACATTTTCCTAACAACAGAATGAGGTTTATTTAAAATATAAAGTGTTATATCCAATATAACAGTAGTTGAATAAAGATAATATAACTATTTCCCTGAAAAACATTTTCTTTGGCCTTATATCATGAATTTTTCATTTTAAAGTTTAAGTATTTGAGATTAATTGAACTATATTTGATTTTCACATAAACATTTCGTGTGATTGTCTCAACTTCATCGATTTATAATTGTAGAGTTGTTGAAGCAATTTCGTAGTTTGATTCGCCATATGTGACCGCACGGTGAGGTTGAGACAACTGCATTTCGATTGGAAATAGGACATTTTTTTTCAGTGTGTGTATGCTAATATTTTTATTGTACTCATCACACTTTAAAAACTAAGTTTTTCAATTTCTATCCATAATCCATCTACCATTGCCAGCATTGCGGAATATACCGCAAATTTTAGTGGTGTGAAGCTCCCTGTTGCGCCTCTGGTTATGGGCCTTGTGGTCTTTTCAAAACCTTCCTCGATATCAAAAAAGGTCCTACGAATAATTCATCTGAAAGCGGAATCCACGGAATCTTTTCACCAAGAAATATATTAAAATTTTTTCGGTTTGGTGATAAAGACAAACCATGTCTCTTCAGGGCTTTGGTTCATAGTCGAAGACTACGTAAACCAAGTATATTGAGAGTGTATATCCTATCATATCCGCAAGCTAATTTTCTTGAATTTATCACCTTACAAAAAAAATCAATATTTTTTTCCCCAACTGTAAAACATCTCCGACTTTACATCTTTCCATATCATATACATAGTTCCCCTATTTTAAAAAGAATATCTCCATTCTCCAGCTTGCCAAAAACAGCTGATTTCATGTTTTTATAAACAAATAAATATAATCAAAAAAAAGTTTCGTATTTCATTTTATCATCGATAAATTCGAGACGCAATGCATAGGTCATTTAAATTCGGTAAATATTCGTTTCGTTTTCTTTTTTATAGAAAAAAAAAATAAACTGAATTACTTCATTTATTAATTATTTTGTTTTAGTGAAGTGAAAAGCCGTATTCTGACTGTTTCCATATATTATTATGTCATTGGTTTTCTTTCATTTTTGTTTTTCGATGAAAAATTAATTTTCTTTTTCAATGTTGGTATAAGGGAAAATTGACAATCGAAAAATATATAAATAATAAATATTTCAATGTTATTTGTTGTAAAGTTAATTTTGTGAACATTTTAAATTTTACATTGTGCAAAAAAGTGAAAAAAATAGTTTTTAATTCATGTAGCCGTAAATAAAATAATGCAGAAAAGAAAATCCTATAATTAGTAGTATTACCTAGATTTTGGCATTATTATAATAATAATAAAATTATAAGAAAATGACGTCATGTTTTCATAAATTGTTTTGTTGCATGTCACCGAATGATGGGGAGCTTGAAGTCGAGGTAAGATTGGAGTTTTAGGTTTCTTCATTATTGGTTTGTTTTGATAAAAACTTTTTTCACATAAATGTGGTTTTGATTAATTTGCATATGTGTTGTTTATGGATTGTCATGGAAACAAAATTTGTTGTGTTATTATTTTGATATACATATTATATAATATATTTATTTGAAATCGTGTTCCATCAAACCTGCTCATGTACTCGTAAATAATGTAAAAATATACTTAAAAAATGTTTCTTTAAAATAAAAATATTGAAAGCGAACAAGTTGCTGATAGTAATACCGTAATTTTGTTTGTGGTTTCGAATTAATTAAAAAAATATAAATAAAGATGGCAATTACTTTTTGTTGATAACAATTTTTATCATTAATTTGCATATGTATTGTGCATTGATATTTAGTGTTTTCTTAACAAAACTTTAAGCTATGGTTTGGTTGTATCATTGTAAAAAGTTTCCAAACCATCTTTAACCTCTTTGATAGGGGTTCGAGGCTTCAACCACACCGAGTCTGCTTAGATGAAAGTTCTACATCCTAACATGTTTTTTTCTTTTTTCAACCTGGGTGGTTATTTTGTAGCGTTATCTCACTAGGTGAGATAAAATATTTGTCTTTGATCGATTATATTAGATAAACGAAATCATTTAAACATAATTTTTTCATCTCACTATTTATCTCACCTAGTGAGATAACGCTACAAAATAACCACCCTGATCTAACCATTTTCGCAGCTGACAAATGTAACACTACGGTAACTTATGTTGTCTACTTCTTATCAAGGACAAATGAAGTTTCTCTTTAAAACCACAAAGGGCTAGCAATAATCTCACTGTAGACAACTCCTACATTTACTATTTTGCATTCTAGTATTCTGACCCTTAACCTTCTACCCACTTTCAATTCCAATGTGTATCACTATCGTGCAACCTATAAAATTCCAAGCTCAGCATTCTACAGGCTACTGAGGTTGCCCTTTTTATCGTTAGGAGCACCTTGGTGTTTAAACCGTTTCTTGTCTTGACTGCTCTCTGCCTCCTCTGACTGATCTTCCCTTACAACCAATTATCATTTTTTGCGCTGTTATTACATTTGCTTTTACCTTCCACCAACAAACCTATGTGGTCTTAAGTAATGTTTCTTTCACTCCTTATCTTATCCTGGAAAATGTTCTAAACTTTTTGAGAAACAAATTTTTTTTTGGAGAAACATTTTTTTTCGGGAAACAATTTTTTCAAGAAACACTTTTTTTCGTGAAACATTTTTTTCAAGAAACGTTGCTTTTAAGAACAGTAATTTCATTTCGGAAACCTTTTCTTCAACAGTTTTTTTTATGAAGTAACAAAATTTATTTTGTTTTTAAACATTTCTTTTAAAACCATTGATTGACTATAGGATGTGACAATTCCTCGCCTCCCAGTAAAAAATTTAAAGTAATGGAATTGACCTGAGCCAAACCCAGGCGATCGTTAATAATGATTAGGACTGGATCGTGAAATTGTCGTGCCGACCTGATAACCACCACAGCTAGTTAGAACTGACGATCGCTGGAATGAAAGCTCAGGTTGATCCTCATTTCTATCACGTTCACTTTTAGTATTATGCGTATCAGTTTTTTTTTGTGGTTCATGATTCAGCTTGGATAGTACGAAGTAGTGCTGACCAATCATGGAGGCGCGATGAGAGAAATTGCAGGCCTCAATTTCTCCCAAGTTACAACCTCGATGATTGGATCGGCCAGAGCTTCACCACTGTCCAGGTCAAGCCATGAACTAGCAATTTCACCTTTTTTCAGTATAGATTAACTGATGGTGCTTGCAGTGCGCACAGATGCTGAGAGCCGTGGAGTTCCGACACTTGGCTAATAATTAGGCCAGGCTCGGACCACCTCTGCCATCTGTACGCCTATCTACATCCTATCTTTTAAATGCCTTTCATACCAACCACTTCTCTTTAAACTATTATGAGTAATGAAAATAAAGGGAATCTTCTTCGGTGGCGGAGCGAGTCGCGAGATCGGTCTCACGTCGGGATCACAGTTAAATCAAAATAAAAAAATAATAAACTAATAAAAAAAATAGTAACGTAAAGATAGATAAATCAAATAAATAAATTAAATAAATTAAATTAGTTAAATAAAATATTTATTGAATAAAGTAAACAACACTAAAAAAAGTCACTTTACCAAGTCACAAATTAAAAATTAAGTTTTAAAATTCAAAGGCTTAGTTTTTTATGTTTTAGCATGATTCTTTTTATCTCCATAAACTGATAACGCAAGTTGATTTCTTTTAAATATTGTATTTCGTTCTGGTTCTCTCGGGGGAATCGGTTAACTCGTTCGAACACAATTTAAGTTTAATCTTTGTGCGTCACCAAATTTCGAGCCACCCTGTGCCAAAACTAGTGAAAATAAAATATGAAAAACATGTATTAATTTGTTTTATTATACTAATGATTACCGAAGTTTTAAGAAAATCGGAAAAGATCGGGTCAAATTCAAATTTTTTATTTTATCGTCTTGATTCGATTCGCCAGCTATCCAGTAATAATTTGTCAATTTTTTTTTTAATAAAAAGTGTTGTGTAGTAGGAATTACAAAATGTGGCACAACACATAGATACCTTTTAAGACCTAGTTCCCACAATAACATGCGTCTTGAGGTATTGGTGGACGCTTTTTTTTAAATCTTTGGATTGAAGGCACTCGAGACTATTGATTCGGGCAAAGTATTCCATTTGTACGATGTACGCACAAAAAAATCCCTTTGCATTTTATTACTATGACAGTGAGTAATCTCGACAGTCCGACTGCCTGCACAAACCGATTTACGAGTTAAACGGGGAAAAACATATGTCTGAGGCATTAGGGACCTGATTTCATCCGAGCACTGCTGGTGACGATATTTATAAAAAACAACGAGATTATCAACAGTGTGACGATGTTGTAGGGAATCAAGATTTAATGTTAAATTTCGATCACCAATAATTCGTATAGCACGCTTTTGAAGAGAGTCCAAAAGAGCTAGGATAGTAACAGATGCAGCGCCCCAAACTTGACAGCAATACTCCATACAAGGCGAATATAGGACTTATAAATGTGGAGTAATTGATGCGAAGTAAAATATTTTTTACATCTAATGAGGAGGCCGAGTTTTCTAGACGTGCTTTTTGCCATGGTCATTATATGATCGTTTCAGAGTAAGTCATTGAATATTGTGACTCCCAATAAACGAATGCTTTCACATTCGTCTATTTGGTCGTCACACATATTAATTGAAATATCGTTGGGAAACTCGGTCTTTGATATGGAAACAATCAATAGCTGTGTTTTGGTGGAATTAAAATTGACCAAATTTTTGTCACCCCAATCGGCGACTTTTTTTAAGTCTTCGTTTGCATTTATGGCAGCGTCTCTCCGGGCGGGATTTATTCGTTCATCCATTTTACTCTTTAAAGATAGGGGGACGAATGACTTGTGCAGTGTACTATCATCTGCAAAACTATTTATTGGGTTACTGGTGATTTGCAACAGTTCGTTAAAATAAATTAAAAATAAAGTGGGAGATAAAATTGAGCCTTGGGGTACACCAGCGGTTATTAATTTAGACTCAGAAGAAAAGCCATCTATAGATTCCGAGATGTATCGGTTAGATAGAAAATTTTGAATCAACTTCACGACTGCGGGATGAAAACCGTACGCAACGAGCTTGTTGATCAAGTTGGCATGCCAGATTCGATCAAATGCTTTTGAGATGTCTAATGCGATCACGAACGTTTCAGCACCTTTATCAAGTATGCTATTCTAAAGATGTGCCACATAGTTCAATAGATCGGTTGTTGATCTTTTGTTTCTAAAACCGTATTGGCTGTCAGATATCAAATGGTTGCTTTCCAAAAATTTGGATATGTGTGAATTAATATAGTGCTCGTATATTTTAGACATAACTGGGAGTAAGGCTTTTGGTCTATATTTTAAAATTTCACATTTCGTTCCTTTTTTTGGGACAGGCTGGACATTGGCCAACTTCCAGCAGGACGGAAAAATACGAGATTTATAGGATTTATAGAATATTTTGGTGAGAGTTGGTGCAAGTTCTTTTGAAAATGTTTTCAGAATAACAGGAGGAATGTTGTCCAGACCAGAGGTTTTGTTGTTGTTTAACCCCCTTAAAAGTTTTCGACAATTTTTGGTTTGAAATGTAATTGTTGCATATTAACTCCTGAAGACTGGATTTGGGGTATTTCTTTAGGAGTTTCTAAAACTGTTGAATTTGAAGCAAAGCGTTGCGCAAACAATGTAGCTTTCCTTGCAGGGTCAGTAATGATTGAGTCACCATCAATGATAGGACGGATAGAAGATTTAGTACCAGAATTTAAAGAATTAATGGCACTGTAAAAACTTTTGTCAGAAATTGACATACTGGAAAGTTTTGCCGCTTTCGCTCTGTCAATCTCTGCTTTTTTGTTTTCAATTATCTGGTTTGATATTTTATTAGCCTTTAAATATTGGGATCGATTAACAGCGTTCTTTTTATGAATCCAAATATTAAATAATCTACGTTTGTTTCTACGAGCCAATTTGGCTGCTTTCGAAAACAAATATTTTTGTTGGGGTTTCATTATTGAAAAGGGAACGAATTTGTTAATACCGAATAGAATGGTTTCAGTAAAGTTTTGAGCAGAAACATTTACATCGTCAGTATAAAAACAATGACGATCAAAAGGGAAACCTTGAAAAAAACTTCGGAGACCATTGGTGTTCATTTTTGAAAAGTGAAATATTTTACGGGGTTTGGAAACTCTAGTTTGTAGCAAATCAGTTTTGATAATTGATGTGATTAGATAATAGTCTGATTTTCCAATACTACCCTTATCGACATCGAGACTCGTAATATCTGGCATAGATGTGAGATAAAGATCTAAGAGAAAACTTTTATCACCGCCATTACGAGGAGTGGAAGTTGGGCTTTTTACAATCTGCGTCAGGTCGTGGGATGCAGCAAAAATTTCTGCCTGCCTTCCATTGTTGTCGTTGTCAGTCATTTTGAAAAATTCTAACCACGATTTGTTGTGGACGTTGAAGTCAACGGTAACGATAACCTCACAATTTTGAAATTGTGCTCTAATTTCGTCGACAACATTAGTCAAGAGGTCATGGTTTGATCCTGTATGAGTGCTCTCTAGTGTGTACCCACCAGAGGGTGCTAATAAGAGAGCACCTTCCCGCGACCTGGGTGGCTAAGCCAAGGTCCCCGTTCCCAACTAGACATGACAACAGGTTTACGGTTTGCAATAGCAGGCTAGAGCCCACTATAGCTCAGGTACCTCGGGTTCGCCAAGTCCCGTATCGCGGTCCAAACAGACCAGTGACCCCTGAGGTTAATTACAATTACTGTTTTGCTAACGAAAAAGGCTTGAAAGCTGATGGTAGTTTTTAAAAATGAGGCTCCATGAAATAACAGCAATAGCAATTTAAGCAATATGTCACATAAAATGTGTTTTTCGTAGCTGCAGCTCGTGAGTTGCGCTTGATCAACTGTAAAGAGAAGATATTAATTTAAAAAATCAGGTAGACTGGACAAATTACTGATCTTAGATACTCTGACCATTTATCAACAAGTGGTTTAACAGAAAACATCGAAGCGGTTTGTGAGAGTCGAAAAACATCAATTGACATTTTCTTTTTGCAAGATTGTGGATGTGGGCTGTATGTGATTTCATCAAGACAGTGCCACGTGGCCAATCATCTCGAAAATCTATTTGATTACTGTTCAATTTTTTTACTTCTTTCATAAATTTTGTGACACCCTGTATTTGTATTAAATTAAAAACTATGTATAATCAAAAATTATTTATATTTTAACTTATTACCAGCGTGCTTTTATACCCATTAAAGCCCACCCAATTTCATTAGTTATTAAGAGTGGCGCAGAATTTAATTTGTAAAAATAATTTTTCTACTGAAAAAACTCATATTTTTTGGGATTTGTTGCATTAAATTTCTAGACAATACTTTGTGTGAAATCATAGAATTGCGAACATTTCTATTCTAATTAACATCCTAAGTCACGATTGTATGAAACATTTCCATAATAAGGAGTCTAATGACAGTGGACAAATTCAACTTAAGTAAAAATAAATAAGTGATGAAGAAGTTTCAACTTTGAAATTGTCATCGCCTCAACGGCGTAATCGATAGCGTGTCTGCCCAAGGATTCGAGCCGGGCACTGACGAGGTAGGTTCGAATCCCAACCAAAACACGAAAAATGTAAAGTGGAGCCTTTTTCTGAGGAGTTCCTACCTACCTCATACCTTTGAATTGAAAATATTCCAATTACTTCTTTACTTACTTGAGTTTAATTGATCTCAAAAATTCAAAACTCATAATTTTTTGTTTTTGTTTAAGTGTGTATGTAAAGGTTCAGAATGATAGTATGTACATTCATTTTGACTTTCTTTGCCTTTTAACGTCAACCAAAAGTCAAAGGATGTTTTACTGACGGAAAAATTCGATATCAGACATTTTAGTTAGAATACATTTTTTCATTGATTTATCTTATCGGTGCTGCTCCTTGTCGTCGGTAAGTGGAACAAGATCTAGTTTCTTTTAATTGTTGAGTGGGTTTGTATAAGAAGTAAAATACTTGATCATCTCTGTTTGATAGAGACTAAATATTTAAATGTAAATATATTAATTGTTGCTATTTAGTTAATTTTTTTTCTATTCTCTATTTAATCATTGAATGTTTTAGCATCAATGTACTATTTAACCGTCATTTAAAATGAGCTAGAAAATAAAATGGCAAAATAACGAAACATTCAAAAAATTTGTTATTTTTTTTTTTTTTTAATAAAATGTGATGTGTAGTAGGCATTACAATATGTGTCACAACAACACACAAAAACCTTTTAAGACCCAGGTCCCACAACAACATGCGTGTTATAATATTTTTAGTTTTTCGTTTTTTGAAAATCAAAGCGAGACAATGGTGAGGGTGTCTTTTTGCTCCGTTCGAATTTCATAATCGATTCGAACGCCAACTTTAATTGCTATTGACCAGACATTTCAAATTAAATAAAAAAGTGGTTTGCCCGGAGCTTTTACGAACATATCCATTTTTTGGGTATAATAATAAGGAGGGAATCGTCGACATGCCAGAATACTCGCAGTTGACAGATATTTTTATGTTGTTTTTTTGAATGTTTTGGAACATTGATAAATCTGTATTTCGTACTTAAAAGCTGTACAGAGCTGTTCGAATTTAGCCACCCGCCCTCGGGTTGTAAAGGGTTAAATAAAATTAAAAAAAATTTTTTTTTCAAATATCAAATAATATTATTTTCATCATTGAATTTTGTGAGATGAATTAGTTTGGTAATGAAATAAATTTGCGAAAATGGAATTTGTTTGTCGTTCGTGTACATATTGGTGTTTTATGCTCCACATAAATTTATACACATTTGAAAGTCGCATTTTCTTAATATACATATTTGTGATATGTGTGCGATTTTCGTGTATAACTAACACAAATCAATATGAGCAACTTACATCTACCTATATTAAGACTTAACAGATAATTTTATAAATAATTTGTGACATACGTAATAACGTGAATCATCAAATAGATTTGTAAACAAACTATTCATGCTTGAATATTTAAGTAACTTTTATTATATTTTAAATGTTTTTTTATTATTATTACGAATAAGAAGGTTACGAATATTAAAAATTAAAATATGTAGTCAACGTCAGAATTCGTTTGTTTGTTTTGATTGTTTTATGTAGAATGTTGAATCTAAACGCATTTTGCACCATTTACAAAATCGGATATGATGACATTAAACTTTGTCCACCTAATTTCAAATCTACTAAAATGTTTATAAATTATTTTTTAAAATATTAATAAAAGTAGTTTGAAATAATTAAAAATCTCTTTTAATCTTGGTCAATTAAATTGTCAGTAATCTTTAAGCGGATTTGTAAAAATAATTTTTTTGCAAATCCAGTTCATATAACGAATATCTTAAATTAATTTAAGCTTAGTCTTTCATCAGATGATATTTTAATGCAATTGATTCAGTAGTTAAACGTAGATAAGCTAGTCGAGTAACAGTTGTGTTTTACAATATTTTGTTTTTGATTAAACAAGGTTTGTTTCAAATATTCGTAAAAAATCTAATAATTTGTAAAATTTTTAGTTCCATAGACGGTTGCTCAATTAATTAGCAGTGATATACTCCAAAGCTCTGTTCTACTCTCACTTTATTGTTCCTCACATAGATAGATTTTTTTTGTGGTGTTAGTCTGTAAAAATAGATAGCGAAAAATTGGCTAAAAGAGTTGTATGTAGTCCATTTTTTCCTAAATTGATAATCCAAATTGATAATTTAAATTGACAAAGCCTACCTAAATGTAGGATTAGGTAAGAGATTTAAAAGGTGTAGGATCGGTAAAATATTTGAGGGGAAATGCAGTAGAGGATGTGAAATCCCTGTATATCCAGAGCCACTATCTCTGATCTCTATCAAGTGGACTTTAACGGACAGGTTTCCAACGAAACTGAAACATTCGAACTGTTTTTGATATACAAAATTATTAACTTATTATAATATTTTAAATATCCTCGATGCCGTAGGCAAAATGTAGAGAGTTTTCTTTAACACTCAAAATAATTAATTAATTAATTAAAAAGAATCCAACATACTTGTGTTGAGATACAAGAGTAACATTTAAAACACTGAGCTAAAACGACGCCAAACTAACTTTGAAATGCTAGTCTGTATCAACTTCTTCATGTATACAAAACGTGTTCTAGACCTAGTTGTGAACTCACTCACTCAGTTGTGAGCTTCATGTATACAAAACGTGTTCTAGACCTAGTTGTGAACTCATTCATTTTTTCGAACTTCAGTGGTTAAAATTTTTTGTTAATAAAAATTTAGATTAGATTAGAAGAGGTTGGACTGGTTGCACGAGGCAGAACTTGTCCTGGCACGTAGACTCTACGGTCCATAGCGCCGTGTTAGAGTTTGGTCTCATAACAACTATTCCATAAACCTTTCTGTAAGTTTAATGAAATCCAAAACCAACATTAGTGGTGACAGTTTGATTCTGCCAGCCCCTACGGTGTCAGATCCAAAAATCCTAGCTCTGACATTAGAAAAGGCTGGGCATACACACCAAACGTGCTCCAAGTCCTCCTCCTCTTCAAGTCAACACCCACACATAGGACTTTCACTAAGTCCCATGGTAAAGAGGTGTTCATTTAGATGTCCATGTCCTGTAAGCCAGCGACCACAGTGCTGAGAGTTTTCCTTTTCAGACTTAAGAGAAAATTAACATTTTTTTCGGAAATGCTGTAAACATCTTACTTTGCCTGCCTGTTGATGACGCATTCCACAAGGCCTTCACTCCCGCCCGTGTAAGTTCATCCGCTTTTATGTTGCCCGGAATGCCACTATGACCCGGAACCCACCGTAATGTGATATTGTTAAGTTGCGCTATTCTAAAAAGATTATTTCTACACTCATTGTAGAGTTTGGAAGTCGCCGGGTTTACCAATGTTTTGATCGCTGTTTGGCTATCCGAACAGATGCATATTTGTTTCCCTTGCAGACGTAGACGAGTAATTGCATGCGTACATTCATTGATAGCATACACCTCCGCTTGAAGAACTGTGCAACTTCGTCCAAGTAGAAATTTCTTGTTACTTATGACATTATTTGATTCCAGGTACACGCCAGCTCCTGCATTTTCATTCAACAGTGTGTCATCTGTATAGAAAACATTAGGCTCGCTGGAGGACCATTCGGACCAAGATCCCTCACCTCTCTAGAAGAGATGATCAGTTCAGCGGGCTTCTCAAAGTTATATACTTTGGTCATGACGTCACTATGCATATCTATTTCCGGACAATCTCTATAGTCTATCAAGTATGTGACCATGACCGCATGTTTTCCATTTGTTTACCCACGTTCCTGCCACATGCAGTCTGTAGACAGCCCTTTTAGCCATGTACTCTAAATGTAGATGTAAAGGAGCCAGACTCAACATGGTATCCAACAACAGTGTTGGTGTGGGTCGCATAGAGCCACTAATACCTACACATGCCATTCTCTGTATTTTATTTTACGTAGCACGGACGTATTGTTTCTCCGTTTTTGGCCACCAGACAACACATGCAAAAACAAGTGTTGGTCTGATTATTGCTTTGTATATCCATAATATGATTTTGGGACTGAGACCCCAATACTGACCGAAGGATCGACGGCATTGCCAAAAAGAAATGACAGCCTTATCAATTTTTTTTGTTAAAGGTGTATTCCAATTTAACCTTTTGTCCAGAATTGAATAATGCCTAGAAACTTAACCTCATCTGAGTAGCTTAACTGCATACTGAAAAGACACAAACTTGGTGTTGCAGGCACTTTTCTCTTGTTGGTAAATAAGACTACCTGTGATTTTGAAGGATGGACTGAAAGTCCTTGCTCCCCACACCACTCTTCAACCATCTTCAGTGAATTTTGCATTAGAACCACCAGAGTGCGAAGGTCTTTCCCAATTGCCAATATGGCAATATCATCAGCGTAGCCCTGAGAATATGGTTCCGCATGATTCAGTCTCTTAAGAAGACTATCAACTACCAAAGTCCACAGAAGAGGTGAGAGAACACCACCCTGTTGACAACCTCGATTGACTGAAACTGAAACAGTAGAATTACCCATTTCAACAAAGGCAGCTCAACATAGATACAATCCAATTTGAGATCGTGCTCCCAATTCCATGTAGCGATGCCGCAGTCCTTTATTCGAAGGTGGTATTATCAAAAGCACCTTCTATATCTAAAAAAACACCCAATGCGAATTCTTTGGAATCAAGTGCTCTTGCAATTATAGTCACCAAATGATGCGCAGCATTTTCTAACGATTTTCCAATCTGGTATGCATGCTGATTGGTACTTAGTGGAAACTGTAGTAAGGCGGTGTTGGGACTTGAGACTTATTGGCCGAAATGACTTGGTTTCACTGTAGTTGGTTTTACCTGGTTTTGGTATGAAAACAACTCGAGCTTTCCGCCACGCTTCTGGGACATAGCCGTATGCTAGACATGCTTTATATACATTTAACATTGATTCAATGAGGCTGTGAATATTACTCTGTAGCATGCATGGATAGATTCCATCAGGACCAGGCGATTTAAAGGGACCGAAGGAATCAATGGCCCATTTCAGAAATCTAATGTTCACCACCTCAGCCAAGATCTACTATCCTTATTTGGAATTGCAGCTAGTTGTTCTTTCATCTCAGCTGTGAAGCTGGTAAATGTGTCAAAAACAGATGTGGTTTCTTCCACAGATTCCGTATACCTACCATTCGGCATAAGCAATAAGCCCGGTTGGTATTTGGTTTCTTTTGAGAGTGCTTTGTGAAGCCTAGCAGCCACAGGATAACTTTCAATTGACACACAAAACTTTTTCTAGGCACTCTCTCTAGCACTGCGGATACTGTATTTATATTCCCTCCGACTTTCACGATAAATGATCAACTCAATCGGTATTATTTGTTTGCTTGGCTTTCTTTAAAAGTTTTCTGACTGTAAATCTCAGCTTTTTCAGTTTTCTATTCCACCAAGTTGAATTTCCTTCATGATGGAACACTAAGTGGACAAGATTCTTTCAAAGCCTTGACCATACAGTCTTGAATCCGAATCGTAACATTTTCAATGTCTTGTGTACACTCGATCGACGGATCAAAGTCAAGAAACATTTGGGTAAGAAGTAGTTTAACATGTCGCAATCAGTAGATTTGGGATTTCTAAAACTGTCTTATACCACCGTATCGACTATAAAGTCAAAATTTATGCAATTGAAGTCTGACGTGAGAATATCTTGTGATACTCTTCAATTTCGAACCCTTTTCGTCAAAACTAGCCTAATAAGAGTGATGTCAATTACTTCCTCTCTAATTGCATTAGAGCAAAGTGGGAGCATTCCCCTTATTTAGATTTTTCAGGTCTGTACCATGAAGAAACTTAATGAGGCCAGTTCCTCGTCTGTTGTTATCAGAACTGCCCCAAATTCCATGATGCGTATTTGCAACCCAGGATCAAGGGCAGGTTCTTGTTGCTGCAGAATTCCACCACTTTAATTGTTGGGTTGGAATGGTACCATCATACGGTAGATACATGGATGCGAAGACTACAACAGTATCAACGCCTTCGATCTTTACCATAACTTTAATAGCAACGGCATCTTTACCACTACATTGTGGTATAAGTATACCAAATATGTCGTTCGACAAGTAAACGCACGAACGAGGGTTCTCCGTAACGGTCCCGACAAACACCCTTCTCTGTTTAAAATTCAGGCCAAGTATATTATTTTTATTTACCCATGGTTCCTGAATCAGCACTATATTTGTATACTGCATAACCATTGCTTGAAGCAGATTTGTTAATAAAAACTATTTAAAATATAAATAAAAAAAATTAAAAATTAATTGTAGCTAAAATTTTTGTTAATGAAAATTGTTCGAAAAAATTATGAAAAATTAGAATTTTAGTCGGACTAAAAATTTTTAAAATTAAATATCTCAAGAAAACGAAAAACAGCCTCTTTGTAAATTTGATATATTTTAGAGTAATATGTTAAAAAAAAAGTTTTAAATCCTATTTTATCCCCGTTAGTAAAAAGTTGATTTGTTTTAGATAAATAGAAAGATTAGGTCCTGAGCATCCTAATTATGAAAAAATTTGCGGAAATGAGGAGGTCAAAAGTTATAAAGGATCAAACTTTCAATTTTACCGTAGTGCATAGGTTTATATAATTATTCGTTTTTATTTTGATCTTATTTGTTTCGCTTCTGTGACCTTGCAGACCTTCGATCAAAACATGCAATTTCGACTTGTGTGTAGATTACGTTTTCCATAAAAAAAAATTCGTTGGGAGAAGCCAACCAAGATAAGTTCCATCATAGATAATGCATCAAAACAAAAGAAATATACTGAGCTTAGATTAACACAATTTTAATCTGATCTCCAAAAATGTGCCAATGTTTTAATGTTCCATTTCTTTAACTTCGAACTTAATCGACGACCAATGAATTTAATAAAATTCAAAATAGATCAGTTGAGGTTGTCTAAATATTTGGAGTCATGCAACACGATTCTTAACAAACTCTGCTAATGTGGTAGTTTCTGAATTGAACCAGAGAGATTGGCGAATCTTGACGAATAACATATTTAGTGAATATAAATGTTATAACCTACCTTTTCCACTAGTTCTCGTAACAGAAGAGCTGCATAAAACTCAAGATGATTTATGATCGTTGACCTGAGTACGGTTATGCCTAATTTTAAGCAAATCAATTAAACGTCGACTGAAACCTAACCTTGATTTTTTAGGAAAAATGGCTGCACCAAAAAGTTCTGCAGAACTATCTGTTTAGAATACACAATGATAGGTCGGTAGAAACAATTTACTTGAATGTGACTGTTGTTTCTTTAGCAGAAGTGCTTCTATGGTGACTGTTTAAGATGTTCTAGGCTGTTTTTTAGGTCCTTCCTTTTTTAGATAATGTTTTGGGCATCCACAGTGAGCCTCATCGCTAAATTTTTGGTTTTGCAAACGACAAGTAATTCCAGCCGAGTTGATGGTTGATCCTCCATTGGCTAGACTTTATATTAAAATAAATAAATAAATAAATTAGAATAAAATCAAATATTTAAACTTTTTCTAAATTTCAATAATATTTCAAAAATTCTTAAAAATTCAAACTTTTTCCAAAATTCTAAAAATATCCCAAAAACTATTACAAAATCAAAATTTGAAACTTTTTTCAAAATTCCAAAAATTATAATAAAATCAAAAATTAAAAATTTTTAAAAATTCTAAAAATATTCCGAAAATTCTTACAAAATCAAAAATTGAAACTTTTTCGAAATTCTAAAAAATATATAAAATTCAAAGATTCTATTTTTTTCAAAATTCTAAAAATATTGCAAAAATTAAACTTTTTCCAAAATTCTAAAAATATTGCAAAAATTATTACAAAATCAAAAATACAAACTTTTTTCAAAATTCCAAAAATATTTCAAAAACTATAACAAATTCAAAAATTTCCATGTCCAATTTCATGTTCAATTACATTTACGTCATAAAAACAACAAAAATTTTTTTTTTTTCAAAAATTTGGCTAAGAACATAATTGAAATCATTTTTTGACATTAGTTTTTTGAGAAACTTATAATGCCATTCTCTGTCTATAATAATAATAAAATTTCGTGTCATACAAATAATTAATTTAATTTTTTTCCAAAAAATGGTAAAAAAATAAATAAAAATGTTTCTTTTGACACACTTGACAACATTTTTTTGACTAATGCAATAATCTAGTTTTTGATCTCACATACCAATCCCTACCATCAAGATTTCTCCAAATTCAATGTTCCTACTCGTAATCACTGAAAATGAACGTTTTTAAAGCCAAAAATATGGAAATTTGCTATTTTTGACACACTTAATGATTTTTTTGACACACTTTCGGTACAGCTATCGAACACACCGTCCTTTCGGACCTGTCCCTTACCTGTCCCTTAAGTATACCTATTTTTTAGAAAAAAAAATTTTTTTGAAATCCATCCAGCGGTTTTCTAGATTTCGTAGGTAATGACGGCCGGACGGCCGGCAGACAGACATGCAATTTTTGATTTTTTAGTATCAGTAGGTCCTAAAACGTCGAAAAATGCCAAAAAAAGGGGGTAAGGATTTCACTTTTGGCTCATGAATGTAATACTTACATGGTGTCCACCAGGTATAGAATTCTGGAAAGTCAGGGGATTTTATTTTGGTCAGGGAAAGTCATGGAAAGTCATGAAAATTTATTATTTTTCTGGAAAAAATTTATTTTAACACAAACTTTTTTTTATTAAAATTATATCCTTAATAATTTACTTAAATATTTTTGCAAGCGACGCAACTTATAATACAAATTACAATCTATAACATAAAAATTTGGAATTTCCATTCTTAGAAATTTTATGAAACTCAAAAACTTTATGTAAACGTTCAACATAATATTTTTGCGTTTATTTACAAAGAAAGTCTTTCGTATTCTATGGCTATGACAATATGTGATCTCAGGAGTTTGCCTGTTTGCAAATTTCACTAACCGACTGACAATAAAAGAACATGCTTGATGCCCCCGATTCCCAATTTCTTCCGACTACTGTTGGTGACTATATTTTCAAAAAACAACGAGGTCGCAGCAGTGCGATTATGTTGTACGAAGGCAACATTTGATGTTAAATTTCGATCACTCCCAGTTTTCAACAAAGACCAAGACAGCCAGGATGGAAACAGCTACAGCGTCCAAACTTAACAACAATACCCAATCTATTGAGGAGCGCAATTTTTTTAGACGTGCTCCTTGCTATAAATAAACCTATGTTTCACCTTCGCATATTTGCTCGACACTCATACTAATTGAAATATCGTTGGAGAATTCAATTCTCGATCTGAAAAGAATCAATATATTTAGCTGTGGTTTTTTTGCAATTAAAAAAAAATAAATAAAAAAATAAAAATAAATTTAACAAATTTTGATCGCCAACTTTTTTTTAGGTCCTCCTTTACATTTATCGCAGCTCTGAACGGAATTTGAAGATAAGGGACGAATGATTTGTGGAGTATAATAGTGGTTTTCAACAGCTCTTTGATATAGAATGAACTGAATCTAGATTGGGGATAACAAACAGAACCTTGGGTGCATCAGCGTTAATTAATTTACTCAAAAGAAAATCCATCTACGTTGAAAAGTTGCAAATTTGCCAATATTCTACAAATACCTTTTGATTGCGTATTTTTCTAAGGAGTCAAATCAACGCCCACCCCTTCTTTGGATATTTAGATACGTTAATTTATTATTTGTTGTTCCACAAACATGACTAACTTTGTATAAAGAAATCAAATGGAAACCGAATTTTATCGGTCAAAAGACTTTGAATTAACTTATCGATTGCGGAATTAAAGTCATATGCAACGAGCTTATCGATCCAGTTGGAATTCCAGCTTTAATAAAATGGTTTTACAATGTCTAATGCGATAACGTAGTTACCAACCTTTTTCAATGTGTGCGTGGTCACACCGTCAATGATAGGCGAGATAGAAGATTTGATACCAGAATGTAAAAACTAACTTTAGTGTAGTAGTTGCTCTCGGACAACTAATATAATTAGGAAGCAAATGTCAGCTTTAAACGAATATAGTTTAGTTGGACTAAAAGTAAACGTCTTTACACTGTAAGAACATGTTTTGTTAAAAATGACACGCACCCCAATTCTGGAAAGAAACGAAAAACTATTGTTTGGCAGCTATTCTGTTCTATTCTGAATTTGGTGACTGGTTGTTAGTTGACGCATTAAGGAACCCGTGATGAATGTGGTAGACCAGATATTTTGCACTTTATATCAAAGCAGACATTATATATGTAATTTACTTTTGTTTCTAAAGAGCCAGATTTTCCGCCTTTAAAAACAGATATTTTTGTTGGGTTTTCATTATTGAAAAGAACGAATTTATTAATACCGAATTGAATGATTTAAGTTTGAAACAGTTACCTACATCGTCAGTATAAAAACAGTGACGATCGAAAAAGAAACATTGGAAAAAACTTCGGCAACGACTAGTGTTTCCAATCCGGTTTAAGCCGGATTGAAATTATCCGGATAATGCGTAAAAATCTTGCTATCCGATATCCGGTTAATTCACAAAAAATATCCGGATAACTAAATTAAAGCAAAAAAAAAATTGTTCGCGCTATTTACCTTTTTAAAAATTTTAATCAACTAAGTACTACTAATTTTTTCATAATAGACGATTTCGTTTTGTTGATCTAAGAATTATCATTCCAGCAATTGTTTTGTATTTGAATTTTTAGAAGTGTAATTTAGACTGGGTTCCAATTGAATGCTAAATGGTCTCCGCAATACTAAAATGATTTAGCACATTTTCAAGTTGACTAAATCCAATACTTGCATTGTAGACTTATTTGAGCTGACAGTTAAACATTAACTTCAAGTTTAATTTTAAAATTGTTAAAAATTTTAAATTCTATTATAAAATTTAAAGTTTTTGTATTATTAAATATCAGAACAATATATTATTGAATATTGTGTATCAAATCAGTTTTTGGTCATCTTCCGTTAGAGAAAATTTATTTATTTTAATTATTTATACTTTGATGTTTGAAACTATAAATTATTTTCTAGTTTTTAATGCAAACAACTCAATAACAATTATATGATTTTTGTCACCGGTGTTCAAATTTATAATTATTTAGGAGAAATAAATTGGAACGATATCATGCTAAATTTTTAAATTTAGCACGATTTAGAATTTGGAGACCATTTAGCATTCTATTGGAATGCAGTTTTATATTTACAAACAAAAAACAGTATTTTTCCGTGTCATAATTAACAGTTCAATTTTGAGTAATTTATAAATATTTAAAGTTAATCACATTAAGACACTCTATTAACAAAAGGAAAAATGTTGAGCTAGTTTCATTAATGATGTTGTTGCAGGATTCAACATTATCCCGAAATGATAATTTTAACGATTTTAGCTATGTTTCTAAAACATCAGCTATCATTTATGCAAAAAAGTTATTAAAAAGATTGTTTCCGGATACCAAAACATCCGAAAATGTTTAGTTAATAATGGCGGATCATTAAGATAAGGAAAGGAAAATTCTCCAAATCCAACCGAACTCACCGAATGTACATTAGTCATGGAATTGAAAAATACGATTTCACCAATCGAAAATAGTAAAGTTATTCGTTCAAATAATTATTCATTACCAGACAAGGAATTTAATTTATATAGCGCATGTAAAACACTCATTCCTACCCTAGAAAAGCTAATAAAAACTAGAAATCGTTTGCAGTTTCCAATGTTAAACGCTCTTGTATTTTTTAAATATTATTTTTCAGATGAAAATAAATTTTGATTGCTTTTGATTTGATTTTAATTTTTTTAAACTATTGTTTTTATTAAAGGCATTATCCGGATTATTATCCGGATAACTACTTTACATACTATTCGATATCCGGATAGTTAAAATCACGGATAATTGGAAACACTAGCAACGACCATTGATGTCCATTTTTGAAAAGTGAAACATTTGATCGTTTTTAGTAAATCACTTTTGCCAACTGACGTTACTAAAAAGTGGTCAGAATTGTCAATATTTTCTAATACCTTTGTACACATTTAAGTTGAAATTAAAATACATAAATGTCTCGCAAAAAGGACATAAAATTTCCTTTGGTGAAAAACACGTGAAATCAGCAAGGTCTGGAAATGAGGTTTTAATTTTGTATATTTAGGTAATTTAGGCTGGGGCCGTTACCCTTTTGAGATGAAAAAATTAGTAGCAGGTAACGACCGGCTGGAATATATAGTTGAGGTCATAAACAATGAAAAAAAAAACTTTCGAACATGAGATGAAGGGAAGTAGTGAAATGGGGTGCTGTGTAAGGGGTGAAAACTGTTTTTCGTTATTTGTAACCAAACGAGACCTCCTAGAGAAAAGTGTTTCATACAAAAGTTGTAGATAATAAAAAAATCTAAAACTTTTATTGCATTCATTTTTCGACATTACCTCAAAGCTTGCGAGAAAATGATGAAAAACCGATTTTTCTGTTTTTTATTTTTTTTCGCGTGAAAATTATTTAGCTTAAATGAAACTTTGTGAAAGTACGTAATTATTTGCACATAATAAGCATGAATTTTTTCAATTATGAAAAATAAATATTTTTCGAGATTTTACCATTTTTCCGAAAAACCACCCCTAACTTCGGCGAACAACTTTATTGATGTTTTTTTTGGATTTTGATGTTGCACTAGTGCTTATTTTTTTCGTCAAGATGTCTACTCTCAAATGGTATATCGATTTGAAAGATTTATTGTTATTTAGCAGCTTAAAATTGAGAAAAACCGAAAAAAAAAATTTTCGAATCTCGAACTTTCGAACTTTCGAACACGATTTTTTTAATTTTTTTCAATTTTTTAGCATATTTATGTTAATAATTCATAATATTTTAAAGAAAAAACTTTCTTTGGTGTAAAATAAATAAAGTTGAATGAATTTACTTATTGGAAACAACGCTAAAATTGAATAAAGTAAAAAATAAAAAAATGCTGTTACGTATTCAAACAAACAAAAATTTATAAAGCTTAAAATTTAACAGCATACTTTCGGTAGGACAGTCCTACTTTGGAGCAAGAATGTCTTACGTCCTCCTTTACTATAAAAATGTCCTACTTTAGGCAAACTGTAATACAATATCTTACACTGAAAAAAATAGATTTTTTTCTACCTATTTCTCTCAATAAACGCGCTAGCAAAATAAGTAATTGTTATTGCACCTTTACTTATATTAAAATTGTAACTGATTATTTAACTTTATGTCGAAAGGTTAGTAACAATAGCAAATAATTTACATTGCTGACATATGTGAATATCTATGCTTTATTGCACGATTCAGGTGGTAAACCACCATTGTTTAAATTTTCAAATAAACCCACCGTTAAACCTCTGTTTTTTAAATAATTTTTGTTACAAAGTACCTGTTCTTAGAATTATTAATAAAATAAAATGACTGAACCGAATTTTGTTATAAAGTAAAACCTTTGGCTACAGAAACCTAACGATTTTGAAGGAATATGTAAGTACACAAAACTACTACTACTTATGAGTAACTTATACAGTTACTTAACTCTACTTATGAGTGCTTACAACATAAGTTTATTGATTTTTTTGAAAGTGCCAATAAATCAGCTGACCGCATGTTTGCGGCGAATAAAAAGTAGTATATGATGCACGGACGTAAGCTATTTTGGACTTATTGTGGGTGCAAATTTCGGCTAGAGCCTCGATTTGCAAATTCCACATCCGTCCAAAATACTTTCACACAACTAGATGAATAGAGATTTACTACTACAACAGAACGAGCTCTGCTGCTTTTGTACAGGCTCACTTTATCCTACCCCTCTCTCCCCCCAACCTTCAGTCGTTTAGGGCGGGCATTTCAAATACCTCTATGCTCAGGGTTGCCATGTTTTCAAAGTTTCAAAGTAGGACACACTACCCCTAATGTCTCAAAACTAAAAAACTCGTTGGATTTGTGCCACTTCATTTTTCAGTTAAAAATAAATTTTTTTAAAAAAAAATCGGTTTCGGTTTGGTGTAAGTATGAATGTATGAATGAATGTATGGGCGTTATTTCTGTAATGCTAATTTATTTATAATGAATAATGGCATACAAATTCGCATTGATGTTATTAGCCTCCAATGCGGTAACACTCGAAAAACTTAAACTTAAATATTTAAGAACTCAGAAATACAGTCAAACATGCCGTCTGCTGATTCATTTGCACTTTCAAAAAAATCAATAAACTTATGTTGTAAGCCAGTTACTCATAAGTAGTTAAGTAACTGTATAAGTTACTCATAAGTAGTAGTAGTTTTGTGTATTTACATATTCCTTCAAAATCGTTAGCTTTCTGTAGCTATAGGTTTTACTTTATAACAAAATTCGGTTCAGTCATTTTATTTTATTAATAATTCTAAGAACAGGTACTTTGTAACAAAAGTTATTTAAAAAACAGAGGTTTAACGGTGGGTTTATTTTAAAATTTAAACAATGGTGGTTTACCACCTGAATAAATCGTGCAATAAAGCATAGATATTCACATATGTCAGCAATGTAAATTATTTGCTATTGTTACTAACCTTTCGACATAAAGTTAAATAATCAGTTACAATTTTAATATAAGTAAAGGTGCAATAACAATTACTTATTTTGCTAGCGCGTTTATTGAGAGAAATAGATAGAAAAAAATCTATTTTTTTCAGTGTAAGATATTGTATTACAGTTTGCCTAAAGTAGGACATTTTTATAGTAAAGGAGGACGTAGGACATTCTTGCTCCAAAGTAGGACTGTCCTACCGAAAGTAGGACATGTGGGAACCCTATAGTATGCTGTTAAATTTTAAACTTTGTAAATTTTTTTTTGTTTGAATACGTAACAGCATTTTTTTATTTTTTACTTTAATCAATTTTAGCTTTGTTTCCAATAAGTAAATTCATTCAACTTTATTTATTTTACACCAAAGAAAGTTTTTTCTTTAAAATATTATGAATTATTAACATAAATACGCTAAAAAATTGAAAAAAATTAAAAAAATCGACAAGTTCGAGATTCGAAAATTTTTTTTTCGGTTTTTCTCAATTTTAAGCTGCTAAATAACAATAAATCATTCAAATCGATATACTATTTGAGAGTAGACATCTTGACGAAAAAAATAAGCACTAGTGCAACATCAAAATCCAAAAAAACATCAATAAAGTTGTTCGCCGAAGTTAGGGGTGGTTTTTCGGAAAAATGGTAAAGTTTTAGATTTTTTTATTATCTACAACTTTTGTATGAAACACTTCTCTAGGAGGCCTCGTTTGGTTACAAATAACGAAAAACAGTTTTCACCCCTTACACAGCACCCCATTTCACTACTTCCCTTCATCTCAAGTTCGAAAGTTTTTTTTTCATTGTTTATGACCTCAACTATATATTCCAGCCGGTCGTTACCTGCTACTAATTTTTTTTATTTCAGCTATAAAAATCCATAACGGCCCCAGCCTAATTCGTTGACATCAATAAAAAATAATTTTCTGCGTTTTTAGTTTTTTTTTAACCCTGTCTTAAGATACAGGGTGTTGAAAAATCAAGAAATTGCTCGACCCAAGTGTATTGAAGTGGCTCTACAGTCAGTCAACTACAGAGCTGATTTTAATGTTATATAGCTCAAAATGTAGGTATTGAACAGAGCTAATCAAAATAATAATTCACATTATATGACACATTATAATGTTAGTAACATATGTTTCTTTCACATATTAAAAAATCAAAAATTTAAAAAAATACGCATTTCTAGAAAATCGAATTTGAATTTTTTACCGTTATTTTTCTAAAAGAAAGTGTTCAAGGTCATATAATGTGAATTATTATTTTGATTAGCTCTGTTCAACACCTACATTTTGAGCTATATAACATTAAAATCAGCTCAGTAGTGTTGACTGTTGAGCCATTTCAATACACCAGGGTCGAGCAATTTTTTGATTTTTCATCACCCTGTATCTTAAAAACAAAAAACTAAACACGCAGAATTTTTTTTTATTGTGGAGCGATGGGCAGATGGCAAGTTTTGGGCAGCGATGTATATCAAACATAACTCTTTGTTAAAGTACAAGTAATTTTTTTAATCTCTGTTTAGAAATTTATTACAAAACTAACACGAAACGTCAATACGTTGCCGGAAAATTATAAGAGACTAGCGGGCCCGGCGTGCTTCGCTACGCTTATAAATAAAGTTTTTGCGAAGACATTTTGATGACGTAGGTAGAAGCAATGATTTCAAAAGTGGTAGTGAGAAATGATAGCATAATTTTCAATTTTTATTTTTAAAAATATGAATGAAAACCAGCTGATCAGATCGGATATATGAAAAATTAGCAATCGAATAAGTTTTGAAGTAAGCAATAAAAAAATTTAAATGACTTGTTGAATTAGTAGCAAACCCGGCGAACTCCGTTTCGCCACCAGATAGCTTCGTTTTATGTAACATTTCGTTTGGTGATTAAAAGATGAAGAAAAAATTTTTTTTTGTTTTATATTTGAAAAGTAAAAATTTTATTTCATTTCACAACAGTAATGAATTCATTCATTTCGATTAAAAAAAGTGTTATTTAGTTGAACTTCTCTAAGTAAATGAAAGTGAATCCAAAGTAAATACTGATTCGAAGCGTTATACGTGTCTGCAAATTATCCGTTTCATTGAAGTGCTCTTTGGTAAACCACATTTTTGTTTTTTGGTCTGACGTTAACACAAACAAAGCGGATGGTTTACCAACTCGTGAACACGCAACGTATAACTGCCCATGTGAAAAACAATGATTTTCTAAATTTATCCCGCAAACACTAAGCGATTGGCCTTGCGACTTGTTAATTGTCATTGCGAACGCAAGGCGAACTGGAAATTGCAATCGTTTGAAGTCAAACGGAAGATCAGTCGGAATCATTGGTATTCGAGGAATACATACATTTTCACCTGCGTACTTTCCGTTAATAATGGTTGCCTCAATCAAATTCGGCATAAGTCTTTTTACCGAAAGTCGAGTACCGTTGCAAAGTCGCGGTGGATTCAAATTACGCAATATCATAATAACTGTACCAACTTTGAGTTGTAAGTTATGTGGTGGAAAACCTGGTAAATCCAGAGAGTTCAAAAACTTCGTTGGATAATTTACTACATCATCGGGATTTGTTATCGAATCAACTGATTTGTATGTCACCAAATCGCCAGCAATTTTTGATTGAATGGTGAAATTCATTGCGTGTACATCATTATTCTTTGCGGCAAGAATTGCTCGTTGACTTACCCAAGCATAATTCTGATAATTCTCACTAATGTTTGGGAAAACATTTTCAATAAGAGCTAATTGAGAGTCTACAAATCGGCAAAAGTCGTTGGTAAGAGTAATTAATCCAGATGTCGCATCAACTGGGACTTTTCCATTTCCAACAGCTAACAATTGTTTGGAAAATTGTGCAGCACTTTGATCATTTTGAAGTTGAACTCTCATATTAGTGGTTAGCGATAATGTTTTTACGTTATTCCATAAAGGTGATGCCTTCAGGCAAGCATTCAATTCATCTGCAGGCGTTCCACGGGGAATTACTGGCAACGTCTGCCTGAAATCGCCTGCCAACAAGCCGCCAAAGATGTTGTTATTTCGCCGAAGATCCTTGAGTGTGAAGTTAAGTGCTTCAAGTGATTTCTTATTTGCCATTGTGCACTCATCCCAAACAATGAGCTTGCATTGCATCAACAATTTTCCCATTGCACTGGATCGGGAAATATTGCATGTTGGAGTATCAATTTTGTTTAAATTGAGTGGCAACTTAAGCGCAGAATGTGCAGTACGACCGCCATCTAGAAGAGTCGCCGCAATTCCAGATGATGCTAACGCCAAAGCTATGTCACATCTTGATCGAATAATGGCCAAAATCAATGAAATGACAAATGTTTTCCCTGTTCCTCCAGGTGCGTCCAGGAAGAATAGACCACCAGTATTATTGTCCAGCGCTTGCATTAATGTTTCGTATACTTGTTTTTGCTGTTCATTCAGCAACGGCACATTATTTCGAACAAATTCCTGCAATGTATCAACATTGTATTGCAGCTCTCGATTTAATTCTTGGTTGAATGCATCGTGCATCGATCAATTTGGCGCAATCATTCCTACTTCAATCAGTAGCTTGTTTGCAATAGTCAAGCATTGATCCTCAATCAGAATCAATCCTTCATTGTAGATTTCATCGGTTATTTAAATGTCAGGATTATTCGTTTGAATGCGCAAGCGATGCAAGATATCTTCACATATGTCGTCTTTGTATTTGTTCCATAACTGAATTGGTTGTGAAGGAAAACATGTGGTGAGGATAATTGCGAACAGCGTTCGTATTTGGTACGCATTTGATGAAACAACTGAATCCGCAAGTGTTAAATCCCAATGAGAATCGTTCTCCAGCAAACCCAATAGTTGACATGCTTCTCGATATGTTTGGCATTGGTGGCCATTCACAGTTTTCAAATGCGCAAATGATTTTGGTCCACGTACATTTACCAACAGCAGTCGCAAATAAAAACATTCATCATTTCTAGGATGAACAGTATACATGCGACCTAGTGCATCAGTGGAAAACACCTGTGGCCAATCTGGAACTGGGGTTCCTTGTTTGCGACGTTGGAATTTCTTTGTTGATTGATTCCAAGTGTAATACTTGGACATTTCAACGTACATCAGCGTCGCTGCGAATGGATCTGCTTCACACATTGCAAAGAAGCTAGTCAATGTTGTCGATGGTGGTCTCTCAGCTCGTTGTGCCGCATTACCCTCAGTGAAGTAAACTCTTTGGCCATTTTCCAAATGCACTGCTAAATGTACAACTGTGGGATATCTTTCATGAATTTGAAATGACAATAATCGCCACATTGTTTCATTAGTACTGACGTATCTGCCCATTTGGAAGTTGCTGATTTCGTCATTCGCATTTTCCGACGCAATACCAAACACAGCCATGTCGCTGCCTTTTGTGACGTACTTGCACAAATATTTGATTGATTTGGCCGAATGACAACTCTCAACGTTTGCATGTGTTTCGAAAATTCGTGATAGCAGCGGGCACTATGGTACAATGAATTCATTTCCGATCTCAATCTCTTGATTTTTAACTTTAACTTTGATAGTTCGACCATTATCTTCTTTTGAACGCCGACGATAAACTGGATATCCATCGTTCCCTGTGACTGTTTCAGCAACTAACGGTCGCGGATATCGTTTTGTGCACTTTCCATCAGCCATGCAAGGCGATAATGGATTTAATGCACCGCACGGTCCATGCACCATCTGTGTCATCACAATGTTGTGTAGATGGGGATCAGTGACTGGATCAGGAATTTCAGCTGATAAGATGTCATCCACTTCATTTGAATGTAATTTGTTCAGCAACCAAATTAGGATATGAGCATGCGGTAGTCCACGCTTCTGCCATTCCACCGAGTACATATAACAACGTGTATCACCAAAAACTCGATACTTAGTAAGCACATCCATCATAACCTTGAGTTTTTGCTGAAATACTCTGGCGATTATGTCATGGCGATCTTGCGGTTTTTGGCCCGGTTTCAACTCACGTTCAATTTCCGTCCACTTCGGATTGCATGTGAGCGTAATAAATAAATCCGGAGTTCCATAATTTCGCACGTACGTCATAGCGTCTTGAGCGTATTCGTGCATGTGGCGTGGGCTTCCGATATAAGATGATGGGAGAATCGTCAGACGTTCAATATTCTGAACATCACCATCTGAATGAATAACATCACGCAAGTGTATATAGTCCTCAGATCGTAGCTTTGTCTGATTGAATCGGATGAACGCTAAACGTTCGGTCTCGACTTTGACATACAGGTCGACAGCGAATTGCTGGAATAGCCGACGGCACTTCAGAATGACATTCTCCTCATGTATACGAATCATCATACGATACGCATAGTAATTCATTGCGCTTAGATTTTTATTCGTTGATACTCCTGAAAATGCAAAATTAAATGAATTGTTAATGGAAACCAATAATAGCAATAATAGCAATAATTAATGTGTGAATATTGTACCTGTAATTGGATCGACCATCTTCAACGTGATGTCGTATCCGTCTTGCCCTTACCAATAAATGATTGGATATTGTAACGCATCGTACAAACGATGTGTCTCGTTTACACGATGCATGATATTGCTTCTTCGCTGAACGACAATGTCTCGCGATTTAGTTGGATCGCCAACAATAATTGCAGCTACATCATTAACGGTGGGTGCATTGAATCTTTGCACATGTTCACCTGTTGGGGTACAATCCGCTCTTATGACAAATTTGTGCGTATCCGATGGCATTCGTTCCAATGCTGTTTTGAACATATTAACCATAGCATTATTAGCGTGGAAAAATGCTTGCAACTGTTCAATAATTCGTCTCTTTAACTGTTGTGTTCCCTGTATATTGCACCGCACATTGAGCTGATCCACCATCGACGAAATGAAATATATTTGCAGAAATTGATGCGTTTCATCTTGTTTTGGCACCATTGAACCATGCAAATGATATATTTGTCCTTGTATCTGTAATTGCAAACAATCTTTTTTTTAAATAATACGGTGTAACTTCTGATCGTGTTATGGTGTAGTGTGTGGTGTATATGTAGTTGTTATGTGTTGCAATTCATTGTTTTGGTGTGAGTGATTGGTTATGTGTGTTGTATCTTTTACCTTGCAAGTCGGCATGAAGCCGCCTTCTCGAATGATATTAGCTCCAAAGGAAGTCATACGAAAGCAGTTATTGTATTCAAGGATGTGTTGAAGAAAATGGCTGGAATCGGGATCACTTTCATCGAACAATGTTTTCAGTGGCTGTGGTGGTGTAAGTAATGGATCCAGTTTGACTTTTCCACTTGCGCAGCACAATCCAGCCGTTTTTCTTTTTAACTTTAACGCATTGCAATATCGGCATATAGTCGTTATTGGTCCAATATCTAAATTTTAATCATCACAGTAGTTCGCAGTGGGATCATATTGGAATGCCAAGCGATTGTATGATGCCAATGATCTTCGTGTGCTCACGCGTTGTCTCAATCGGGCATTTTCTCTTATTATACTTTGTCTTTCTTCGCTTAAGTTCTGTGAATACACTTGTTGCTGGCTTGAATGTCTTGTGCGGCGGCCGATGTTCGCACGTCGTCCTCTAGGCATTTTGTACTATGGACAGAGTGGTGAATTTAACCTCAAGTGCACGATCCACATAATTTACACAGTTCAACTTACCACCTTAAAGACAAATGCCTGCTGTTGAAATTGAATAAAAATTTGCACAATACACGTGATTGATTTGATGGATAATGAATAACTTATTTTTTTTTACTTTTTTTCACAATTTCACAGTGAACACATTACCGGTTTGTCACATGAAATTAGCTTTGCATAGAACATTGAGTAGCTGTCAAACAATGTATCACGTACCGGCGCCATCTACTTAGAATATTGGTTTGTAGTACATGCTATGTATCAAAGATGGCGCTGTATGTGAAAAAAGATTTTCCCGCTTTTCTGTTGAAATTTTTCCTGAATTTTCTTTGCTATAAACCTCAGGGAGCCCGAGACCTTTCCAACGAATGCAAAACCGTGGAAATCGGTTCGTGCGTTCTGGAGTTATAGCGTCAGGAAGGAAAACCCTACTTATTTTTATATAGTAGAAGACATAAATTAACATAATTTAGTGAAAAGATGATACACTCAGCAAACTACTCAAAAACTTCTCCATTTAGCGTTTCGAGAAAATATTACAAAATCACAAATTCATATTTCTTTCAAAATTCCAAAAATATTGTAAAAATTAAATTAAATCAAACTTTTTTCAGGATTCTAAAAATATTCCAAAAATTATTTTCAAAATCAAAGATTAAAATTTTTTTCAAAAATTCTAAAAATATTGCAAAAATTATAACAAAATCAAAGATTAAAACTTTCAAAATTCCAAAACTTAGAATAAAATCAAATATTTAAACTTTTTCTAAATTCCAATAATATTCCAAAAATTTTTAAAAATTCAAGCTTTTTCCAAAATTCTAAAAATATTGCAAAAATTCTTACAAAATCAAAAATCGAAACTTTTATCAAAATTCTAAAAAATATATAAAATTCAGGAATTCTAAAAATATTGGAAAAATTATAACAAAATCAAAAATTAAAACATTCCAAAATTAAAAATATTGCAAAAATTATTACAAAATCAAAAATACAAACTTTTTTCAAAATTCTAAAAATATTCCTAAAAACTATAACAAATTCAAAAATTTCCATGTCCAATTTCATGTTCAATTACATTTACGTCATAAAAACAGCTAAATTTTTTTTTTCAAAAAATTGGCTAAACAAATAAATGAAATCATCTTTTGACATTATATTTTTGACAAACTTATAATGCCATAATTCTCATTAATAATAATAAAATTTCATGTCATACAAATAATTAATTTTATTTTTTTCCAAAAAATTGAGTAAAAAACTAAATAAAAATCTTTCTTTTAAAACACTTGACAACATTTTTTTGACAAACTTCTAATGCAATAATCTAAATTCTAGTCTCACATACCAATTCAGACCATCAAGATTTCTCCAAATTCAATGTTCCTACTCGTAATCACTTAAAATGAACGTTTTTTAAGCAAAAAATATGCAAATTTCCTTGTTTTGACTTACTTGACGATTTTTTTGACACACTTTCGGTAGAGTTATCGAACACATCGTCCTTTCGGCTCTTCCCATTTAGTAAACCTATTTTTAAAAAAAAAATTTTTGAAATCCCTCCACCGGTTTTCTAGATTTCGTAGGTAATGACGGCGGGACCGACGGCACACAGACATACATTTTTTTGCTTTTTTAGAATCAGTAGGTCTTAAAACGTCGAGAAATGCCAAAAAAAGTGAGGGTAAGAATTTCACTTTTGGCTCATGAATATAATACTTTAACTTAGGTCTTTCAGACCGAAGTAATACATTTTGAGTAGGAAAATTATTCAATAAAAATTTTGAATTTTAAGAAATGTTGCAGGCAGACCTGAAGCAGCCCTTTTGTCTAAGTTCATTTACCAAAAATATGCTCTACTTTATATCTTGGCACGAAACCAATGAAAAAAATTTGTTAAAAAATTTA
This sequence comes from Diogma glabrata, assembly GCA_963693315.1. NCBI lineage: Eukaryota > Metazoa > Arthropoda > Insecta > Diptera > Cylindrotomidae > Diogma > Diogma glabrata. The sequence goes on along the minus strand of OY856186.1, from coordinate 19,501,198 downwards.
AAGGACTTTGGTTTGGCAACGTTATCAATTTTTTTATGTAACATTTTATAGTTATTAAATTTCAATAATATCATGTTTGTATGATTTTATGTTATTCAATTACCTAAGATACACTTTCTATTTATATGTCTGGTACTTGTAGGTACAGTCCATTTTTTGTTCTATTCTATTTTGGTTTATGGCAGCTCAAAAAATTCAACGTATCTTTTTTTCTTTTAAAATGCTTCGTCGTTAATGGATTAGGAATCATATTATGCGGTAAGTTATTTCATTAACGTTTTTCTTCTAATCTTTGTTGCCAACAAAAACTCCCAACATCGAAATCCATGATTTTCTGATCTCATTTATGTATTTCTATTCAGAAACAAAAATGTTTGTCCACGTACACATGACCATAAATTAATAAAATTTTCTTTGATTTCAGGAATCAACAGCGATAATGAAAGATTCGGATCTTGTTTTTTGTAGAAGTGATATAACAGACATGAAACCAGGTACAAGTTTCTTAATCGATGGTCATATTCTAAGAACTTGCGAAAGGTATTTTCTTTAAACATAAAAAAAAATAGATTAATATAATAAGATTTTCTTCATTTTAGATTTGCAATCAATTTAGTACTGAATACACCTAGTAAAGATATAGCGCTGCATATTAACCCACGTTTACCTCAGAACTATATTGTTCGAAATTCTAGAATAAATGGCTCTTGGGGAATCGAAGAAGTTACATCACCATTAGTATTTAGTTTGCATAGAGGCCATCATTTCCAAGCACAAATATTTGTAACTGAATCTGAATATTATATTTCATTGAATGGCAGACATTTTGCAGCATTTCGGCATCGTCTTCCGTTTGAACGAGTTTCTTATCTAGAAGTTCGTGGAGATGTGTCTTTTATATCAGTAGATCAATCACAAGTTAAGGATTATCCAGAAGAAATTGGTAAAAGAGCTTTAGATATACCTTTTATAGATGGTAATGAGGAGGAGAATTTAATCGACAAAAACGGAAACAGGGTTTCTATGGTAATTTTTGTTTGTTAAATTTTATTGAAATTCTGCAACATTTTGTAGATAACTAATAAAGAAGATTTGAATTTTTGTTTTAATTTTTCAGATAATGCCCTACTATGGAACATTAAATTCAAGTTTTAAAAATCGTCAACAATTACGTATAAGAGGTCGTGTAAAATTATTACCACATTCTTTTTTTATTAATCTTCAAGATTCATCGAAAATCTGGCCACATCCAATCATTTCATTCCATTTTAATCCACGTTTTGCAAGTGTTGGTGGAAAACATATAATTTGTCGTAATTCTTGGATAGACAACCAATGGGGACGTGAGGAACGTACAGAAACAAGTACGGATTTTATCCCAGGCAAAGATTTTCAATTAACAATACAAAACTGTGATGAACATTATAATGTATTTTTAAATCATAAATTAATAGCAAACTATCGATTTCGTACTCGATCTGAAATTGTTAATTTTATTTATATTCAAGGTGATATTCATTTATATAGTGTTGATGTTGAAGAATGTAGTTTTGTATCGTCAAATCTTAGCACCCATGTGTTTAATCAAGATAACGATTTTGTTATTATAGATGAGGAAGATTAGAATAGCATACATAATTCACTGCGATCATGAATTTGAATGTTATCGATGGCTATTGAATTGATACACAAGATTGTGTTGTTTCTAATAAACGAGGTTGACCTTTTTTAAATTTTATTAAAAGTCATTGCAATATTTTTTATAACGACTGTAAAAAACGAATTAATACATGAATTGCTTTTTCAATTCAATAAATGAAAAAAAAAAGACCAAAATGTCAATTTAATTACAATAATTAACGTAATACTAAAATAATGTTAAAAAAATATAAGTATTGAATGAATTTATGGTTGTGTACATATATACTGCTTATGTTGGTAAATGTTTATTAATTTTTTTATTTCTTATGTCATTCATTGTATTGCATAAAAGGAGTTGTTAGATAAAAACTAGTATATGTAAATTATTTTCAAAAAATTGTTAAAAATAAATCACTTATATAGATTTTGTTATAAAAAAAATTTGATTATTTTATTTGAGGAATTGATGTCGGTAATAATGGAGGATATATCTTAGATAAACATTTTAAATCTCAAAGAAAGATTTTTATTTAGCGTATGGTTTTTATGTCACATTAAAAAACAAAAATAAAACTTGAAATAGGTAGATTTTTCTATCAAATCTACCTAAAACAAAACGTGAATACACATTAAATGTGCTTACAACCAATTTGATTGCGCGTCTTTTAGTTAAAAATTGAAAGTAAAATATTTGAGCATTGGGTGGGCAGTGCATTTGAACATTAGATGTTTACAACGAGTGAGTCTATCCATGCTACTACATCGGGAGCTGCCAAATGGATGTCTGCGATGTCATCATTGTACCGTCGAATTGAACACACAGTTGCAATGTATTTATAGTTTGTTGTGGAACGCCGCATTCACATTTTGGGAACTCTGAAATTCCCCACTTGTAGAAAGAATCAGCACAACGTCCATGATTCGTTCTTATTCGGTTTAGTGTAGTCCAGGTATGACATAGCAAATCGAAACCAGGTTGGGTAGAAGTCGGGTTAGTAATAGAAAGCCCAAGTGTGTTGTGATGATGCCAGGAGGTGTCCCAGGCATCCAATACATTAAAATTATTTGCCAGCACGTTGCTGGCAGTTTTATGGGGAGGCTTTCTTGACTTCAATCGACAAAGGGACGGTGTGGTGCCGTAATATTCGTGCAGGGGTAACGTGATGTTGTTGGTTACCTTTTTATGTTCACGCATGAGCGCAAGTGAGCGTCTGAGTGCAGGTGGAGCGATATTGCTTAATACAGGGAGCCGAGGTAAAGGAGTAGACCTGATAGTACCACTTATAGTACGCATCGTGGCATGCAGCTGGCAGTCAACTTTTTCAGTATGTGTGCTATTCAACCAGACTGGTGCGCCGTGCTCAGCCACTGAGTAAACCAGACTTAGAGCGGTTGTGCGGAGGGTAGCTGGGGTAGCACCCCATGTCGAGCCTGCCTGAGTTTGTGCAATATATTGTTTCTCGTTTTAAGTTTTTTGACGTATTCTCTATGTGGAGTTTAAAAGAAAGAGTTCTATCGAGAGTAATGCCCAGGTACTTTGGCTGTTGATTGTATTTAATAACAGTGCCGTTAAATATCACTGATAGTTCGTGTTTTGCCAGTTTGTTGTTTAAGTGGAAACAAGAACTCTCGGTTTTACATAGATTAGGAAATAAACTCCACGTTCGAAAATAGTCATTTATTATCGCCAGGTCAGTTGAGAGCAAATCTTCCAAGACACCCATGTCTTTATTTTGAGTGGCCAGGGTCCAATCATCAGCGTAACCAAATTTCTTTGATCTTGTGTCAGGAATGTCATGATGTACAAATTAAAAAGTAATGGCGCCAGGACGGAAACTTGAGGCAAACCATTGTTAAAAATTTTGGACCTACTATAGGAATTATTTAGATGGACTTTGAATACACGATTACTCAGCATGTTGTTAATTAAACGCGAGATGGGGCTACAAGGTATTCCATTGAACAGCTTATATATAATCCCAATTCGCCAAACCGTGTCATATGCTGCAGTGAGATCGATGAATACTGCGCCTGTTTTTAATTGTTTTTGATACCCAGCTTCGATGTAGGATGTTAAAGCGAGCAGTAGGTCAGTGCAACTGCGGTTGGGACGGAAAGCAGCTTGTTCGACTGGGATCTGGTCATTCAGTATCGGAGCGATACGGTTGTATATGAGCCGTTCTAACAATTTGTAGCAGGTTCTCAAAAGGGCAATTGGGCGATAGTTTCCTGGTTCATTAGATGGTTTACCTGGCTTAAGTATCGCTATCACTTTTGTAGTCTTAAAATGTTTTGGAAGATTGTCGCTTTCTAGGATATTCGAGAAAAATTTAGTTAGCCATTGTTTTACATTTTTCCAGCATTTCTAAGAAATTCTGGAAAAATATACCATCGTACCCAGCTGCTTTTCCGTTTTTTGTTTGGGACAGAGTTGAATCTAGTTCTTCGCTACTAAATGAAACGAGCAATTGCGCTTCATTTCTCTTAGTTTAGGTTTAATTGATTTTTTGTGAAGGCGATTAATAGAAGAACGAGACATGTTTACGATATGATTCGCAATGTCCTCTGGATTTATTTCATTGTTAGTACGAGCAATCGAGTTTGAGCCACCCAGCTTCCGAAGGAGACTCCAGGCTTCCCTGCTTGAATGGGAAAACATCGATGTTTTCAACAGCGCTAATTCACTTTTAATTTCTCGCGGCGTCCAGTGAGTAAATTAAGTCATCAGCCACGTCTGCCTCACCACTACTAAGGTACTCCTCATATAATTTATCGCTCTCTCTACTCCAGCCAGGAATGTATTTTTCGCGGAAGCCTCTTGGGATGCATTTCTTCTTTACTTCTTCTTTCTTTCTAGCAGTTGCGATGATGGCTCCAACGAACCTATCGTAGTTTTTAGGAGCCAGCGTATCACTACATCCAACTCCCATCTATATGTATACCAGTCAGGTTTGTTAAAATTCCATCTAAGTTGAGGAGTAGAGTTAACGAGTGGAATTTGGACAGCCCTAGATATTGGGATAGGGCTACGTTGGTCGTTTGGAAAAACAGAGATCGGGATTGTAATCACGTCGCCATCTAGCAGATCTGAAGGTTTTCATGTATTTCACATCCTATACCAGGAACATGTTGTTACCATCCGCCCAGTCAGTCAGTTGTATGCCATTGGGATTGTTGTTTGAGTAGGACCACTGGGTGTGATGGCTGTTGAAGTCACCAGTATATATTGCTGGGTGGTGAAATAATGGTAGGGTAGCAGCTGGTCAACCTGTTTTTGGAGGCTTGTATACGTTTACAATCTTCATATCCGATACATCAACAACAATAAGATGAATATCGTTGTCCGTCTGTGTAAGTACATGGGTGCAGTTCATGATTTCTGACTTGACATACGTAGCAGATCCATATGTATGATGGTAAATAGCACTTCAAAATTACAACGTTGATGTCGAAATCTTTTAATACTCTTTGTGAATGATAAGTTTTTGACTTGCTTATGCCTTCAATGTTCAATTGCAAAATACTGACAGGGTCCAATATTTTTTGTCTTATGGGCCTGAAAAGTACCGTTGTTATTGTGATTTTGGTTCATCTTCATTTTTTTTGTATCACAGCCAATAGTTAGAAATGAAATATTTGGCTACCAAATTGAAATAGACTTTTAGCGTAACCCAGGGTGTAGCGCGAGGTGCTTATCTATTAACACACCCACACTACACAAAGAAAGATGTAAGAATAGAAAGGAACAGCATAAAGAGACTGCAATTAGTTCAATCGTTCCCTACAAAAAAGTACGATTTTTTTTTGTGGGGAAGGTGTGTATGGTATTTGAATATTTATCAATTAATAGAATTTTCTTTTTGTTTGAAAAATTTTATTTAATTTAAATGATGTTATTTGATGTCAGTTAAATTAAGAGAAAATTAAAAATAATATATTTGGGTTTCAAATAAATAATTTAAATCGGACCATCCACATTACCGAGGTCCATTTACTTGGTTTTTCATATATTCGATACTTTTTTTATACGTAAGAAATATATGGTAGTGATCTTATATCCACACAACTTAAACAATTTGTGCAAGTTATAAACACAATTTGTGTCTATAAATTTTAAAATTTGTGCAATTTGTGAAAGGGTTGTGTAGAATTTCTACTATTTATTCATAACAAAACGTATATGCGCAGATGCAAGAAAAAGATGAATAAAAAATTACTTAAATTACGCTCAAGAAAAAATAATTAATTCTAACACTCCTCCTGAATTATTTTACCTCTTAAATTTTCATAATTTCTGCGCAACAAGGGCTTTGTCAAGATATCAGCAAACTAGTCCTCACTCCCGACACGAGCTGGCATTATAGTAGAACCTATATGCTGCTGAATGAACTTTCTAGATACATCAATATGTTTCTTTCCTTTGGTGATTTTTCCTTCATGGGTGTTATTCAGCATATGAATAGCGGACTGATTATCAATATAATGTATTGTTGGTTGATTTCTATCCAGTTGTTTCAATTCACTAGCAATTCTTCGAATCCAACAAGTATCATCAATAGCTGATATTGCCCCTCGATATTCAGCTTCTGCAGTCGAGTTTAATACAGTGTTTTGTTTTTGAGTGAACCAAACAATAGAACCTCCACGTAACAATAAAACTCCACTCGTAGAATGTCCGGCTTCTGAGTCACCACCATAATCAGAATCACTGTACACAGACATTTTTTTATTTCCATTAAAAAATATTCCAAACTTCGTAGTCCCCTTGACGTACTGAAAAATGCGTTTAATCATTTTCCAATGACTGTTCATAGGTTTGTTGATAAACCGACTGATGTAGTTTACTGAAAAACTAATATCAGGACGAGATATAGTGGCTAAATAGAGCAAACTACCAACAGCTTCTCTATATGGCTTTGATTTATCCAAGAAACTATCATTTACAAAATTTTCCTGATCTGTAACCATTCCTCTTTCAATAGGTGTATGAACAGGATTCACGTCTTCAAATTTAAATCGTTCCACAATCCTTTCAGCATATTTGGATTGATTTATAAAAATTCCATCTTGTGATAATTTGATTAGCATTCCAAGATATGAGAAGCAGTTTTCTTTTCCAGTATCGTATGTAATTTCAAATTTTTAGTCTAACTTCCTTAAAACTTCGAGCATTTTATGTTTGTCTTTTTCGACCATAAGACCATCATCGAAATGTAGGACTATTATTATAGTTCTGTTCTTGTTATAGTAAACACATGGATCATCATCCGTAGACTGAAATAGCAGACAATTCAAAAAATTCGTAAATTTCGCATACCAAATCTTTGGTGCTTGCTTTAAACCGTATAGGCTTTTTTTCAATTCACATACACGACCAGACTTATCATTAAAACCTTCTGGTTGATACATAAAAATTTGTTCATTTAATTTACCATGCAGAAAGGCTGTTTTAACATCAAATGTCACTATATTCATACCTTCAGATGCAGCTATACTTAAGATCAATCTGATCGACATATGACGAGCAACGGGACTGAAAACATGGCAATAATCTATACCTTCCTTCTGCTCAAATCCTCTGATGACAAGTCTTGCCTTGTGTTTTCCATCGTCTTTTTTGCGTAATACCTTAATATTCTTTGGTTTATCAGTTAAAATCCAGATCTTCATCTTTATTAATGATTCAAATTCTTCTGACATAGCTTGCTTTCAGTTTTCATCCTTAAAGGCTTCATCAAAAGAGATGTCATTTGCTTCACCGATGATATCAGTCTCAAGATCTTGCATCATTAAAGCTGAATCAGTAAAATAATCATTCCATTTGGCTGGTGCTTTAATTTTACGACGATCTTGCAAATTTCTTCTTATTGGGACTTCGACTTGACTGTCAGACCTATCAGACTGATTTTCTTTTTCCAAACTTACAGAGAAAATTTCATCTTCAGACTCTTCATTTTCAACACTTTTATATGCAGAACTTGTATCTGATTCTTCGTTTTCAGGTGTTTCAATATTATTTTCAGACGACAACATTTACAATTCAGCAAAACTTTCAGTTTCAACGTTATCATCAAATATCACATTACTTGAACTTACAACATCATTAATTTCATTTATGAAAACTCTGAAACTTGGAGAATCTATATCGTAGCCAACAAATATGTCTTTTACAGACTTTTTCTCTGTCTTACTTCTTTTACTCTTTTCTATCAAAACATAGCAGTCACATCCGAAAGATTTTAATTTACTGACATCTATTTTTCTTCCAAACCATAAATCAGCTGGACTTTTACTTTTTACTGTATTTGTACCAGTATGATTAATTGTGAACACTACATAGTTAACAGCTACGCCCCACAGATTTTCATCCAGATTTCGAGCATGTAAGACTGACCTTGCAGCCTCAACTACAATCCTCATTTCTCGTTCAATACGTCCGTTCTGCTGTGGTGTATAAGCACTAGACTTGCTATGCAAAACACCAAGACCCTCCAGAATTCGTTGTGTGTCACGATTTCGTATTTCAGTGCCATTGTCTGATCGTAAAGTCTTGACTCTTCTGTCAAATTGGTTTTCCACTGACCTCAAAAATACTTCCAACTTAGTAGCAGTTTCACCTTTATTTTTCAAAAAATATACAGTCCTAAAATGTGTGTAAGCGTCCTTAAAAAGCAAAAAATATTTTGCTCCTCCTAAAGAGTAAATATTCATCTCACATAGATCTACATGCACTAAATCTTATTGCCTTGTCGATATCTTTGGATTTGTAGGATGTGATACTTTATGTTGTTTGCCATAGGCACATCCTGAACATTCCAGTCATCTTTGAATTTAATTCCATTTCTGATTAAAACATCTCGTACATGTGCAACATTTTGATGTGCAAGTTTTTCATGCCATTTTCTTAGTGAAATATTTACAAGACATTTTTCAAATTCCTGACGAAATTGCATTTTGAATAGTTTACCTTCTATTACAGCTATTGCACCAACATTACCATTGCAATCTTTAAAAATTGATTTATCTGCATCGGCGACTGTCTGTATCCTTTATCCAATACAGAACTTACTGAAAAAAGATTAAATGGCATCTTTGGAGTGTACAATACATCTTTCAAAATTGTTTTTCCCCAAGCCTCATCATCAAATGCTTCAAGTTCGATGTCACCTATTCCAATGCCTTCCAGTTTTGTAGCATCTCCAATAATAACCATGGACGGTTGTTCGAGAGTGACATAGTTTTTGAACCACTCTTTATTTGAACTCATATGTTGAGTTGCAGCACAGTCTTGATACCAACAATCTTCAAAATCATTATTGAAGGAACTTATAGATGATAAACTGACTGTTATAAGAGCGCGACTGTAGCTAGTATCTTTGTTATTATTTTTACCTGAGTTATCTTGATGACTAGTATCTCCATTTGAACAATCTTTTGCAAAATGTCCCTTACATTTGCACTTATTACAGCCATACGTATTCTTGCAATACTCCAAATATTTTGCAGACAGCTTGCCATGACATTGAGATTTAATATGCCCAATTTTTCCTTATTTAAAACATTCTATGGAACTACTTTTCACAGTTGAATATCTGGTTTGCCCTTTCTTTTTAATATAAAAGCATTTTGAGACGTGGACTTGCTCGTTGACTGACCTTCAATCACTATCCTCTTCTAACCTCAGACGGTCAAACAAGTTTCCAAGATTTTTGTCTACTCCACTAACATTATCCCAGGCAGTTCGAAAATGATGAAGTTTTGATGGTAGCATCCCCAAAATTCTATGCATGATCCAGGTTTCTTTCACTTCTTCACCTTCAGCAGACAAACTGTCAGCCAATTGTTGAATCTGCATGCAGTTTTCTATAACAGATTTATTTTCATTATATTTATAACCAAAAAATTGTCTTTGTTATCCTTCGATTGACACATCTGACCTTTTACCATACAACGTGTCTAGCTTACATAGCATACTATAAGCAGACATACACTTTGAAATTTTCATTGCGATAGAAGTGTTGCAATTTAGTCCAATGAGAGTTTGAATCTTTTGTTGACCAAACTGACACATTTGTACTATTTTCATTCCCATCAGGCTTTACTTGAACACCAGTAGCAACATGAAAAATCTTTTTACTCTTTAGTGTTAGATTCAATTTAAACCGCCATGACTCGTAATTTATATTGCCTTGTGCATCTTCTGTTAAGCATTCTAATTGAGATCTTACAGTTTCCATTTTGACTTATTTGTTGACTTACAGACCTTTCTTACTGACTTAAAGACTTTTCTTACTGACTGGATGCTTTCTTACTGACGGGATACAGACTTGTATATTGACTGACTTAACCTCAAATTTTTTTACAAGGGCACATGCCTGGGCCCATAACCTGTAGAATTTCCACTATTTACTTGTCTTGTTTTGTAAAAATATTAGGTTATTTATTATTAGGTTTTCATTTATTAAACAATCAATATTCATAAACAATATCTTGATTTATTTCAATTTAAACTTTATTGATTTGTAACTCAACAATGTTTTTACATTTCATTTATTTTTAATGACATAACAAAACGTATATGCGCAGACGCAAGAAAAAAGATGAACAAAAAATTACTTAAGCTAGGTTTACACTCAAGAAAAAATAATTAATTCTAACAGGTTATTACATTTACATTGGTTACAACAGGTTACATCATTTGTGCATGCCTTCAAATTAAATTTGACACATTGTACATGTACAAAATAAATTTAAACTAATTTCAAACTAACTTAAATAAAATATATCGAAATTGGTAAAAAAATTATATTAGCTCCTTATTATAAATAAATTAACGATATTTAGCACCAATTTTAATTTGTTTTTGTTTACATAACCTAAAACTTATGTCAAAATCTTGTCAAAATAAACCTGCACAAATAATTTTTTTTTCTGCCACAAGAAACATTTTTGTGTAATTTGTGTTGCACAAATTACGGAGAGTTATTATTGGAATAATTCACAAGCTACGATACACCCGTTTTTAAAATATTATAGATGAAAATCGTGATCTAATCGAACATCAAAATTCATGACGAACTCCGATTGAGCTAAAATTTGGTATATAAGTAGTAAACATAAAATAAAAAATACAACTTCTCTTCAAAAAGTTCTAAAACTCATATGTCGAGAATAAGGTGGGTCGAAAAGTTTAAGAAAAATGAAATCCGAGATATATTTAAAAGACGATTGGAAGAGCACGGTCCAACCGATTTTAGTAAAATTTTTTTTTTTAAAAGGTAATTAAAAATACTTTCTGAAAAAATTACACAGTAAAAAAATTTTGCTACACTGCAAAAAATATATTGAGATAAGTTTTTCAAAGATGGCGCTAGGGTCGAAGGCCAAGCAATATTTAAATTTTTTTTTCGCCAAAAGAGAGGTATATCCTTACACTAAAACATATCAATTTTTTCAGATATAATTATTTTTTTTTCCTGAGATATTTAATTTTAAATATTTGCACTACCTGTCAAAATTGAAAAAATTGACGGTTTTTGGCCAATAACTGGAGAGGGGTACTTCGGATGACTTTGTATGGGAGATAAGTAGAACTCATGAAGGCGCAACTCCGGTCTGAACACACCGGGGCTGTGGGGTCAGCCTGTTTCGAGAAAAAAAGTTCCAAAGGTTATTTATCAAATAACTCCATAACCATGGCACTTAGGGCTAATTTTTAATTTAAAAATGTGCGTTACCTGTCAAAATTATAATGTTTGCAAAATTTTACATCATATTTTATAAATAAAAGAAGATTGTTCTGAATAAATACAGTATATATATACTGTTTATTGCCTTATAATAGTATAAAAAGTTACATGTTATTTTTCTCTACTAACTTTACGTAATTCGGAGACATCAGAATTGGAGTATTTTTTAACATAGAGTGTGGTTGAACTAACTGGTATAAACGCATGGAATGATTGTGTATCAACTATTGTGACTGCTTGGGAGTATCTTTTATTTAGTTTTTTTTTCATTTCGACATATTTTTCTTCTGTAGAATATTCGAAACTCATTGAAGTTGAAAACGAATTCGATGCCCAGTTGTACAAGTCAGCTGATGTTTGAATGGTATCCTTATTGGCTAGGCTGAATCGATGAGCTGCCCTCTTCAATGTGCCCCCTGTTCCGTCACAAGCACTTTTTCCGTGACTTGTTGCGTGAAAGTGCCACTCTCCATCTATTTGAAAAATCAGCTTTAAAATTACATAAATTTATAAAATTGTACTTATTTTTATATTGGGCTCCAGCTCCATCTGATACGAAAAATATTTTTTTAATCAACATTCTCTGGCCTTCTTTCAGAAATTTAATCATTTTATTGATGAAAAGATGCACCGCTATACTATCATGATTACTGCAATTAGAAATTATAGCAAAGCTTTGGTGTTGTAAAATATCATCAGATTTATAGTGGATAACAAATGGATGAATTATAGATTATTATTCCAGTGATATCCTTGAACAGCATCTTGAACGAAGAATGAATAATTCTCGGCGAAATCTAACTGCACTAAGAATTCGCCTAACTGTAGCGATTGCTTGTTTTCCTTTAAAAATTGAGGCTGTTGAAAAGATATAAAATTATGTGGTATCAATATTTTCAAATGGCTTATAAATTGTTCCGTGAATGTTTCAGGGTCTACAATCAAAGTATCCAAATTACATCTATCAGTAGTACTCCATTTTTTATATTCTGATGTAGAGTACATACACATACATTTTGATGATTTCCAATTCCTAACAGGATACATTGTTTTGGATGTAATTCTGAAAATTTATCAAACCCAATTTTTGGCCTGGGAATCTTTTTCTAAACTGTAAATATGATTCTCTAAGTGTGGATAACAAGAGTCTCTTCTGAATTTGTTGTCGGTCATTTTTTTCCCAATTGTAATATAACTTTGAGATCCAGGCATTATTCGACTAATATCATCATCTAAATAGAATGATATTATTATTATTTTCTTTTATCTCGTCTGATAGCGAATGCCTTCTGAAGTTTGGTTCAGTAATTGAAGAGAATGTACACAAATTATGTTGAAATTTCTTATTTTCAATGAGTGCATAAGTGGTTATGTCTGATCCAAAAATGTTCCGAATTTCTTCATGGCTCATTTCAAGCGGCAATATTGACAATATTTTTTTTTTATCCAAATCATCGCTTCTATTGTATTGAAATTTAAGATTTTCGATAATTTCATCATAGTATTTGGCTTTTCTCTGGTTTACAATATTATCCTCTTGGTCCACTGATATCTTCTCATTTAGTATATTTGGGATAGAATTTGCAATTTCCTCTGATTTTCTTTTGTTGTAAGTATTGCTTTTGCAATGCTTCTTTCTAATAGGCGATACATCTTCTAACAAAGGAATTATTTTTGTATTAATGTTGTAAATAAGTTCATCTCGTTGAACATTGGCTAAACAAGGCGTTACTATATCTCTTGAACTACTTGGCCCAGGCTGAGGCTCGTCAGATTCTGTATCTGTTGTCAATTTGTCTTCATTCACTGGGACATTTGTGTTTTCATCCACTGGGACATTTATATTCTCCTGAATGGCTTGTTCTTCAATATTAGTTCTTGATAGCCTTATATTGCAACTGGTACATATTTTTTTGTAGGCTGTATATTTCTCAGTGTGATAAAGTTCATTCAACTTATCTTGATTACCTTTAGTCAAACTAACTAATTTCTTTGAACACTTCTTGTTCTGAAAAGGTTTGCAACACCGATGACGATGAATATTAGTCAAATCCATTATTAAAACACACTTTAAAATTAAAATAAAAAAATAATAAATATTTTTATTGTTTGTTGTATTTTTGTAATAAAAAAACATTTTCAAATAAAAGTTTAAAAATAAAAAATTTAAAAATAAAAAAAAATTTAAAAAAAAAAATTTAAAAATAAAAGTTTCAAACAGAGATCACGTGACTTTCATATAAATTTCCTAATATAATTTCCTCATATAATTTCTCCAGTTATTGGCCAAAAACCGTCAATTTTTTCAATTTTGACAGGTAGTGCAAATATTTAAAATTAAATATCTCAGGAAAAAAAAATAATTATATCTGAAAAAATTGATATGTTTTAGTGTAAGGATATAACTCTCTTTTGGCGAAAAAAAAATTTAAATATTGCTTGGCCTTCGACCCTAGCGCCATCTTTGAAAAACTTATCTCAATATATTTTTTGCAGTGTAGCAAAATTTTTTTACTGTGTAATTTTTTCAGAAAGTATTTTTAATTACCTTTTAAAAAAAAAAAATTTTACTAAAATCGGTTGGACCGTGCTCTTGCAATCGTCTTTTAAATATATCTCGGATTTCATTTTTCTAAAACTTTTCGACCCACCCTATTCTCGACATATGAGTTTTAGAATTTTTTGAAGAGAAGTTGTATTTTTTATTTTATGTTTACTACTTATATACCAAATTTTAGCTCAATCGGAGTTGGTCGAGTTCAAAATTGCACTTTTTGGTTCGATTAGATCACGATTTTCATCTATAATTAGGTTAAAATAAAGTATCGATGACTTAAGTTTTGTCATTATCTTTGATATAACTGAACAGTGGTGGCAGTGATTATGTGTAGTGGCAGTGTTTATACTCATATCAAAATTGATTGATTTAATAAAACATAAAATAGAACATCTTATTCAAAAAATAGTCTATATGACTGGTGGTGCGGGATCTCAGTATAAAAATAAATATAATTTTATAAATCTATGCTATCACAAATCAGATTTAAATATAGACGCAGAGTGGCACTTCTACGCTACCAGTGATGGAAAAGGACAGTGTAATGGAATAGGAGGTACATTGAAACGAGGTGCTCATCGATATAGTTTGCCTAATAAGGATATTATTCAAACCCCTATGGATCTTTATGAATGGGCAACAAAATGGCAATCAACTATGAATTTAGCATATATCAGTAAAAATTATTATTCAGCAATGAAGTTACGGCTAGCGAAGCAAGACGCAGAGAGGCTGTAACTATAAAAGGTACACAATCATTTCATGCGTTTATACCCAAAGATGAAAAGACATTGCTCACAAAAATATATTCTAATTCAGCTAAAACTAGAATTTTTGAGATAAACCGTTAATATGCAATGTAAATTTATTTTATATTTTTAATTTCTTTCATATTAATTTTTATTATTAATGATAGTATATTTTCCTACAAGAGATAAAAACATTGTTTTTTTCGTGAGTTCATGAGACGCGCTAGTGTCGAGTGAGACATGCTTACGAACGAAAAACGTTTTTATCTCGCGTAGAAAATGCAATTTTCTCTACGATAGTAATATATAATCGATATTTATTATAAATTATAAAGTTAGAAATCGATAACAAAACATTCAAAATTCATATTCTATTTTTTCATGGTTGCGTTGTTTAAAATATTTTGTAAAATTATATGAAAAACCTACAATTTGATATTCTTTCTACACTAGTGGAAAAAGAACCCATTTTCACAAAGCATTAAGCGTTATGAAAACAGAATTTTTATATGCTATCATAGAAAAACATTTTTTTCTGGAAAAACAATGTGGTAAAAGTGAGGGTACCCTCAACAGCGCCAACTTTGAAAATATTATTTAAGTTTAAGACAGCTTCGAAAAATTACTACAAAATTTTAAATAATTTTTTTAAAAATTCTAGCAATTACCTTTCTAATGAGTTATAAATGACTTAAATCGGTATAGTCAATCGTTAGCAATCGTCAGCCAAAGATACTAATGTTTCGCCAACCCGCAAAACTTTGCCACCACCCTAGGTCATCCCCAGAGCGAAATTTCATTTTTCGAAAGAAATAGTATTTTTTGTCATTGGCTGTCTGTGTATGAAATTTCATCGACATCAGAGGGGATCGGGAACATCGATGTTGAGGTGACGTGGAATTGCTCTATAGAGAAGCGAAGACGTCGGTTTCGTTGAGAAGTATCAAACTGAGAAGAATAATTCTTCAAGTAACTTCACTTCTTCTTCGTAGAATTTTACTTAGATGATGGCAGTCGTGCTAAAGTAATGAAGTTAGAATTTAGAAAATCTCTGGAGCGCTTCCGCTAAAATGTTTTAAATTTTGATCATAAAAAGAAAACAATAAAAAACATTGCTCTTTAACAATGCAGACATGTACAAAATTTTTAAATTCCAGGATTGGATCGTTTAATATTGAACTGCTATAGTTCCTTGACCTGAAATCCAGTGCTTCAATCGTATAGAAGAAATACGTATGCCGAATTGAAATATATGCAAATACGAAGCGAAAACATTTTGATCGTATTTTTTATGAAATTTATTGAGCACGTAAAAAGAGCGAATATGATACAAATAATTTTGTTGGCACACTAATCAACGTTCACCTGCGACAACTACGAGTAGAGGTTTCTCGCAAGCCAAAAAAAAAATAACAAAAAAAAAAACGTAGTTCGCTCTATTTACATATAAAAAAAACGTTATCGAAAATATATTCATTCTTCTGAAAGGTATAATAATAGATATCCCCATTTGGCCAACCAAACTTTGTATGGCTGTAATTATAATTTTGCCTGTTTAACATCCAAATTGATCCGTATGCACCAGAGGTATAGTTATAGTGTATTCTGTGGCAGGAATTGGTCTAACATCTTCACAATTTCTTTAAGAAAAGGGATGGTAAACTGAGGCGGAGTCAGAATTTGATAGCATTTTCCGGATACCACTTACTCCGGATAGGATTTTAGTTCGAAAAAGGAATACTACAGAGTTTGAGATGAGCGAAAATCAACTTTTGACACTATAGATTAACCAGCGGTTAGAAGAGATAATCTAAAAGATAGAAAATTAATGTCAGCAAATTAGCGTGCAATGCCAACGCTACCGCGTTGAACCTAGCCGGTGAAAGAAGAGCAGTTCAAATAATCCCACATCTATATTAAGCCACATGTGGTACTATTCACTTTTACAGATAGAAAATTGGATCCGACCGCAAATCATCGCTCTGAACTACCAATCCATTAAAAGAACTCTAGATAATGACGATCCCGTGGAACGTTAAGATGGATGGTTCAACTTGTTGTTACTTCTTAAGACCAAAGCAGTGAAATAGACATCACGTTGCTGAACTGAAAAAAAAACATTGAAAAACTGAAACATTTGATACTATTACCTATAAATAAAATTTAAGCCTAAAACCAATAAACCAAGACCGAATGCTAATGTTATTGAATTACGAATAAAATAAAATAAATGATTTGAATCTTTCTATTCGGCATTGTTGCTAGGTGTAAGATAATATTGTTTTATTGAAAAATATATTTCAATTTAAGGCTTCATTTGTAAAAGACAAAGTTGAAGAGAATGGATAATAGATTTGAAGAAATAAAAATATATTTAGTCACACATATTATGAACATATGTAGGGTAAACTATACGGTGACAGGGTTTGTTTTGTTTTGTCGAGGATTATTGACTTGTTGGTAGTGATGATGTTGAACTTTCGCTGTTCATAAATTGTTCTAATTTTAAAATGATTCAGAATGCTATGATAAATTTAATTTTCGATCAGCAAAATGCAGTATATTGTAACGACTCTTCGTTGGTTCTTTTCGATTATTGAGCAAACACGACAGTGAAAAGACAGATCTTTAGTTAACAAAATCCCAAACTTTATTTATCAACCAGTTACAGCAACTTCCGATTTTAATTGCAATAAATTTCAGGGTCTCCAATTTATGCACGATAAACTTCACCGCTTTTCCACAATTTGAATCAATAATATTCGGAATCGTAAAATCTGTATTTACTATTCCACTGAGTTCAGATTCTTTCACTATTAGTACCCAGGCTCAAGTACCACCGACTATTCCTTAAACTTGCGAATATTTATAAACACTTTTAATTGCAAAAGTAAAAACTGACTATCTGATATTTTGTTCGCTTATTTATATCCAAAAACAAATAAGCAGAATATTCTGGTACTCACTGTAGTTGTTTCTAGAAAGAATAGGCCACTCCTCCTTTTAATTCATTAATGTAAACAAATTTAATTTACATTAATTTATGCAACTTGTATTAGTTAAAGGGAGTTAACTTTTAATTTTTCTTTGCCATAGTTTGAATGTAGAAAACATTTAGGCGGAACGTATTGGTTATTTATGATTAAATTAAATTAACCCATTCTGGACGAAGTTTATTACACTGCCCTCCATTTAGTTTTGTTCGTCCCGAACAATATCAGCTATTGCAATGGTGCTGTTACCTTGGTACGGTGCCAACCTTTGCAGATGTATCACTTTCATCTTGGTACGGGGTCCCTTTTGGATGCGGTAGATAACATCATTAATTCGTTTGATTATTTTATATGGACCTTCCCAATCTGGCTGCAGCTTGGGTGATCTTCCCCTAGTTCTCCTGGGGTTGTATAGCCATACCAATTCTCCCTCTTGAAAACCGCCACTATCCGCATTTATGTCGTACCTGGTTTTCATTTTGTCACTTGCAATCTTAATGTGGTCTCTGTAATAGTTGCTATTGTAAACATTTGCCCATGTAATCCCTAAGCTCCCAAAATAATAATTAATAGTAGAATTTATAATATTTATTAACATTTATTTATAAGGTTGAATATCTATAAATGATGTTTCCTCGTCCACGGTTCACGATTGAGAGAGCGATCGATTTCAATTTCTATTTTTACAATCAACATCAAAATAACAGTAACAATATAAAAAATAATTAGAACTTGATTATTCTACAGGGAAGTGCAACTTAACGTTTACGTACTTAAAGGTACATAGCACTCTTCTCCTCTTTAAAAGAAATCAATCCTCAATCAACCATTAATCTAAGAAATTATATAATTCAAAATTATTTAAAGTACTAAAAAAAATTTAACAATTTAACAAAATTAAAACAATTGTAAACATTAATAACAATTTTAAAATTTAACAAAATTTAACAT
This sequence comes from Diogma glabrata, assembly GCA_963693315.1. Lineage (NCBI taxonomy): Eukaryota > Metazoa > Arthropoda > Insecta > Diptera > Cylindrotomidae > Diogma > Diogma glabrata. The sequence continues at coordinate 19,482,558 of OY856186.1, read as the reverse complement.
ATCAATTTAACATCTCAACAATTTATATGACAAAATCTAAGTGACAACAAAAAAAATTAATTTTGAATTCGATTCCGCGGCTTATCTCGCAATAAATATCTAGTTCTCTTGGATCTCGGATGCCATACATAATTCTCCTCCCGTTTTCTTTTATTACGCCTTGTATCGTCGATAGGTTCAGGAAGTAAATTTTTAAACAATGAACTGGTTGGTGAATGTTGTATGAAATTTCTTCTTCTTTGGAAGACTTTTAGTTGGTCTCTATGAGCTGTTCTAGTGCTCCCGTTAATAGATATTAAATATACAAATTTTGAAATACGTTTAATGACTTTCCCTAAAATAAATTTATCAAATTTACGGTTAAATTTATTGTAATATAGAATCTCCTGTCCAATACCTAATTTCTTCTTCTTAACCATGGTAATGTCTTTATCTAGACCAAGCCACCAGACTGAGGATCTAGCCAATAGTTTGGATCTAACAATACCCGGATGTTCCCGATGAAGCAATTTTAAAATATTTTTGTGGTATATTGAGGGAACTAAAATTCTATCTCCGAAATAAATACAATTATCCTCACATGATAGAGAGTCAGAAATTCGATAATATGGTTTGAGTTCCAATGGAATACTCGTCTTTGGCCAACCGCTTACTATATATTCATGAACTCGCACTAAAATTTCATCTTTCATTGTTGCTTCAGCAATTTGAATTTTAGTCAATGGGCTTTCGCACTCAGAATTAAAAGAATTAATACCTAAATCAGTAAACGAATTAATAGAATATTCATCAACTTCCGTAGGTTTATCTAGTGGTAACCGAGATAAGGCATCAGCATTGCACATGAGCGAGCTTTTCCGATAACGAATCTCGTATTGATACATCGATAAATTTATAGCCCAACGTTGTAATCTCGCTGCTGCTACAGCGGATAGATTTTTTGAATTACTGAAAATATTTTTTAAAGGCCGATGATCACTGTAAATGACAAAAGGTTTCCCAAAAATATATTTATTAAATTTTCGTACCGCAAAAAGTATCGCGAGAGCCTCTCTATGTAACTGACTATAGTTCCTTTCTGAGACACTTAATGTGGATGACGCAAATAAAACTGGCCGTTCTTTGCCATCAATTATGTGTGCCAATACAGCACCAACTCCATATGGGCTGGCATCACAGGAAATCACAATTGGTTTCTGCGGATCATAGTGTGTTAAAATATTATCACAATGCAACAAAAAGGATTTACAATTGTTAAATGATTTTTCACAATCATTGCTCCACACAAACTTGGAATCTTTTCGCAAAAGTTCGTATAACGGATGTAAGTGTAAGGCAAGATTTGGAATAAATTTTCCATAATATGTAATCATACCTAAAAATGATTTAAGCTCCGAAATATTTTTTGGGCTACGTGCCTTTTCAATGGCTTCCAGTTTTTCTGGATTTGGACGAAGTCCGGCTGCTGAAATAATATGGCCAAGATATTTAACCTTATCTTTAAAAAATTCGCATTTACCAAAATTGCATTTAATATTATGCTGTTTTAATCTGTTAAGAACTAAAATAAGTTTTTGATAAAGTTCTTCTTGTGTTTTACTGCCTATCAATATATCATCAAGTTATATTTCGACACCGTTAATATCTTTAAGTACCGTTTCCATTATCCTTTGAAATATGGATGGTGCAGAATTCACCCCGAATGGGAGACGCTGAAATTGGAATAATCCCTTGTGGGTATTTATAGTTAATAAAGGTTTCGACCTTTCAGAAACCGAAAGCTGTTGATAAGCTCCTTTCAGGTCAAGAACGCAAAAATAAGAATAATTTGCCAACGAAGCTAATACTTCATCAATAATAGGAAGAGGATAATGCTCCGTTGTCAAATATCTATTTATAGTAATTTTAAAATCGCAGCAAATTCTGATACTTCCATGAGGTTTAGCTACTACCACTATAGGTGAAGCCCAGTCGCTGGATGTAACTGGTTTTAAAATTGATTTTGACACCATCAGTTCGAGCTCTTTTTCCACTTGATCACGTAATCTAAAAGGTAAATTATATGATCGATGGAAAATTGGGTGTGCATCATCTTTCAAAACCAAGTCAGCTTCAAATCCCAAAATAGGATCAGAATTACTATTACAATCAAAAACACTGGGAAATAAATTGCGTACCTTGCTTATGTTATCCGATAATTGAGAAGTAACTTTGTTCACAAATGTTGTGTCGATTGCATTATTATCTTCATAAGCAATTTCAAAAAATTTTTGCCAGTTTCGACCCATAATTGGATAACATGGTTTATTTGTTCGGACAACTGTTAAAACGGTATTATATTTTATGTTTCTTGCTTCTACATTCACGGCAAAACCTCCGACAACCTCCACATTACTACCTGAAAGTAATTTTACAAAATTAATATTAGTATATTGTTTAATATGATAATTGGAAAAATATTTATTATAAGTAAGAAAATCTATTACGGAAAGACATGCGCCGGAATCACACGCAAAATCAATTTTAATATTTTCTACTTTTAAGCTAACATAAACTGGTGGTTTTGTTAATATTTCTAAACTAAACTGATTTATTCTTAAGTTATTAAAATTTAAATTATTTACGTCCCTTTTTGAACATCTCTTTGCATGATGACCCACAATTCCACAGTTGAAGCATTTCATTCGTACACCAGGGCAGCGATTGGAAGAATGGTTGTATGGACATCTAGAACATTGATGTGTTGATCTTGAACCTGATCGTGAATTTGTACGATAAGTACTATATTAAGACGAACTTCTTCTTCGATTAAATCTCCGAAATCTTGATCGATTACGTGGCCTTGAATATTGGTGACGTGATTGATCATTCGATTGAATTAAATTTATCCCAATAGCTGTATCTTCTCGTATTTTTCTCTGTTCAATTCCGGTTAACTCCAAATGTATAGCATACTCACTAGCTTTTTGAAAAGTGCTATTTTCATCGCATTTATTTAACAAAAGACCTTGAATATTTTGGTCTTTAAGTCCAGTAACAAACTTATCGCGAAGCATACGGTCTAAAAACGCTTTGTACTCACACGTGGTTGCGAGAGTTTTTAATTCAATGATATATTCCGAAATAGTTTCATTTGGTAACTGGTCACGTTTGAGAAATTTGAAGCTTTCCGCTATTAAATTCCTTGTTGGCTTAAAATGTGTTTTAAGAATAGTCTCAATTTCTTTAAAACTCTTTTCCGTTGGATCATCAGGATACATTAATTTTCTCAATATACTAAACGTTTCACCTCCAATTAACGTGAGAAACAAGGAAACTTTTTGTTCTTCTTTTGTTGCATTGCATTTAAATATTTCTTTCATTCGCATCAAATACTCTTCAAAATCTGAACCGGGAATAAAATTTTCGATCGTACCAATGAACGGCATATTTGAAATATTTTATATAAAACATCCAATTACAAAAAAAATTACGAATGAAACTAGCAGTAATTTAAATATTTGTTGTATCACAAAAATATTCACCAAATTATTTTTTTTAACACAAATTTTGAAGCACAATATTTACCATTATAGTGTTGCTTGAAAATCTCCATTTTCCTCTGTCGCCAATGTAATAGTTGCTATTGTAAACATTTGCCCATGTAATCCCTAAGCTCCCAAAATAATAATTAATAGTAGAATTTATAATAATTAATATTTATTTATAAGGTTGAATATCTATAAATGATGTTTCCTCGTCCACGGTTCACGATTGAGAGAGCGATCGATTTCAATTTCTATTTTTACAATCAACATCAAAATAACAGTAACAATATAAAAAATAATTAGAACTTGATTATTCTACAGGGAAGTGCAACTTAACGTTTACGTACTTAAAGGTACATAGCAGTCTCGAACCTGTTGATGGATTTTATTCATCTTCTCCCTTAGTTGTCCCACATAATCTGTTTTCGTGGATACCAGACCTCCAGGGATGCCAAACTCGATGTCACTAGGAAGATGTAGTTCTCTTCCGAACATGATATTCGCTGGCGTTTCACTTGTCGTATCGTGCACTGCGCTACGATAGGCCATCAAGAATAACGGAAGATCCTTGTCCCAATTTTTTGGTTGGCTTCTACTACCTTTGACAAATGTTCTTCCATGGTTCGGTTGAATCGTTCTACCATGCCATCCGATTGTGGGTTCATAGGTGTAGTTCGTGTTTTTCTAATGTCGAGTGTTCTGCACAGCTCTTCCATCAGTTGAGATTCAAAATTCCTTCCCTGGTCGGTATGCAACTCGAGCGGTGTTTCATATCTGCAAACCCATTCATTGACTAACGTTTCAGCGACCGTAACTGCTTCCTGGTTCGGTATCGCATAAGCTTCCGGCCATTTTGTAAAGTAATCAATGACCACCATGATGTATTTATTACCTTTTGTCGTTTCCGGAAATGGCCCCGCGATCTCTATCGCAATTCTCTCCATTGGGGCGCCCACATTGTACTGTTGCATCTCTCCTCGAGTTCTAGTTTTTGGTCCTTTGCTCGCCGCACAAGTATCGCATCGCCGACACCATTGCTCCACGTCCGTTCGGTACCTTACCCAATAAAACCTCTCCCTTACTTTGGCTAGGGTTTTATTGACTCCCAGGTGTCCTCCAGAAATACTTCCATGCAGCTTTCCCAGTACCTCTTCTACTCGACTTGATGGTAACACCAGTTGTTCTAACACTTTCTTTCCATCAGCGGACTCCCATTTTCTTTTTAGTATCCCGTTGTCCATCAATAGTGAGTCCCATTGCGCCCAGTAGCATTTTACCTCCGTACTTAAAGATGCGACCTCTTTCCGCTCCGGTCGCCTTCCCTCAGTTTTCCATTTCAATATTGGAGCCATAGCTGGATCCTTTAGCTGCACTCTTTTAAATGCCTCGGTACACCAATCGTCAGGCTTAATTTGTTTCACCTTCATTGCTTGACTTCTCTCAGTCCTGCTACATGACTTGCGCTCCTCAGTACAGGGTTTTCTTGAAAGATCGTCAGCGTTACAATGTATCCCTTTCTTACGGTGTTCAACACGGCAATCTCCTTCCTTTTTGACATCCACTTGCTTGTTTGAGAGGTTCATCGTCTGGACTGGTACTACTCCTTCTTTTGCTGCTACTCGTGTTTTGCATTCCCGTCTGATGTGCCCCAACTGCCCACAATTCCAGCATCTTACTCTGCTAGATCTACTTCGTTGATTTCGTTCAGGTTTATCTTCCAAACTTTTGACACGCATGATCATTTCATCAAGCGCTGCTTTTAGTGGTTCCTCAGCAACTTCGATCTGACGTACCCTATCTGAGCCATACGCTCTTTTTCCAGCTTCCATTTAGAGGGCTAATGCTAAGACTTCCGCAAGTAGTTTCTTCCCGCTTAGATAAAGCTGGTTTCTCATTTGCACATCTCGAAGAGCATTGATGAATGTATCAGCTGCCAGTTCGTCTCGGTGTTCAGCGTTATAGTTCGGGTATGACAGATTTACCAGTCTCACAATGTCAGCCTCTAATTCTTGCAAAGTTTCGCTGACTCCTTGTTTTCGTGTTCTGAGTTGCATGCGATGGAGAGCTTGCATATGACTTTCCCCATATCTTACTTCTAAGGCCTCCATTATCTTGCTGTAATCACGCTCTGTCGCTGATAGTGTTTGCAAAATTTCAGCAGCAGGTCCCTTCAATGCCAATATAAGCGCATTTGCTTTTTGCTGGTGATCAACCCAAGTTGTTGCTATCTCAATGCATCTTAAATATCTGATACGATGTAGATCCATCAAATGCGGGTGTTTTCACTCTAGCTGGGGCTGAAGTAGTTGATGGATTGATCATATGTTACCTGACTTCCCTTGTGCTATTTCTTGGCGTAATTCACTCGAAAGTTTGCGTAATTTCTCTTGTTCTTCGGTAACTGTCCGCAGCTCCTTTTCCATGTTGTTGATTTTCACCTCTGCACTGGATATACGTGACTCGATCACTTCACGTAGACTTTCTTGCTTCGCCATCATATCAGCAAATTGTTGTTGTTGCTCTACTTTTTGTTCTGCTGCCTGTTTCTCTTGTCGGGCCATCAGATTGTTTCCTTGTTTGGCCATAATATCAGCAAGTTGTTGTTGTTGATCTACTCTTTGTTCTGCTGCCTGTTTTTCTTGTCGGGCCATGATATCAGCAAGTTGTTGTTGTTGCTGTGCCATCATTTCTTTCATCAACATTATCATCGGCTCAATTGCTGGGGCATTCTGGACTGGAGCTTCCTCCGGCTCTACTTCTATGACCTCTGTGCTTTGGCCTGCTTCTTCTAAAACTTTACGCAGCCGAAATGCAAGTTCTGCCTTCGTTCCATGGATTGGAGCATTCCTCTTCCTCAACTCGTCCTTCAGCTGGGTCTGGCTGAGATCACTAATATTTACTGTCCTGTCCATTGTTTCAATAATCCCACTTCTGACACCACTGTAACGACTCTTCGTTGGTTCTTTTCGATTATTGAGCAAACACGACAGTAAAAAGACAGATCTTTAGTTAACAAAATCTCAAACTTTATTTATCAACCAGTTACAGCAACTTCCGATTTTAATTGCAATAAATTTCAGGGTCTCCAATTTATGCACGATAAACTTCACCGCTTTTCCACAATTTGAATCAATAATATTCGGAATCGTAAAATCTGTATTTACTATTCCACTGAGTTCAGATTCTTTCACTATTAGTACCCAGGCTCAAGTACCACCGATTATTCCTTAAACTTGCGAATATTTATAAACATTTTTAATTGCAAAAGTAAAAACTGACTATCTGATATTTTGTTCGCTTATTTATATCCAAAAACAAATAAGCAGAATATTCTGGTACTCACTGTAGTTGTTTCTAGAAACAATAGGCCACTCCTCCTTTTAATTCATTAATGTAAACAAATTTAATTTACATTAATTTATGCAACTTGTATTAGTTAAAGGGAGTTAACTTTTTATTCATCTTTGCCATAGTTTGAATGTGGAAAACATTTAGGCGGAACGTATTGGTTATTTATGATTAAATTAAATTAACCCATTCTGGATGAAGTTTATTACAATATAAAAAAGCATAAACAGAATAAATCTGAATAAAGCGTTGGGCAAACATGAAAATAGAGCAAAACTAGCGTAAATTTGTTGGCGTCAATGTTTAAAAATAACTCATAAAACCACAAAAAATGTTTAGAAATGCTTAAATTGTTCCAAATGTTATATAGGACAAACAGGTAAACCATCTATAGAAAGAACATAAAACTCCAAAACTAAAAATAATTCAACATGAATTACAAATAAACAGAAAAACATTTATGAAACTTACAACATACAATGGCCCATTTTTTTCAGTTTATAAGAGTTTCCAATTTGTTTGAAGTAGAGCTCAGCATAGTTGAGTTCTAATCTTGAGGCATGTGTTTAAGTATTTTAAACTGTCTGCAATGTGCAATCATTTTTTTAATTCTTACAGCGATTTTTCGAATTTTTTTTTCGTTGGTTCAAGACCCATATATAAACCAGGATCAAACACCCTTCGAGACCGCGGAACAAAGACTAGGGGACCACAGATCATTTTTCGACCAGAAAATCTTGCCTGACATTAGTCATAATTTTCTAAAGATCGTTTGTGTTTGTAAATTATAACAAATGATTTACCCCATGCATCCCCTAACTATTCTAACAATTTTATTTCGAAATTAAGTTATTTGAATACAAACAAACATAAATTTTCTTATACTATTTCTTTTCATTTAATCTCATTTCCAGTAATTTCATCAAACTTAATATAAAGCAAACAACAAACTTCATTTTAGTTTTATTTATAATAAATAGTTTAGTCAGTAAAAATGTTCTTTAATTATCAATAAAATAAAAAAAACAGCAACAATAATAAATAGCGACAAGCAATGACGATGGCGGTTAAGAAAACACAAATAAAATATCCTCGTAAGGAGTTAGAGCAATTGGATAGCTCGAACTCAAAGTTAATTACTTTAGCTATGACAGCCATGAGAATTGCAACAGCAACAACATCTAATCTAACAAGTGAATCAATAAAAACTATTCAAATGAAAACAAATTTCGATGAAAATGGAAATGAAAATGCAAGTTTACGTGAAATTTCCTTGGATGAAATATCATATCATGATAGTCCTTCGGATTGTTGGCTTATCATCTATGATCGTGTTTATGATGTCACAGACTTTTTAAAACTGGTATGATTTATTTTGTTTATGTGATTTACTAATGCGGTGAAAATCGGTGAAATGTTTGTGTGAATTATTAGAAGTGAAATTAACTATTTTGTAATTGTGTGAATTAAAGTATAAATATTTTGGGTGCAATAAACGAAACCTTAGAACGGTTTATGTTTTCACTAGTAATTGTTTTTAGGGTTGGTTGGATCAGATATTTTGAAAAACTCAGAAATCATCTTTATTCATTTTGGAATAGCAGATTTTGAAAAATTCACATTTCGAGATCTTCGCATTTTAGTAATTTATCGTTTTTAGGGTTCCATACTTTGAAAAAGTAAAAACGGTACCCTGTTGGTGAGACTTCGGTGTCCGTCCGAATTTCTACATAATCAATTTACTCACAAACTATAAGTGCTATCAACTTGATATTTTCTACAGTTATTAAATGTGTTGTCTCACACTTGATGATAACAAAAAATTTCAAATATTTGTTTTTATCTATATTTTATGGAGATAGGAAAACAAAAGTTTTTTTTAAGGTATCGAGTTTGGTCTAGAAAAATCGAAAAAATGGAAGTATTTCAAAAAAAATTTTCATTGAATTTTCGACTGCTTAGTTTTTGAGTTATTACCAAAAACGAGTGTTTTTTTTTTTTTCGAAAATTACAATTACGAACATTACAAAAGAAAAATTTTTAAAAACTTCGTGGGTGTAGGAATTTTGCTAAATCGAAACAAGAATTTTTTTTTGGTTGTTATAATTTCAAATGTTCATTAGAGGGGGTTTAAAGTAAAAATTTTGAAAAAAAATTATTTTTGATCATGGCATGTGGGGTGTCAGGTGAAAGGTGATTTTTTTTTGTAGTGTAAAAGAGTTTTTTTTGTAATTTTCGAAAGCACAGTTTTCGATTTATTTTCAAAAATGTAAAAAATTTTTTTGTCTCCCACGAACATTACAAAAGAAAAAATTAAAAAAATTCATGGGTGTAGGGGTTTTGCTAGATCAAAACTAACATTTTTTTTGGTAGTTATAATTTCAAATGTTCATTGGAGGGGTACGAGACACGGAACCCTCAGCGAGCGAATTACATTCGCACTTGCTTGATTTTTTTTTTTTCACAATGGAGCCGTTAAAATAATTACCTTTGGGAGTTTAGTTCAACTCTTTCAGCGTATTTTACACTGAATTTGAATAAATTTTTTGCTTCCAAAACATTCCAAATCACAAATATAAATATATTAAATTCGAATGCGACTTTTACCCTCATCACTCTCATCCCATTTATAGATTTATGGAGTAAACCGTAATTAACATAAAATGTTCTGCAGCTGGTTGAAAATTTGCTGGAATGTCGGAGAATTAGAGTCATTTTGTGGAACTATCAGTTGTCTTTTCTAACGATTGATTCATTCCATTAACAAGAAATTTTGTTAAATAATAAAACAAACCAACCGTAAATGCAGATGGTCAGAGAGATTCGTGACTTCATTAATATAACCTATCTTAATGACAAAGTAGTGCGGACATTTCCATCAAATCCGTCTTATGATTTTTCTCAAATTCATTGAATATCTTATCAGCAAAAATTTCACATAAAATTTAAACAATTGTTCAACCCATTTAACCTTATTGATTTCGAAAAGATTTCGTAAGCTTATCAATTATAGAATATTCGTCTTATACTTTTCCATTTATTATTATTATTAAAAGAGAATGTCAAGACGCCATACGTTTAACGTGACTCTCAAATTTATATGCAAAAAACATGTGCGTTTTTTTGTCGAAATGGAATTGATTGAATTAAACTAGTTTAATTTTTTTTGTTTATATTATATTATAGCATCCAGGTGGCGATGATATCGTTTTGGAGTATGCTGGACGAGATGCAACTTTTGCGTTTCGTGGAAAAGGACATACAACTGCAGCAATAAACTCATTGAAATTGTACGAAATAGGAAAGTTGCCCGAACACGAAATGATATTTCGAAATAAGACAGGGTTTAAGCTGTCCGATATTCCGATTTAAAGAACTTAGTGCAAATCCTATTTCGATTTTTAGATTCATTTATTTATTAAATAATTATTATTATTATTGTTGATAGTAAATATTTGTTATTTATAGTTTTTAAATTTGATATAATTCTTAAAGTTATTTGAGGGTTTTGAAAACATTAAATTTATTTTATTTATTTTTTACGTACAAATAAAATAGGATGATTAGCTACCAGATAGCTGGAGCAAACCGATGAAAAGCTGGGACGAATAAATAAATGTTTGTATAGCAACAATATGTACTATAATTAATATGGGATAAGAGTCAAAAATAGTATAACTAAATAGAACTCGAACTTAATACTGTGTGCGTCTTATGCATAATACAAATCACACCCTGTATTCGTTTTAATAATTCAATATCAAGGAGAATCGTTCAAGATTTTTTGTTGTTAGTTACGATTAAAAATATTATTGTAAATCTGAAAAACATTTTAAAATTGTAAGTGAAATGCGTAGAGTATATTTTATTAGACGTTTTATGAAAAATTGAGCCCAACAGATCCGATTCTCATCGCCTGATATCAATTGTGTCAATATGTAATTAATATTAACCTATCTACTGGTTTGCCATGGTTTTACGCCTATGATATATAATCATAAAGGTCGATCATTTGTTGGTTTTGTCTATTATGGAGTCTTTTCGTCTCCATCTTGCTTTTTCACCAGTAACTGTGAAAAAGTGCAGCATAAACGCAACGATGTCTGGGCTGTAGATGTAGATGTCTTGGATATGTATAATAAAAAGCTCTACAGACTATCTGACGGTTGGACCGATTTGGTTGGATTGAATGTAAAATCAGATAGTGTGTGTATTAGGGTGGCCCTTAGATTACACTAGAATTTTTTTTTTCATTGTACAGTTTGCGGCACCCTACCATTTCGTGTGAATACTCATAAAAATATTATTTGCAAAATCTGATATCAATCGGTCAATTCTAAGACGTGCCTCCGACCACTTAAAGCTGAGAAATTTTGTTCTGGACCCTAAAAAAAATTTTTTTTTTTTTTGTGCGACACCCTCTCATTTCGTTTTAATACCCATAAAAAAATTATGTGTAAAAATTGCAATCAATCGTTCAACTCTAAGGGGTGCTCCCGGTCACTTAGAGTGGAGAGGTTTGGTTGTGGTCATTACAAAGAAAAATTTAAATTTTTGTACGACACCCTCCCATTTGGTGTCAATACCCATAAAAATATTATGTGTAAAATTTGAAATCAATCGGTCAACTCTAAGGGGTGCCCCCGACCACTTGGAGTTGAGAGGTTTTGTTGTGGCCATTATAAAGAAAAATTTAAATTTTTTGTACCACACCCTCCGATTTGGTGTCGATACCCATAAAAATTCTATGTGTAAAATTTGAAATCCATCGGTCAGCTCTAAGGGGTTCCCCGGCCACTTAAAGTTGAAAGGTTTGGTTGTGGCTATTACAAAGAAAAATTTAAATTTTTTGTATGACACCCTTCCATTTGGTGTCGATACCCATAAAAATATTATTTGTAAAATTTGAAATCAATCGGTCAAATCTAAGGGGTGCCTCCGGCACCTTAAAGTTGAGGGGTTTTGTTGTGGCCATTATAAAGAAAAATTTAAATTTTTTGTACGACATCGTCCAATTTGATGTCGATACCCATAAAAATATTATGTTTAAAATTAGAAATCCATCAGTCAACTCTAAGGGGTACCCCTGGCCACTTAAAGTTGAGAGGTTTGGTTGTGGCCATTACAAAGAAAAATTAAAATTTTTTGTACGACACCCTTCCATTTCATGTCAATACCCGTAAAAATATTATGTGCAAAATTTGAAATCAATCGGTCAATTCTAAGACGTGCCTCCGGCCACTTAAAGTTGAGGAATTTTGTTCTGGACCTTAAAAAAAAATTTTTTATTTTTTGTACGACACCTTCCCATTTCATGTCAATATGGGTATTGAAAAAATTATGTGTAAAATTTGAAATCAATCGTTCAACTCTAAGGCGTGCCCCCGGCCACTTAAACTTGAAAAGTTTTGTTCTGGCTACTACAAAGAAAAATTCAAATTTTTTGTACGGCACCCTCCCATTACGTGTGAATATCCGTAAAAATGTTATTTGCAAAATTTGAAATCAATCGGTCATTTTTAAGGCGTGCCCCCAGCCACTTAGAGTTGAGAGGTTTTGTTCTGGCCACTATAAAGAAAAATTTAAATTTTTTGTACGACACTCTCCCATTTCATGTCAATACCCGTAAAAATATTATTTGCAAAATTTTAAATCAATTGGTCAATTCTAAGACGTGCCTCCGGCCACTTAAAGTTGAATAATTTTGTTCTGGACCTTAAAAAAAAAATTTAAATTTTTTGTGCGACACCCTCCCATTTCGTGTCAATAAAAATAAAATTTCGTGTCAAAAACCCATAAAAAAATTATTTGTTAAATTTGAAATCAATCGTTCAACTCTAAGGGGTGCCCCCGGCCACTTAAACTTGTTTTGTTCTGGCCATTACAAAGAAAAATTTAAATTTTTTTGTACGAAACCCTCCCATTTCATGTCAATACCCGTAAAAATATTATTTGCCAAATTTGAAATCAATCGGTCAATTCTAAGACGTGCCTCCGGCCACTTAAAGTTGACAAAATTTTGTTCTGGACCTTAAAAAAAATTTTTTATTTTTTGCGCGACACCCTCCCATTTCGTGTCAATACCCATGAAAAAATTATGTGTAAAATTTGAGTTCAATCGTCCAACTCTAAGGCGTGCCCCCGGCCACTTAAGCTTGGAAGGTTTTGTTCTGGCCATTACAAAGAAAAATTTAATTTTTTGTACGACACCCCCATATTGCGTGTGAATACCCTTGAAAATGTTATTTGCAAAATTAGAAATCAATCGTTCAACTCTAAGGCGTGCCCCCGGCCACTTAAACTTGATAGGTTTTGTTTTGGCCATTAAGTGGCCGGAGGCACGTCTTAGAATTGACCGATTGATTTCAAATTTTGCACATAACATTTTTACGGGTATTGACATGAAATGGGAGGGTGTTGTACAAAAAATTTAAATTTTTCTTTATAATGGCCACAACAAAACCCCTCAACTTTAAGTGGCCGGAGGCACCCCTTAGAGTTGACCGATTGATTTCAAATTTTACAAATAATATTTTTATGGGTATCGACACCAAATGGAAGGGTGTCGTACAAAAATTTTTATATTTTTCTTTGTAATGGCCACAACCAAACCTCTCAACTTTAAGTGGCCGGGGGCACCCCTTAGAGTTGACCGATGGATTTCTAATTTTAAACATAATATTTTTATGGGTAAAGACATAAAATTGGAGGGTGTCGTACAAAAAATTTAAATTTTTCTTTATAATGGCCACAACAAAACCCCTCAACTTTAAGGTGCCGGAGGCACCCCTTAGAGTTGACTGATTGATTTCAAATTTTACAAATAATATTTTTATGGGTATCGACACCAAATGGAAGGGTGTGGTACAAAAAATTTAAATTTTTCTTTGTAATAGCCAGAACCAAACCTTTCAACTTTAAGTGGCCAGGGGCACCCCTTAGAGTTGACCGATGGATTTCTAATTTTAAACATAATATTTTTATGGGTAAAGACATAAAATTGGAGGGTGTCGTACAAAAAATTTAAATTTTTCTTTATAATGGCCACAACAAAACCCCTCAACTTTAAGGTGCCGGAGGCACCCCTTAGAGTTGACCGATTGATTTCAAATTTTACAAATAATATTTTTATGGGTATCGACACCAAATGGAAGGGTGTCGTACAAAAAATTTAATTTTTTCTTTGTAATAGCCACAACCAAACCTTTCAACTTTAAGTGGCCGGGGAACCCCTTAGAGCTGACCGATGGATTTCAAATTTTACACATAGAATTTTTATGGGTATCGACACCAAATTGGAGGGTGTCGTACAAAAAATTTAAATTTTTCTTTATAATGGCCACAACAAAACCTCTCAACTCCAAGTGGCCGGTGGCACCCCTTAGCGTTGACCGATTGATTTCAAATTTTACGCATAGTATTTTTATGGGTATCGACACCAAATGGGAGGGTGTCGTACAAAAAATTTAAATTTTTCTTTGTAATGGCCACAACCAAACCTCTCCACTCTAAGTGGCCAGGGGCACCCCTTAGAGTTGAACGATTGATTTCAATTTTTACACATAATTTTTTTATGGGTATTGACACGAAATGAGAGGGTGTCGCACAAAAAAAAAAAAATTTTTTTTTAGGGTCCAGAACAAAATTTCTCAACTTTAAGTGGTCGGAGGCACGTCTTAGAATTGACCGATTGATATCAGATTTTGCAAATAATATTTTTATGGGTATTCACACGAAATGGGAGGGTGCCGTACAAAAAATAAAAATTTTTGTTTTTAAGGGCCACCCTAGTGTGTATGCATGTCGATCCGATAAAATTAATTTGGATGAAATGCCATCCGACAAACCAAATAGATCGGATAGTGTGAATTGTTGTCGGACGATTTTCAGATTTAATTGTAAGAGAAATTTTAGAGAATGAGAAACAAAGAAGAGATAAAATTTTTTTTTTAATGTTTAAGAAATGAAAATTAAATTGTTAATCAAAATTCATAAGCGAATTGTCAAAATCGGATAAGTTGCATCGTCTGGAGGTAACATTCAATATGATCGTCCGACGGTCGGTCCGACAAGCTGGATCGTCTGTATGGCCCTGAATGCTAAAACTCTTGTCTAAGACTGATTATGTTTAGCATTAGCCTCCAAAGAGGAGTGTCCTAAATTTGGATCAATCACCAGTATATATCAAGTGCGTTTTAAAAGTAGAGTCTGTTGACTTTAATGACACAAAATATATCAAGTCATGCTCAGACATTATGATCTGTTACTCAAGTTGAATATAATACTTGCCACGACTTGTAAGCAGCAAACTCGTTGTTTTTTTTAATTTTGACGCAATTTTAGTCATATTTTTAGCTACAGAAGCTATCGTAATGTCCCGTCCGATAGTACCGTTGTATATTTATTTTACATAGCTGTCAACAGACCACTTGTTCTTTTAGATGGCATATGCCCTCTATCACACGTAGTGGATAATCTGGTATATGGAATCTATTCTACGACATTCAGTATTTGGTTTCAGTTACCAGCATGATCACGGGACATCATTCTTTTTCATCCTCCGCTTTCTTTTGTTACTTATTTCGACAATGTTTTCAAATGCTTTCCGCATGCACTTCGGGTAGTGCGATGATGTTTCTTCCGTTGGTTATTTAGGATATACATCTACGTTCTCTCCGGAAAGATAAACGATATTTAGGATGCATTCTTTACCTAAATTGCATTTACCTACATTTTTTGATGAAGAAAAAAATTGTTAGACGCCAAGTTTTCGAAAAAGTGTTTTCTTGTTTCTTAAACTTTTGGAATTGTTAACTTTTAGGTCAGGAATCAGATTTCCTTTAACTGTCTATCTTATCTAAGCGACAACCTTCGACAACAAACCTTAAAAATTGTTTTTCTATCTTTTTGGCTTGCTACTATTTCAGGTAGTTCTTTTTCATATATAACATCTACCTCTCTTGGCGATAATAAATGATTACTTGTGTCGGTGTTGCCACTTCTTTGTTTTTTTTATTATTTTATCATCTGGTTGTTTAGAGGAAGAAGACGTTTAACTTGATTTATATTTCTGTGGCAGTTTTTTTACAACACAACAATAATAATTTATCATTACCATTATCAGAGTTATTTCGTTGACGTCCCAGTGGTATCTCTGGATGTGGGTTTGGCGCCATTCTCTCCAAGTTATCTTTTGAAGCCGATCAAAATATTGTTCTTCTTCTCACGAAGGTATGTTCTATATAAATTTATTTTCAGTTTATTTGTAGGTGTAGTTATCGACTTGTATTGACAAATTTGATGAATTTTTTGTTATTGGACCTGATTGTTAAAATAATCGAACCAAGATCCGCAGAGTCAAAATCCAGCTTGCTAACCACTAAACCACTTTAAAATCATGAAACCGTTGTCTTTATTCATGTAGAACGACATGACGACATATGTTGAAAATAAATAAATCAATTTAAAAAATAAAAAAATTAAAACAAAACAAAGTGAAATAAAAATAAAGCGAAAGAAAGTATAAGAAACAGTAAATCGAGAGTTATTATGTTCATAAAAATGAATTGAAAGGTGATATATGGCAGAAAAGGGTGAAAGAAAATAACTATACATACATAATATAAACAGGACCATAAAGAGGACGATAAGAGGATAACACGTTGATATAGAAAACAAATGGATTGGCTGGATGGCTTGGTACACTGTTTTATTGAAGTAGAGAGGCATTTTATAACGCGACCCTTCGGAAAACGAATCCTACCCGTTTATAAACAGGTGCAATTGCAAATTTTAACATAATTTTATGCAGATTTGCAGAACACTTTTTGACTTTTCACTAATCTTTAAAATTGGTGCTATATGTATTAGAATATTAGATGTTCTCCCGTTAAGAGGGAAATAACCTTATCCTAAACGGATTGTAAAAAATATTCAAATGTGATAAACAACCGCAACAATTTGTTTTTTCAAAACGTTGTACGCATGCGAGACTCTTAAATTTATTTAGTAGGCAAACTATAAAATTACTAAGGTTTTTTAACATATTGAACCAGAACCTCATGATTGATTATTTTAAATCTCTTAGAATGCTATACCGTTTCAGATACTAGCGGGATTGAAAACCGCAAACGTAAAATAGGTTCTTAAGGCGAATGCCTAACGGAGTTTACGATTTCGTGTGCCTTCCTTGAAAAATCTTGACTGCTTCGAGGGGATGGGGAGTGGTGAAGTGACATGTGATGGACTTTCTTGTTCCTGAAGCCATCAAGCCATCAAGCCATCTAGTCATCAAGCCGTCAGGCCTTCAAGCCATCAAGCCATCAAGTCATTAAGTCATCAAGTCATCAAGTCATCAAGTCATCAAGTCATCAAGTCATCAAGTCATCAAGTCATCAAGTCATCAAGTCATCAAGTCATCAAGTCATCAAGTCATCAAGTCATCAAGTCATCAAGTCATCAAGTCATCAAGTCATCAAGTCATCAAGTCATCAAGTCATCAAGTCATCAAGTCATCAAGTCATCAAGTCATCAAGTCATCAAGTCATCAAGTCATCAAGTCATCAAGTCATCAAGTCATCAAGTCATCAAGTCATCAAGTC
Source organism: Diogma glabrata (assembly GCA_963693315.1). Taxonomy (NCBI): domain Eukaryota; kingdom Metazoa; phylum Arthropoda; class Insecta; order Diptera; family Cylindrotomidae; genus Diogma; species Diogma glabrata. Next base: position 19,465,082 of record OY856186.1, on the reverse strand, counting down.
ATCAAGTCATCAAGTCATCAAGTCATCAAGTCATCAAGTCATCAAGTCATCAAGTCATCAAGTCATCAAGTCATCAAGTCATCAAGTCATCAAGTCATCAAGTCATCAAGTCATCAAGTCATCAAGTCATCAAGTCATCAAGTCATCAAGTCATCAAGTCATCAAGTCATCAAGTCATCAAGTCATCAAGTCATCAAGTCATCAAGTCATCAAGTCATCAAGTCATCAAGTCATCAAGTCATCAAGTCATCAAGTCATCAAGTCATCAAGTCATCAAGTCATCAAGTCATCAAGTCATCAAGTCATCAAGTCATCAAGTCATCAAGTCATCAAGTCATCAAGTCATCAAGTCATCAAGTCATCAAGTCATCAAGTCATCAAGTCATCAAGTCATCAAGTCATCAAGTCATCAAGTCATCAAGTCATCAAGTCATCAAGTCATCAAGTCATCAAGTCATCAAGTCATCAAGTCATCAAGTCATCAAGTCATCAAGTCACCAAGCCATCAAGCAATCAAGCCATCGAGCCATCGAGCCATCGAGCCATCAAGCCATCAAACCATCAAGCAATCAAGCCAACAAGCTATCAAGCCATCATGCCATCAAGCCATCAAGCCATCAAGCCATCAAGCCATCAAGCCATCAAGCCATCAAGCCATCAAGCCATCAATACATCAAGCCATCAAGCCATCAAGCCATCAAGCCATCAGGCCTTCAAGTCATCAAGCCATAAAGCCATCAAGCCATCAAGTCATCAAGCCATCAAGCCATCCCCCAACCGGATTATTTTACCAGGCTCACGAGTTCTCAATGTGGTAACAACGTGTCATTCATTGAGAGATAATTCATTCGCATAGTCTTCGAACAATTTATTCGTTAGAGCGTTGGAGGGTATCGGTCGGATCGCTTGTCTTTCACGTTTTTGGACTGACGTTCTCTCTACACCTACATCAAACTCTTTATTCTCAATATAGAATGTTCCGGTGGTGTTTTTAGTTTGCCAGCGAACGGTGAGTAGAAAAATGTTCACCGTCACATTGGTTTTCTGAGCCATAGTTAGACCGATGCACTCTCCCACAACCCCTTTTGTTTATTAAATTTAGATTGTTTTACTATTATGTATCTTTTGAGGCTCACTTTTTTTTGTTGTTCAGTGGATGGGCAGAAGGCGCAAAGTCCTTGACGCACTGACAAATTTTGTGTTTAGTTAAATCTAGTCCAAATGGTTCTAGTTTTAGTTCAAATGGCTTTCTCGTTTCTTCCTCAAGTTTTGTTGAATTTTTTGTATGTTTATTGTTTACCTTACACAGTTTTTTCTCTCTTAGTATATTTTAGATTAGTCGGCTAGTTCAGTCGGCTAAGAACGCAACTTTTTATCTCTGAGTTTGGGATTGAAACCCTACTCACCAAAATTTACGCCTGTGCTTCTCGGAATGAATGTGGTCTGCAGAACTGTGGTCCTGTGGTCATGATGGATAAGAACACACCTTGTGAATGCCTAACAATTTCTCACATCAATTTTCTTTAATTGAATGCCAGAAGTTCACTTATACATACCTGGTCAAAATAGAGTTCATCAACACATTGTAAGAGAAAAAACTGTTATTTGGTCACAGTTCTTATTATGTTCAAAACAAGCATCTGTAAGGCCATGAGCCTTCGCAGGATCTCAGCTAGGTAGGGGCAAAGAAGATTTTTGATGAAAATCGAGGACATTTTTTAAAAAAATCGAGGAAAATTTTTTTCAAACCAATTTGTATTTTTTTTTCATAGAAATAACAGATAATTGACGCAATATTACAAAACTAGCCAGATTTCTTAGATTTTATTTATTTGAAAATATTCAAAAAATATTACAAAAGTAAAGTCTTCTTGGATCTTCGGCGAATCTTTTCAGAACTTCTTCTTATATGTAGAGGTTTTTGGTTTTCACCATTTCACGATAAACGCTCAAAAACATGGACCTGAATGACAATATTCATTTTCAATGTAAAATTTTGATCGTTTAATATTTTAGCTTAAATTTATTACCAGTAAAACGATCTTCAACCATCGTATTCCGCAACCATGTTTTGACTTGCCTCAATGTGCGGAACGAACATTTTTTGGATTTTCATTGCTCATATTTTTATCGGCCCAGCTCTATTTCGCTATATGTAAATTGTCAAGGCTATAGAAGCTTGAAACATGAAACATCTTTTAGTTTTGATTTTAAATTTTCCATTGTATCGCTCAGCATATTAACGGGATGGAGCAACAACAATGAAAAAGCTGGAATATTGTTTTTTGAAATCGTGAAAATCGTTCCTTCAGAGAAGATAAAAATGAGCCCAAGTATGGAATTAAAATCGATTTTCTCCAATATTCTCCATATTTAATTTTTCGGCTGTTTTTTTAACATAAATCTTCCATCACACTATCAGCATTTTCGCGATGTACGTTGGTTGATAACTGCTTGGAGTTTATTAATATGTGATTTACAAGAAAACAGATCAAGGCTTTTGGCTTGAAGGGCATTTACGATCGGCTCAAGTGAAGCCGAATATTTGGCAATCAGAAAAACACAAAATATGAATGAAGATTTGGTTGCTGCACTGTGCATGCTGAAAAGCAGTTTTTCTGGCCCCTGTATTGCCTTCTTTTCATAATAAATTAAAGCCGCCTCCGTTCTGTACGTAATATTTTCAAAATTGTGCAATACTTTTATATTTTTGTGACCAGCGTGTTTCACAAAGCATTTGAATGTTTGGTACATGTTTTCTTCTTAGCACTGATTCTCGAAAGAAATTTATTATATCTTTTACTGTGTAAATTGTGTTACGCACTTCAGGGACAGAATTTGAATCACTAACCACCAGATTTAAATTATGGCTTGCACAGTGCAAAAATTGGGCCAGTTCGAATAATTTTTTGAAAACGCCGTTGTGCTTTCCAGTCATTGTGGGGCATGCCATCGAAACGCTGTCCAACACATTTCATCGAGTCAAATTCCGAAATGTCTTTGTCGTTGGTCCATGATAAATTCAAATACCGTATTAAATGAAAAATCAGATCAAATGAGCGGAATAATTGACCAATTGTGTTAGTGATGAGTTCAATTCCTTTAAATGAAATGTTTTCATCAAAAAAGTAGTGCGCAAGCTCACATCACAAAAGTAATGCGATCACTGTCCTAAATATGCAGCAAGTGCAGCATTTAAAAAAAAACAACCAAACAAATTCGGACATAATGCAAGAATGAATCATCTCCACTTGGTTCTGAATATTTATTGCTGTTTATTTTGAAGCTTCTGAAGTTCATAAATATATATACGCAAGCATATCAACACGAAACGAATTTATGAGCCGGTTTGAAGCGAATCAGGATGGAGTTTATGCTGATTTTCAGAAGGTGCTACACTTGCATTTATTTTTATCGACAGTAAATCACACACGGAAAAAAAATTACCGCGCTAATTTCTAGGTTGCAGCATTTTTACGTTGAATACAGCAGAATGTTAAACTAGAACGAGCAAAGTGCTGCAATCAAGAAATAAAAGCGGCAATTTTGATGTGTGTATGTGTGTGTGATTTGCTGTCGATGAAAATAAGTGCGGGCTTAGCATTTTCTGAGAATCAGCATAAGTTCATAAAGAATCAGCATATCAACCGGAGTCAGAAGGAGAAGGTTGTCTTCTAAATTTTAAAGAAAAAAAAAATAAACGAAAATAAAAAATTAAATTGTATTTTGTTTAATTTTATTTTTGCATGCATGTCTTTATAAAGACAGAGTATAGGTAAAATAAAATAAAATACAATGAGTGTCTGTTAGTGTTAGTGAAATGAAAAGCAAAGTGAAGATATGAGGCGTGCAATTATATAATTGGTGAGATTGTTCTTTATTAAAAAATTATTTGGTATTTTATATTTATTGTTACCAGGCGGTAGGCAGGTAAAATTTTAGCTTTAATTGCTTTGATGTAATAAATTTATTATCTTAAAGCATAAATTTGTTTTGTATTGCCTGGTAACAATAAATGTAAAATTTCGTTTTAGTTATTAGTAAGAATTTTGAATTTAACCCTTTATCTGTACTCTTCAATTTTGTTAGTGTCTTTTGTGTCCCCATTTTTTGGCTTTTCCCTTATCGTGCTGCTGTTGCATGAAACCTGCTATCGTGTTTTTGTGACAGAGATGCCCAGTTTTTTTTGTACTGTGTAGTGTTGAAATTTAGGCCTGGCCGAATTTTTGTATCTATACCTGAAATGTCAAAGGGTAACTCTTTGTCTCAAGCTGTTGGTATTGGCATTGACTTCACTAACATAAGAGGTCTCAATTCGAATCTAAACGAGGTTCATCACGACATCGAAAAAAATAAACCTGACATATTGCTTCTTACCGAAACAATTGTCAATGGCAAAGCATCGAAATTGAATCTCGATAAATACCGGATGCCTAGTTATGAATTGGAACATTTCTTTTATAACAAGCAGGGTGTCTGTGTTTTTGTTCGAAATTCACTTTCATGTGTGAGATTTAAGGCTTGCGAGTTGAACTCTGAGCACCATAATTCTCGAGCCCTGAGATCTCAGGTGTTGATGAAACTATGTTTATAATAGGATTATAAAGATCCCCAAATTCCCCCCCTCCCCCAGGATGTCCATTTTTTGATCAAATATCGGCTAATCTAGACAAGATTACCATGGACTAGCCCAAAGCAAGACTGGCCATTCTTGGAGACTTTAATATTCATAATAAATAATGGCTTAAGTATTTATCGCGCACTGACGATGTAGGAGACAAGCCGAACTGATACTCGCAGATTATCATGGTTTAACGCAAATGATAGACTGTCCCACTAGAATCCCAGATAATTCACATCATAACAATAATTTGCTGTATCTGTTTTTGACAAACGAAGCAGATACTACGAAGACAAAAATTTAACAACCCCTCGGAACATCGGACCATTTACTATTATCAGCAATAGTGCAATTTACATCCCTGACACAAATTAAAGCAAATCCTCGTCGCCTTTGAAATTATAAACGCGCTGAATGGGAGGGACTGACAAATTTTTATGATGAAATACCTTGGAAAACCATTTCTTGTGTTGATCAAGATCCTAGCACATCGGCAATAAGAATTTCTGAAATCATAAAAGACGGAATGCGGCGGTTTTTTCCAAATCGATAAATCACTCCTAAAACTGAGCCTTGGTTCACGTGGGGATGTTGATGAGGCAGTGAGGAATAAACGCAAAGCATTTAAGACGTATAACTCAAATAAAACACCTGAAACCCATAGCGCCTATAAGAAAGCCAGAAATATTAGTACATACAAAATAGATTTGGACAAAGACGCGATTATCCAGAAGAAAGCAAAGAAATTCGCCGAGCACCCATCTGGCTCATGTAGTTTCCTTCAGGCAATTAAATCATTTCAGAGCAATTTTACTTGATCCTCTAATCCAACCTTAGTTCTAAATAACATTCCCGTGAGCGACTCGAAAGAGAAGGCGGTCGTATTTTCGCAGAAATCTCAAACATAGTTGAATCTCCCCATTCTCATACACTCATTTCCTCAGTTGTAACAAAAATGAAACCAATTATTTTTCATTGCAATATTGTACGGAAAATGCTTCTTTCTATCAATATCAACAAATCTGCTGGCCCCAACGGTATTCCACCCCTCATTCTTAAAAACTATAAGCTGGCCAGCGTTCAACCCATATCAAAAAAAGGCAGTAAGATAGGCCCTAACAATTATGGACCAATAGCAATTCTGTCGGTTTTGGCTAAAATATTTGAAAAATATGTTAACTACAATATAATAGATTATTTGGAAATGTCGCGAATTATTGATGATAAGCAGTATTGTTTTCGTAGAAGTCATGCAACAGATGATCTGCGCCTACGTATGTAATGGATAGCCTGGAAGAATGCGTAAACCCAGTGTATTATAGTCTCAGATTTATTAGTTTTCATTTCTTGTATTCATCTGTACCGCTCATAATAGTTTCTCATCCATTCACCATCATTAGTCATATTTCGTATAGTTCCCTTAACCCATAGTTTCCTTATTTTTCTTAAAATCTAACTAAATTTTCAATAGCTGGACAGACATATGTGAAAAAGAATTGAGCCAATTACACTGACTTTATTTATTAATTAATATAATATAATATTGGTTAATTTGAATTAATTAATAATTTTCTTTAAATATCATCCATATAAACATTAAAATTTAATCTTACAACACCCTAAAATTGACGCGCGCTACGTTTCCATTCGAGTATTTTCAATATACTACTTGAATTTGAATTTTCTAAACACCAACCGTAATTAACCAATGAAGTTTTCAAACCTCATAACAGCTGTGCGTGTTTTTCCAATCGTCAACATACAAAGAATTACTATCTTGCTTTGTTAAAATATCCGATTTATCTTTGTATGAATATAATATTTTGTTTCCAACCATTTTTCCGTTATTGAACTGAACTTCACGGTGCTGATATAGTAGATTGTATTTTCGTAATACCTAAACATCATAACATCGATCGAACTTACATTGGATTCGTTTTAATCCATGATAAATATTATTGATGTATCGGAAATGTTTTTGTATCACAAAATTGGTTTTGTGTAATGATATCAAATGACAAACAGTTTTGTATAACTATGAAAAATTCCCAGCAATTGAAAACTTGATGGAAATTAATTGTATTACATCTGAAACACTGTATTCGAGTTATTTCGAGACAAAAATTTTGGCTATATAATAAGCCACTGTACATTATTGAGCGATTATTCTATTACATTTGGGTTTTCAAGTTGGTTTGTTTTTGTTGGTGATTTTGACGTCTATCAAGCTGTGGTGTGAAATAAAAATTGATTTTGGATACGGTGAAAGAATCTCTCAACGAGATAGGAAAATATATCAAAACCGTGAGCAGTCTTTGGGCTGGTTAACCAAGTGATTGGATAGGTCAACCTGATTATGTGATTACTGAAATATCACCATGATAGGATAATTTCTGACGTGTTTTAAAACCATCATTCATGATGACCTTCAAACAGATGCATCAACAGGAAACTTTAGGCCAATGAAGAAAATCGATATAACCGTTTTTGTGACTGTATAGTGCGTGTGTGTTAAAACAAGTTTTTGTTTGTTAAATTCCGAGTTCCTAGCAAAATTTAGTAAACGGTGCTAGTTGATTATAAGCTGAATAGAGACAATTCCGTGAACCTATGATTAATTTATGTATGGACAGCTTAAGAAAAATTGGATTAACGGTATAGTGCTTTTATTTATGTTGTTGAAATTCGTGTTCCTAGTCAACTTTATTTATTGATAGCGAATAACTGTATACTGCATGACATCTAAGTTCTGTGTTTCTTTGTTTTTTTTTAATTTAATTTTATTAACTAGTGATAGTAAAATATTAAAACATCGAGCGTATATTCTCGGTTTTTAGGACTAATTTATTAATTATCACTAATATGCTATGAAGTAAATTGTATGTACCTTAGAGGGTTCGTTGATATAACCCAACGATCATTAAAATAAAATACAAAAGAACATTTGTGATTAACCGGATACTGAATCAGAATTCGGGATGCCTAGTTTAATTACATAGATTATTAAATAAATATAATGCCTTCGGTGTTATTAGTTTAATTCTTGAAATGGTGATATTATGTTATTAAATGGTGTATTCTAAAACCAAAATTCTGTGTTACTGGAAAGATTTATTTACTACCGATACCCCCGGATTGATTCGGGGCTAGTACGAGCAATCCGTCGCCTCTCAACATTGTCATCTTCTACCACATATTTTTGGGTACCATATTTTCAACATCAGTGCCACCTTTTTTTCAACGAAGTTTGTACCGTATTTATTTCATCATTGCCAATTGTTCCACCGTGTGCAGTGACTGCATCATCATTGGCAACAATTACATCGAATTTTTTTTATGTAAATTTTTTTGCATGGTTCAAATTTCTTCAACGGTTTTGATGACAAATTTACTCAACGATCTTGATGGCAAGTTTATGCAATGGTTTTGATTACAAAGTTGTTCAGCCGTTATCGATAACAAATTTATTCACCGAGTTTGTTTGCAAACTTATTCAACGCTTTTGATACCAGATTTATTCAACGATTTTGTTTGCAAACTTATTCAACGATTTTTGATAACCAATTTATTCAACGATTTTGTTTGCAAACTTATTCAACCTTTTTGATAACAAATTTATTCAACGATTTTGTTTGCCAACTTATTAAACGATTTTGATAATCAATTTATTCAACGATTTTGTTTGCAAACTTGTTCAACATTTTTGATGACAAATTTATTCACCGATTTTGTTTGCAAACTTATTCAACGCTTTTGATACCAGATTTATTCAACGATTTTGTTTGCCAACTTATTCAACATTTTTTATAACCAATTTATTCCACGATTTTGTTTGCAAACTTATTCAACGATTTTTGATAACCAATTTATTCAACGATTTTGTTTGCAAACTGATTCAACATTTTTGATAACAAATTTATTCAACGATTTTGATAACTAATTTATTCAACGATTTTGCTTGCGAACTTGTTCAACATTTTTGATAACCAATTTATTCAACGATTTTGTTTGCAAACTTATTCGACATTTTTGGATAACAAATTTATGCAACGATTTTGTTTGCCAACTTATTCAACAATTTTGATAACCAATTTATTCAACGATTTTATTTGCCAACTTATTCAACATTTTTGATACCAAATTTATTCAACAATTTTGATAACTACTTTATTCAACGATTTTGTTTGCAAACTTGTTCAACATTTTTGATAACCAATTTATTCAACGATTTTGTTTGCAAACTTATTCACCGTTTCTTGTTACGAAATTTATTCAACGATTTTGATGACAAATTTACTCAACGATCTGGATTACAAATTTGTTCAACGATTGTGACTACCAAATTATTTAACATTTTATATAACGTTTATGCATACGACGTTGTTCAACATTTTTGATATAATTTTCGAGATATTTCAAACCTGAACAACGTGCTGATGGAGGGCTGATGGATTCGGAATAGGAGGACAGGATTTATTCATGGGGTGAGTACACTTATTTTGTTTAATTTTTTTTGATTAACGTAGGGGTGTGAATGGGTGTGAAAAGGCGTGTCAGTGATTGAATGGGGGCGAGTTAGTCGTCGAATGTGTGGGTGAATGTGTGACGCGTGAGTGTGTGGGCGTCTGAGAGTGAATGTAGGGGTTGGGCGTGTTGATCGTGGGTATTTCGCAACAGGGGTCGCCAGAGTCTCCATTTTTCCACTTGTATTTCTTTCCATTTCTGCAAATTCTCGTAAATAGCGTACATTTCTGTATTTGTGCTGAAGAAGCAGGGTTTCTTTATCGTTCCCATGGGCTGAAGCTAGCTTGGGGCAAGAAAATAAATCTCGCTAGGTACGCTTCCTGCTATGCCCTTCTCATTGGTTCGCCAGTGAGAAAAGGCTTCATTACACGTATCTCATCTCTGGAATAAATCTCTGGAGAACCGTGTTGAAACATTCAGTATTTCTCTTGATATTTCTAAAGCATTTGATTGCATAGACCATCTTACTGTCTCATGGATTCATAGTTTCCTTACAGGTCGCCAATTTCATGTTAATTTAGATGATATCACATCCAATATTTTCACAACCAATGCTGGGGTTCCCCAAGGTTCTGCACTCTCACCAACCTTGTTTCTTCTATACATTAATGATTTACTTATTTCCACAGTGTACCCAATCCCTAGTTTTGCACATTGTATGCATCACATGCATCTCCTAAATTTTGATCTCATACTGCAGTTACCAACCAAACTATGACGTCTTTCACGAATGGAGCGATATAAAAATTTCCCTATTAAGATAAACCATGAGAAATTGCGTGAGGTTGAATCAGTTAGACTTCTTGGAGTGAATATAAGTAATCTGAGATGAAATGAACATGTGTTCAACCTCGCTAAATCTGCAATGCAAAAATTAAGATTCTTGAGTCGATGTAAAAAGTATTTCAATCCCGATCAAATTTTGCTAATCTTCAAGTCTTTTATTCGTCCATGTATGTAATACGGAACTAACGGACCAGCTTGATTCACGCCAGCACAGGAGAAATGTGGTTGAGTTATCATTCTACTATAAATATAACTCTAGCGAATTCTCCTATTAGGAAATTCAAAATATTGTTCCATCGTGTGCGCAGTATAATCGACAAACAAGAGCTTCCGAGTTATCCCATCCATTTGTTGTACAAAAACCTCGTTGTAGAACTGTGTCCAGAAAATGTCCATCGTCATTTAAAACAGTTAGTATAGTTATCCCTATATCCTCATTCCTTCCATTTTCCTTATCTCCTTCTTTTATAGTTGACATGGTATCTTCGGATATTCAAAGAGTCTGAATAAAAAAAAAAGTTCTGTACTGATTCGTTTCAGACTGGCTCGTGAATTCGTTTCGTGTTGACATGCTTGCGCATATTATGTACTGATGTGACTGTTTTGGTAGCCTCGATTTTGCTCGAATTTCGAGATAAAAATGCTATTTTTTCGCAAATGTCTTCGATTTTTGCTAGAACTTTGGGAGAAGTATGTTATTTTTTCGGAAATGTCCTTAATTTTCGAAAAAAAATAAAAATGGCAGCGTGTCAAAAATCGAGGACATTTCAAGGTATGATGTCTTAGTAAGGGAATTGGGGTCCCCGCCAGTCCCCCCCGTCTACGCCCATGTGTAAGGCTATGTAATATGTTCTTTACGGAATTCTGTAGTTTAGAATAAATAAATGTAAATTCATGAATATTTTCGGTTTCATCTTTACTGTATTTTTTTATTTAAAAAAAATTTACATAATCAAGAATTCATTTATTTATATAGTTCGATACTTAATTAAAAAAATTGCAAACAGGACATTTTACCTTAAAAACTTAAAATGTAAAAAAGAGAGAGACAAACACATAAAACAATCGTAGTATAAAAACAATTAAAAGAAAAAAAATTTAAAATTTAAAAGAAATGTCTCAACAAAAATGACATAAACATTGAGATCGATAATATTTGAGCAAGAGAATTAATTTGTGTTCCTCCAGTTGCCGAGTGTTGATTTGAATCTTGTGTAGATTTTTGTTCTTGAGCTTGAGGTGTGCATTTATCACCACAATCAGCACCTTCGCAGATATCACATAAACTTGATTCTTGGCCTTTATAGAAGGCACGGGCACGAAGTGCTAAACAAAAAAGGAATAATTAGAAAATCATAAATCGATGAATCTTTTCAATTTCCTTACCGTTATCATAATAATCGTAGACTGTAACTGGTGCTGGTTTTTGGTTAGCAATCTTATGTGTTCTAAATCCGGTAACTGTTGGACATAATTCATTATGATCCAAATTATCGAAATACATTACAACAACTGTATCTCCATCTTTTGTTTCAACTTTTTGTACACCCGCCGATTTTTCCAACGATGGTAATGTATCAGCATCAGCTGTAAAACCACTTGGGAATTTAACTTCCATCACAGCCATGTTAGATTTTAGATCGTTTGCTTCAGGGTTTGGAATGTAGCTGGTACAGATTGTTAAATGAAGATAATCTTGGTTCGAGTTTTTGTTTACTTGTGGATCTAAATTGAAACGAGGGAATGCTCCTGTTACGTTGACGTTGTATTTGAAAGATATTTGTCCCATTCCAACACCATGTCCAGTTCCTTTGATTGTAACTTTACGAGTGGCTGGGGGAAGCTATGAAAAAGAAAAAAAATTAATAATTAATATATATAATTGGTATCACATTATACAACAAACAACTTACATCTTTTTGTTGTAAAATAGCTGCATTATCATTATTAATATTTATGGTTGTTTCTTCATCGTTGTATTTAGCAACTAATTGCACGTTATTTTCTGGAACTGTAATACGTTCACCGATTTCAGCTAATGCACCAATACCAACAACAGTATCTTGAGTTGAAGCAAAACCACCTTCTTCGTTACGTTGAGCAATTAACCATTTCATAATTGGAACAGCTTCTGCAACTTTACCAGCTTGTAAATAGGCCATCATAGCATATGCCGTTATCTCAACATTGATCGAGCTTGGAGAATCCTGATAGTATGGATTGCGTTTTTGGTTTTCTTCAACTGGTTTTTCCCACCAAACTTGACCATTTCCTTCTTTTGCTTTCGACTGTAATGTTTGTAGTGAAGATAATTTATTTGAATGATCAGCTAGTTGGAGAGCATATGTTACAACAGATAATGTGTAAATATCTTCAACACTTTCAGAATTTTTCAAAATATAATCAAGAGCTTTACTGATTGTATTTCGGTGTGTAATGATGTCTTCTTTTGTTTGTAAGAATGATGTTAGAACATAAGCAGATAATGACAATGCACTTCCTGCACCACCTTGCATTGCTTTATGTGATACTACACCAATTTCTGGGAAACTACCATCAGCTGCTTGATTATCAACTAAAAATTTAAATGCACTATCAATGATCTTTTGATCGATATCAATGAATTGCTTAGCTTGTATAAATGATTTAAGAACAAATGCAGTTAGCCAGGTGCTTCCACGTTTATCACTACCAGGTCCGAATGCACTGTATGAACCGTCAGGATGTTTATATTTTAATTCTCTTTGATATCCTTGTTCCATATATTTAAGAGATTTATCTTTAACAGCTGGAGTTAATTTGTTTGTCTTTGTTAAATATTTCAAGATTTCAATGTTTGGAACGAAGTTCAACATATTTTGTTCACCACATCCATATGGTAATTTAATGAGTTTGTCTAGATTTCGAACTGTTGGTCCTAAAATATCACCAATAGCAGAGAATTGAACTTTTGTTGAGTCTGGAATAGCGTTACGTGGTACTTTCACTTCAATTTCGGTACTAAATTCATTTGCATCACGTAAATCAACGAAGAAAGCTTTATTCATGAATTGTGTAACACCTTCTGGTTCAACAAGTAATTGACGTTCAACACCATCACCAGCTACGTCAGATTTTGCTGTTACTTTAATTGTTATATATCCTGGACGTTTTGGGCGTATCATGAATGAAACAGATGCTCCATTATTTGATTTTACTTGAACTTTTTTAGTGCGATATAATTCTACTTCTGTGAAAAGAAAAGTAATTATTGGTTAGAAGATTGTAAATTTTTTTAATTATTTTAATTTATTGAATCGAAACGTTTTGCTGATAAGTTGAGAAATTTCGAAAGTGAGCTTAGAAATTTGATTTGCGATTTTAGTTTTCCATTTTAGAATTTTTCTTGCTAATCATGTACTGCTATGGGACTTGCAAGACAGTGACAAAGTATACTCCAAAGTTCATTTATATCATCAAAAATATATTGCGGAGAGAAACTGAAGAAATTGAAAATAAATGTTTTACTGTTTTACAAAGTTCGTATTGCTTTCGGATATTCTATTACTGACTTCTATTTTTCACTATTGTTACAAATTTTAAACCTTGAGATTACATAATTATCTTCTTTTGATTTCACACAATCCCACCGCTGTCACCAATATTAATTGGAAAATAAAGCTAGTACTAAAACATTGGTTTAGGCTCATGGTCGTTTTTACAGTTACAGATGATTAGATTTACTACATCATCTCTGGTGTATTAAAATTTCAGCTACAATTTGAAGACTTAGTTTCAAACGTAGTCTAAAGTCTTGTAAAAATAATTTACCCACAAACAAAACTTTTCAATTCAATCCATTATGAAATAAAAGGAAAAAATATATCAAACTTTTCCACTTACTTGGTTTAGGATCAATTTCATTTGATATATCTACAAAATCAAATTCCAACAATGTATTATCCAGTGTAACTTCAGCTTCCACATCATCGTTCATATAATTGAAAACAACAATTGGTATCGATACTGATTCTCCTCGTTTAATTGAATATGGTAAATCGGTTGAAACAAAGAATGGTTGGAATACTTCTAATTTTCTTGGTGTTTGTGTCATACCAAATCCAGTTACTGGATCAATTGCAAATCCAGTTATAATCCATGATGTAATTGTATCCGGAACTTTTTTATGAATTGTTACTTTACCTTCATAACTATTTAATAGTTAGAAGTGAATAGAAGAAAAAATATATTAATATTTTTGATAATTTAATTATAATTTTGCGATCTTAAAAAATAGCAAAAATTGCTTTTATTTTATTATAAAGTTTTTGCTATTTTTAATATAAAGCAAATAAAATATACAAAAAGCAGACAAGAAAATGCGGTTAGTAATGAAAAATTGGAAAACGGAAAATTAGTGACATTTTGTTTTTAGGTGTAATTTTGATATGGATGTAGATGATTTATGTTAGATTTATAACATTTTGTTCAACCTGTTAGAATGTGTCAGGTATTAATTTATTAAAAAAAAAAAATATGTCAAAAACGTATTTACAATTATAAAATTGTATTTAAACCATCTTCATCCATTTATGTCTAAATAAATATATTTTTCTATACGTGTACATCAAACATAATCAATAGCTACAAGAATTTAACTACAACAACAAACATGCAACATTGAATATAATTATAAAAATATAAAAATAAAATTAATATTTATAATAATATTAATTTAATTAGCGACATTATTAATTTGTTTTAATAAAGTGAGCGAATTTGTTCAAGAACAAATATTTAGATAAAATATTTACCCAGACGATACATTCATAAATAGCCATGTATTATGAATTTCATGCATTAAAAATACTTTTGGACGATAACGAAATGGTTTTGGTATACGACTAAATGCATAAGGCCCAGCTAATGGAGGCCTTGTATTATATTTAATTAAATGTGGTGGACCAATATCTGATTTCACTGTTGCGAATTCATATTTTCCATCATTTGAATCAAGTAAATTCGAGTCATATGTTTTGTATTTCGATGATGATGTAGCTGAAAATTTTATGTTTTCGAATTTTTTTTTTAAAATAATAATTTACAATAATTTTAATTAGAATGTTTTTTGATTCTATTTAAAATTAAATATAAAAAAATTAATACTGGGATTTCTTAACAAATAGAAATCTAAACTATAGAATAAAAGAAAATGAATTAAAATATAAAGTAAAAGTTTAAGTAGTTTTATAAAAAATTTTCTGCGATTTTTTTAAAAATGGGGAGGTGTGTTATGACCAGACTAACAAAATCCAAGATTTGATATCGATTTAAAAGATAAAAAACAAACAAAAACGCTACGTCAAATATAGTAGTCGATTAGTCCTTACGAGATATCTGGAATTGGAAATTATTCTTTTCTCAAAATAAATGCTCCTTATATTAATGGTAAATGTAATGTTAACACAATCAAACTTTTTAAACAATTTGTTCATATGAAATATACAGAAAATAATTAATTTTCTAATATTTCTTACAAAATTTTGTTATTTTTACAAATGAAGAAATTGTAAATTTGAAATATTGAATAAAAAATTTCGATCTAGAATTCTTACATTGAAATAAGTTTTATGAAATTTGCTTTTCAACTCCTTAAATTATTTTATAAAATTTAGACCCAGAAGGAAAAATTTTATGTGTTGTGTTGTATTAAGTAACAAGGTTGTAAAACTAGTATATAACGCTTTAACAAATTCACCCAAAAATAAAAAGAAAAGAGTTTGTTTTTCTAGCCCTGTTAACAATAATTCATCATAAGATCCTTATAAACTTTAGTATACATATTTAACCCGATTTGTGTAAAATTTACGTCCCATTAAAAATTTGTTTCATTACCTACCATTTTTCAAGATTATAACTATCCCATAGCCATGTTTCAGGGAAATTTTTTCGAATGACTACAGAAGCTGAAGGTGATGACGATTTTGGAGAATCTTCGAGTTCAATTTGTTGTGACAATCCTGTTTTTAAAACAGCCATTTGCATGGGTCCTCGATTAAAAAGGTCTGAAAAATGCTTATATATTTAATAATGGAAAGAAAAAAATATTGTAACGATTCATACAGAATCGTTTATTTGTTCGACACTTAGCAGCATTAAAATTGTGACATGCTTCAACTGTCATCCTTAAACGTAGAATGAAATGCAGAAATTGATGCCGTATAAAAATAATTCATAAAAATACATCTTCTGTTCATTAGAGCAGAATAAAAAATATTTCTCTAATAGTCCCTGGGTCCACGCCGGATTCATTTGATGATTACTACATATTTTATACTTCATGAGGTGCCTGTCCTTGACGAGTCCGAAAACTTTTATTCTGCCATTTTCCTTGATTCGCATTTTCGTTCGGCAAGCTCGGACAAATGCCGATTGCCTGGGATCTTGTAAATTTGCCACCACAACTTTTTGGACAATCGGCATTCCTCAGAGCTTACTGAACGAAAAAGCGGTCGAATTGGTGAAAATGCTCGACCAAAAGTTTTTGGACTCGTCAAGGACAGGTGCCTCACGAACTATAAAATATGTGGTAATCATTAAATGAAATCGGCGTGGGCCCAGGGACTATAAGGATATCATTTTTATCGTATAAAAATCCATTAAAACTTACAGAAAGAGGTTTACAAAAGATCAACTTTTCACATCAATCCATGATAACCATCAATCCATATTTTAGTAAATAGTAAAATTATTGCAATTGGTGACAGCGGTATAACTGCTTTTAGTTAAAATTGAAAGGTTTATCCGCTTACGATAATCGGTCAATAAAAGATCTAAAAATGAAACGATAAAACGTCTAAACTAAAGGATTGAAGTCAATCGACGAAATAAATATTTCGTTCGTGCAGAATTGAGAAAAACGGAATTGATTCTAATAGGGATAGATCAACGTATTCAAGCCTATACGGAACAATTTTCAATTGAACTGAATTATATTGTATTGTATTTGTTAACTGTATGAATTACAATAAATTAATTAAAGTAAATTGATCAACATGAATTTGATTTGAAACGCTTTGAATGGTTTTGGTTAACTTATGTCGCCCAAAAATAAATAATAAAGCATTAATCCCAATAAACAGTAAGTGTTATTCATAAATACTTACTTCTCATTTACATAATTTGTCCACAGCCAAGTTTCAGGAAACTCTTTACGAACAACTACCTGAATGGCAGGTAAAGGAATTGGACGAGAAACTGATTGTCCTTTAAAATACATTGCTGGCCCCCGTGGATTAACTGATGTTCGAACGCTTATTTTTACCCCAGGTGAATATAAAGGTATTCGTTGGCCTTTTTCATACGGAAACACGATATCTAAAAAAATTAGTCAACTAATCAAGGCAAGGTATTTAAAAAAATCGTCTTGTAATGTTTTACACACTGATATGATGACACGTTCCGTTAAACGGAGAACCTTTCTGAATTACATTAAAGTTTTGATGTTTATGAATTTTGATTAGATGCTCAGAGTTAAAAATCATTTTTATGATTATAACAAATAAACTTTACTTAAAATAATAGTACATTATGATGCTAGGACGTAAAGCTAAAGATTTTGGACGGATGTGGAGTTTGCAAATCGAGGCGCTAGCCGAGATTTGCACCCACATTAAGTCCAAAATAGCTTACGTCCGTGCATCATATACTATTTTTTATTCGCCGCAAGCAAAATATTGTAAGAAAAGTTGTTTATTCTAAATTAAAATTACAAATTTTCACAAATTTTAAAATCAAAATATGTGGAACAAGTAACCTTTGAAAAAATATTTATTATTTTTTCCAAATTCTATGACAACAAATGATAACAACTATTTTAATTGGATAATGAAATTTTGAATTTGCGGGTTGCTTTGATAAAAAAATTTATTTTTCATAGAATTTAAACAAATACAAATGCTTTTTACTTTTTTGGACGTAGCTATGACGACAAAATAAATAGCTGAAAAGTGATACTTTAAAGCCGCAAATCACAGTAATAAAGTAACACTTTAATATATAGGCGAATAAAAAAGTCGTTGAAAGTTTTTTTTAAATTATTTACGAATACATCAAAAATGTTTTTTTGATGAAAAAGAGTCATAAAATCCTTTTGTGATCCGCAATTTAGAAATATTTATAAACTCAATATCACCTGAACAACAACATGCGCAACTGGCCATCATCATAATATTACCTTTACTAAACCTTCACTAAAGTATTAAGCAAGAAAATATCATTCACATTCAAAAGTTATTTGCGAAACAAAAAAAAATAAAAAAATTAAAATAGAAAACTATAAGGTGAACACTACATAGGCTTTATGCTGAAAATACTTACTGAACATCACTTTTATCTAGCCATAGCCATGTTTCAGGAAATTCTTTACGAATTTTTAAGGATTTTGTTTTTTGGGAATTTGGTGTAATTTTATCTGATGAGCCCCAGCCGAACGCTAGAAGGTTTTCATCTTCCCCAAATCGGTTAACAATTTCTGGTTCCACTATAAAAAAATCGTTTTTAATTTTATTACTCGTTGATAGTCAAATGACTTCTTAAAGGCACATTTAGCAGGCGTTTTGTGAATGATTTATTTGATTTGATTAGATTTGTGAACCGTATGAAAGTTTTCTTCCTATTTGTAATATTTTTATAAAATAAAACTCCCCATCGACAAGTACACAAATATAAATCCCAAAAAGCAGACAACGTAACTCTTTGATACCTACCTTTCGTTATCATAGTCTGTCCATAACCAAGTTTCAGGAAATTCTTTACGAACAGTTACCTTAAGCATTGGGATAGGCATTGGACGAGAAACAGAATCCAATGACATTCCAGCCTGCGGACTAGGAAAAACAATAACTGGTCGACGAGCCCCTGAACCAGCTTGAAGAAATGGACCCAATCTATTAGAAACTGGATAACGTGCTGTATACAAAATAAAAGAAAAATAAGATAACAAATACAGTCGACTTTTCAACTTTTTTATGATATGGTCACATATTGTTTCTAATTTGGAGAAAATATGCTAAACTTAAATTTTAATTTGTTTCTTGAAAATTAACAGTTAGAAATGTTCTATATTTCTAACTCCCTACTCGAAATAAATCGTTATAGTTTTCGTTCAAGATTTACATTTTTTCGTCTATCATTGTTCGAAGTCAAATAGTGGAAACAATATGTAGGTTTTTTATTCTAATTAAATAAATTATTGTTGAAAGCAACAAGTTGAATGATAGAAAAATAAGTAAATTTAATGAAAAATATGGAAAATTGTCAAACACTCATAATTATATTTATTAAGGAGGTGGGAATGAATAGGGGTAAAAACATCACTTAAAACCAGGTCAAGTAGCGTCGTTTAGCTCCATAGTCCTATCGCCTCCAGGTCTACGTGCTCCTTCCTTGCACGTATGTATGTCAATGATCCAGGTGTGGAATGGGTCACGCAAAATATATAGCTAATGGACTGGGATCAAAGTGTCATTTCGATCCGTGCCGATGATCAGCTTAGCTGGGAGCCTATTCAAATAGCTTAGTCGCAAACGGATCCTCCTGGATACCAGGCGACCTAAAGGTACATTTAGCTTTGCCAAATTAACAGGGCTATGATGTGGTCGACCTCCTTTTCCATTGAAACTCGTGGGAACAAAAATGATAGCTATTTGAACCAACCAATACACAAATAACTATTTTTTTACGTTTTAAATTTTGTTTTTTTATACATTTTGTTTTCACTTTTCTCTGTTTTCTTTTCTTCATCCTATCATGAAATATTGGCCTATGTTATATTTCATTATACGCTACTGCTCAAAAAGATAAATACACTTCAATTTTTACCGTTATTTTTATATACTGATAATTTCCAACTTAGTAAATGTCAATAACGTTAATGTATGTATGAGTTACTTCTGTGGCATTTTTTCCTTAATATAATTTCCCTAAGATTGCTATGATATGCAATTTTTTCGTATTTTTTATGTTTCGATGCATTTGATTTCTATTTTTTCTTAAAGTGCAATTTCATTTTAAGTGTCCTGTTCTTCAAAAATAATTTTAAAGGTGTTTTGTTTGTATTAATCAGTGTATTAATAAGCTTGTCTATGTAAGTATAGATTTAAAATATAAGTAATTATGTACTTATTAGCTGTATTCTTCAAATCTTGTGTTTATGCAGTATGTCGATTAGTAGGGCAACATTAATGGGGCGAAAAGAAATATAACGCCTGAAAAACGTAGTATAATCATTTTTCTACATAAATCGGGACATTCTATACCCGATATTCATAAAAAATTAGATATTTCCATAGGTGCTATTCAAAACGCAGTAAGGATATATGGTGCAACGGGGAACTACCAGAGTCGTAAGGCGACTGGTAGACCCAAAGTAACCACAAAACGGGAAGATATTGAACTTATTTGCTCCAGCATAAGAAATCGACGAAGCACAGCGCCCCAGCTGACCGCTGAAATGAATAACGATCGCTCATATCCCGTGTCCATTTCCACAGTAAAGAGACGATTGAACGCTGTAGGTTTATGTGGTCGAATAGCGATGAGGAAACCCCTATTACGGCCTCAAAATAAAGTAAAACGATTAATATCGGCTAAAGAACATGTTTATTGGTCTGTCAATCAGTGGAGAAAAGTATTATGGAGCGACGAATAAATTTTCAAATTTTTGGGTCACGTAGACGAGTTTTTGTTCGTAGACGGGAGGGTAAACTCGCTTTAGAAGACTGTATCATACCAACAGGCAAATACGGTGGAGGTTCTGCAATGGTTTGGGGTTGTTTCGGCAACAACAAAACAGGAGATCTTATAAAAATAGAGGGTATCTTGAAAAAAGAAGGATATTTCAAAATTTTAGAGCAAAATGTTCTGCCATCTGGACGTCGTTTGATTGGAAGAGGATTTGTTTTTCAGGAAGATAATGATCCCAAACATTCCTCTAAGTTATTCCCGAATTTTATAAAAGTAAAGGAGAAACGAAGACTCCTTAATTATATGATATGGCCTCCACAGTCTCCGGATTTAAATCCGATAGAATTGTTATGGAATAAACTTGATCGTAGGGTTCGAGAGAAAGGTCCAACATCGCAGAAAAATCTCTGGAAGCTGCTACAACAATGCTGGAATCAAATAACTCCAGAAACTCTGGATAAACTTACACAAAGAATGCCCCGATTATACCGCACTCTTATTAAAGCAAAGGTGGATTTTTTAAGGAATCTCGAATTTAAGAAAATTGATGCAATATTCGTTTTTTACTTCACCACAATTTTAAATTGTGTGAAGTAATGCAATCTATCGTGAAAAAAAAATCTTACATACCCCAAATTTTGTTTTTTCTTTTGTTTTGGACCATCCTCTATCCAAATAGCCAATAAAAATTTTGGTGTACGTCTGTGTGTGGGTGGGTGGGTGGGTGAGTTTTCTGCATAGGATCTTGATGAAACTTTGGCAAATGATACAGGTTCACTTGAAAATAAAAGATCTGGATTCATTTTAAATTTGGACACAATGGCGGGGGGTCTCCCGAACACCTCTAAGTTTAAATCTTGAATAACTTCTGATCCTGAGCTATGATCTTATTGAAACTTAGTATATAAGGTTTTAATACTGTTTCCAATACTTCTGCATACCAACTTCCGGTTTGTCACTTCCGGTTAAAAAGTTTTTTTTTCAGGTGTTTATCCCTACTGTAGCCTACAATTACCAATCGATTTTCATGAAACGTTGCGAAAAGCTTTTAAATAACATGAGAAAGATTTTATCAGCTTTTGGAGCACATTGGATAAAGGGTTGGGGGGTCCACCATACAACAGGTGGTTTTTTCCACAAAGTTTTTATGTTTGTTGGGAGCATAAAACATTCATTCGTGAATGAATTTTGATGATACTTTGGAAAAAGATGCAAACATGTATGACAAAGAACTGATTAGTTTTTGAGCGATAGTGAACAAAGTGGTGGGGGGTCCCTGGAGCACCTGTTTTTTTGAAAGCTCTATAACTTCTGTACCCGAAAAGCGAATTAGATGAAACTTGGTACATGAGTATGTAGTACGGTTTAAAATAGTTCTGCATCCCAACTTCCGGTTTTTCACTTCCGGTAAAAAAAATTTTTTTGTACTTTTTTGAAGTTTTTTCAGTGTCTTTATGCACACTACAGCCTACAATAATGAAGTGATTATGATGAAACTTATGGAATAGGGTTCCAATTAGTGTGAAAAGATAATTACCATGTTTTGGGACACATTGATCAAAGTGGTGGGGGGTCTACCATACAAATGCTGACTTTTCACACTTTGTTTTTTAAGTTTGTTGGGAGCATACAGACTTCATTCATTATTCAATTTTAATGACACTTTGGAAAAAGATGGAAACTTAAGTAACAAAGAACTGATTAGTTTTTGGATAATATTGGAATAAGTGGTAGGGGTCCTCCCGAACACCTGTTTAATGTGTCACACTTTTTTCAATGTTTGTTGGGAGCACACAGCATTCGTCCGTGAACGAATTTTGATGACACTTTGGAAAAAGATGCAAACATGTATGGCAAAGAACTGATTAGTTTTTAAGCGATAGTGAACAAAGTGGTGGGGGGTCCCTGGAGCACCTGTTTTTTTGAAAGCTCTATAACTTCTGTACCCGATAAGCGAATTGGATGAAACTTGGTACATGAGTATGTAGTACGGTTTAAAATGGTTCTGCATCCCAACTTACGGTTTTTCACTTCCGGTAAAAAAAATTTTTTTGTACTTTTTTGAAGTTTTTTCAGTGTCTTTATGCACACTACAGCCTACAATAATGAAGTGATTATAATGAAACTTATGGAATAGGGTTTCAATTGTTGTGAAAAGATAATTATCATGTTTTGGGACACATTGATCAAAGTGGTGGGGGTCTACCATACAAATGCTGACTTTTCACACTTTGTTTTTTAAGTTTGTTGGGAGCATACAGACTTCATTCATTATTCAATTTTAATGACACTTTGGAAAAAGATGGAAACTTAAGTAACAAAGAACTGATTAGTTTTTGGATAATATTGGAATAAGTGGTGGGGGTCCTCCCGAACACCTGTTTAATGTGTCACACTTTTTTCAATGTTTGTTAGGAGCACACAGCATTCGTCCGTGAACGAATTTTGATGACACTTTGGAAAAAGATGCAAACATGTATGGCAAAGAACTGATTAGTTTTTGAGCGATAGTGAACAAAGTGGTGGGGGGTCGCTGGAGCACCTGTTTTTTTGAAAGCTCTATAACTTCTGTACGTGATAAGCGAATTGGATGAAACTTGGTACATGAGTATGTAGTACGGTTTACAATAGTTCTGCATCCCAACTTCCGGTAAAAAAATTTTTTTTTTACTGTTTTGAAGTTTTTTCAGTGTCTTTATGCACACTACAGCCTACAATAATGAAGTGATTATGATGAAACTTATGGAATAGGATTCCAATTAGTGTGAAAAGATAATTCTCATGTTTTGGGACACATTGATCAAAGTAGTGGGGGGTCTACCATACAAACGCTGACTTTTCACACTTTGTTTTTTAAGTTTGTTGGGAGCATACAGACTTCGTTCATTAATTTATTTTGATGTTTTGATGACACTTTGGAAAATGATGGAGACTTAAGTAACAAAAAACTGATTAGTTTTTGGATAATATTGGAATAAGTGGTGGGGGTCCTCCCGAACACCTGTTTAATGTGTCACACTTTTTTCAATGTTTGTTGGGAGCACACAGCATTCGTTCGTGAACGAATTTTGATGACACTTTGGAAAAAGATGCAAACATGTATGGCAAAGAACTGATTAGTTTTTGAGCGATAGTGAACAAAGTGGTGGGGGGTCGCTGGAGCACCTGTTTTTTTGAAAGCTCTATAACTTCTGTACCTGATAAGCGAATTGGATGAAACTTGGTACATGAGTATGTAGTACGGTTTAAAATAGTTCTGCATCCCAACCTCCGGTTTTTTACTTCCGGTAAAAAAAATTTTTTTGTATTTTTTTGAAGTTTTGTCAGTGTCTTTATGCACACTACAGCCTACAATAACGAAGTGATTATGATGAAACTTATGGAATAGGGTTCCAATTAGTGTTTGTTGGAAGCATACAACATTCGTTCGTTAAGTAATTTTGATTACACTTTGCAAAAAGATGCAAATATGTATGGCAAGGAACTGATTAGTTTTTTTAGTGATAGTGAACAAAGTGGTGGGGGGTCCTCCAAGCACCTGTTATTTTGAAAGCTCAATAGCTTCTGTACCTGATAATCGAGTTGGATGAAATTTGGTACATACACATTTAGTACGGTTTACAACAGTTCTGCATCCCAACTTCCGCTTTGTCACTTCTGATAAAATTTTTTTTACTTTTTCTCGTACAACAGAATTTATGTTTGTTGGGATACTACTGCCTGCTTTAATATTTTTATTATTAGAACTACGAAGTCCATAATATTGGTTAGCTTTTAATTAAAGTATTTTATGGATATTAGCTCATTATATATCCAGAACACTATGTTTCCAGAGCTGTGGTGAAGTCAGCCTATGCATCAGCGTCGCAATATTTTTGTATTAATACAGTCGCTGAGGGTGGTTGTGTAAGGATAGTTATGTATAGAGGGTTACCCTGCAGAATATTTTAATATACTATCAGGACATAAAAAAAAATTGGGTAGACAACTAGGGTCCTGGCCGGATTTCAGAAAATGACGTCACAAGTTATGCGTATTACCGGTTCATGGATATAATAGGCTCTTCCAAAAATTGTGCTAAACCATTGCAATATGGGTATCTAATGAAAGCTACTGATTAGGAGAACATGTTTTTAGCATCAAAAAATTAATTTCTATTTATATGACGTCGTTATAGTTATACTTCCAGTTCATTAAAATGCATAACTATTATGTTTCTTCATCATTTATGATGAACCTACAGAAATAAAACAGAATTTCTTGGGATATGATGATATATTTTCATCAATGGATATAATATAGTAACTAACAAATTTTTACAATCTTATTGAACAAAGGTACGTAATTACAGTTATTTAACTTAATAAATCAACAGGGTAACTCACGCACTTCTTTTAGTTAGAAACAGTAGCCTACTAAAAATCACCTTAACTTTTTACTATCAGTCTATATGAGTGTTTTGGCAGTCTATGTTCTCAGGTAGAACAGCTTGACATTCACAGAAACTGATACATGGAACTGCATTACGTTTGCATTCACAACTTTGTCTTGCGCACTTCTTGCATTTGCAGCCTAGTATGAGGTCGTCTGGTAGAATTTTTCTATCATTTGAAGGAAGTAGTAGTCCATCTAGAGAGTACTCATAGCCATATTGAAGGGGATCCAGTTTACTTGGTCTCTCCAGGCATGTTGTATACATATGGGTTATGTAGAATGCTCTTCGGATGTGACTGGTGATTTCTCTACTTGTTGGAGGAAGATCTTGCAAGGAAGTAGCTTTACTGTGATGATATAGCCAATATCGTAGTTCGTCTAAAGTTTTGAACTGAGAGTCCTTCTTAATTAGTTAAACAATGTACGATTCAGCATTTGCTGAACATTCTTCTCCATAATTTGCACTCCTTCCAAACCCGGTAAGATACATCACGGGATTTGCTTTTAGCGCAGCAGATTTGGTACCAACTTTACTTGTGTTGTCGCAACCGCTTATAGTATGCACAGATGGCAGAATTCGGCAAACATCAGAGCCTAATTTTGCACACAAAGTGTGCACAGGAATGTGCCGAACTGAATTATCAACACCTGCCCGAATCCAAACTTCCTCCAGTCCTTGTTCATTTAAAACATTCCAGTAATAAATTAGGAGAACCAAAACCTCTGTGTCCGAAGACAGCACAACAATTCTTTTATAACCTACTCTTGCAGCATGCATTGCATGGGGTATGATGCGTAAATCAGCTTCTTCGATGTCATAACATAGCTCAGGAAGTTGTACTATGCTGTTCTGGAAACTAACTGCAGGAGTGGGAGCATCACCGCCTGTACCACTCATTACAACTGTAGCATGAGGGAACTTTGTATTTGCTTCAGAGATGATGCGTTCTTTCAAAAAAAAATGTAACTTTGTCTTGTTACTACTTGAAGGCCAGAATGTGTTTAGGTTTTTGGGCAGAGGAACATTAGCTGCAATGGAGTGGATGTGTATCGGTGTTGTTTTTGTACGACGAAGTCTTTCAGCATCTTTCACAGATCCTACAACATATGTATCGAAGATAAAATCCATCCTTGTAGCACTGCAAGCCCTGCTACGAATCATATTTAGAAAGCCATCACCGAATGAACCATAGTTTTCGTGATTCTTCATTTCAATACCCCTTATATTTGCCATAACATCGACAAGACATGCAGTTTGGAGCTGATCCCATTTATCTTGTGTAACATAATCACTGGGTTTTCAAGTTCTGTTATCAAGTTGCTTTTAATAGCTTTGGTGATATTCCCATCATTTTCAAACAAATAGTTATTTGAAAGAACAATGTTATACGAAAAGAGAGTCTTCATGTCATAATTCCGTTCACGTGCAAGATCAAGAGTTTTTGCTCCTTCATTACCATCTTTCGTTGTCCTTTTTTTACCAATAGCTGTTGATGTTCGTATGTTGCATTGCTGGAATGTTGGAAGATTTTGTCTATGAATGACATCCCAGATTGTACTGCTTTTATTAATGAATCTTTTATCACGGAAAGAAGTGTAAAGTTCAGCACCGATATTTTGGAATTATAGAAGCTTTACAGCTACTTCTGAAGGAACACTTTCCCTAGTTAATATGTTGTGCAGGGTTTTGCCACCTTCTGTGTCCTGCATCATAAATGGGTTAGCATATGACGTTACATACACAACCATGGCGCGAACACTGTCTTCATTCTTTTGTGTCTCTGAATTGTTGAACTCATGGTGTAAGCTCAATTCACTATTGCTTATGTTAATTCCACTAATATCTCTATATACATTGCTTATTGCCAACAGCTCATGGTACAGAATATCCCACTGAGCAACAAACATTTTTTTCTTTGTATTACCAATTATTCCTGAAGAACTTTTCTTAGATCGATTAATCGTTTGCTCAAGAGCCATATCTACCCCCACTGCACTAAAACACCTCTGAGATCGTTTTATAACAAATCCTCCTTTCAGGAATTTTTCATATATATCAAGAGCTGTTTGCGGTAATTTAATCATATCTTCTAAGAAAATTGAACACCACCGAGCATAATTTGAGCAGTCAAATACAAGAAATAATGGCATAACACGCTTCACAGTATGTAGAAACAAGATCCAGCTGCCTTCTCTGTCCGATTTCAATAAATCTTTCAAATACATAAGCATTAGCAAAAAGTTGTCCCAGTAGATGCAAGTTTCAGAATTGTTTCGTCTTGTCTCCATAAATTTAGATAAGTCGTTTTCAAAACCATCGATCTTTTCTGAAATTTGCCTGAAAAGCTGCTGACATCTAATTTTATTCTTAAAGAAACCATTTTCTGCAAGTTACATATTTTTTCAAATAGTTCTTGATATAACCCATGCTCAAATTCCTTGAAAAATTCGATCAGTTTTAATCCTTCCATTGCTTCGCCTAGAAGAAACATTCTTTTGACTGATCGGTTATAGTTTGAACCTTTCAATACCGATTCTACTACATTACAATACACCTGTCTCTGTTAACACAGTCTCGACGCCACTTCCTCTAAGGTATTTGCCCATGCAACTAAGGAAGATTTTTATCATGTGAAATGAGCCTATCATTAGCACAAGATCCTGGAACTCTTCTGTTCGGATTAGTTGAATTTCACGAGCAATGTGAAACACACCTTCATCACATACAATTGGTAGCTTGACTTTGACTTAGTTGAGAGCGTACATTTTGAAAATTCTTCATGGCTGTGTAAACGGTATCATATTTCGTGACTGGATAAGGAAGCACTGGTAGAAATCCAACTGCACTCTCTGGTATTGTTTCTTCGGTAATAATTGAGTTGAATGCACTCCAGGAGGGAATTTTTTGAGGATTTGCTGTAGGAACTGTACTGTGTGCGGTCATACCAATTCGACTCAAAGACCAAACCAATTCCTTCCTCTGCATAACCTTTTAATCTTCTGCTGTTCTCTTCTGCGGAGGAAAGGCACCAAGCATTGGCGTAGTATCCCGACTTTGGGGAATAAAGATCAATATATTATTTAAGGGCCGCAACAAAATTAATTTTTTGATGCTAAAAACATGTTCTCCTAATCAGTAGCTTTCATTAGATACCCATATTGCAATGGTTTAGCACAATTTTTGGAAGAGCCTATTATATCCATGAACTGGTAATACGCATAACTTATGACGTCATTTTCTGAAATCCGGCCAGGACCCCAGATGTCTACCCAATTTTTTTTTTATGTCCTGATAGTATATTAAAATATTCTGCAGGGTAACCCTCTATACATAACTATTCTTACACAACCACCCTCAGCCACAGGACTATATATGAAATTTGATAGATAGTAATAAAATGAAATAATTTGTTATTTGAAGTAGTTGTTCATTGTGCCTCATTCGAAAATTCTTGGAAAATTCAAAATTCACTGGTGTATTTATCTTTTTGAGCGGTAGTGTATGATAGGAGTTATTGTTTAGATTTTACATAGTTTCTTTTAAAAAAATTATTGCGACGCTGATGCATATGCTGGCTTCACCACAGCTCTGGAACATAGTGTTCTGGATATATAAAGAGCTAATATCCATCAAATACTTTAATTAAAAGCTAACCAATGTTGTAGATTTCGCGTAGTTCTAATTATAAAAATATTAAAGAAAGTAGTAGTATCCCAACAAAAAAAATTCTGTTGTACGAGAACAAGTAAAAAAATATTTTACCGGAAGTGACAAACCGAAAGTTGGGATGCTGAACTGTTGTGAACCGTACTAAATGCTCATGTACTAAGTTTCATCCAATTCGATTATCAGATACAGATGTTATTGAGCTTTCAAAAAAACAGGTCAATGGGAAACCCCTCACCACTTTTGTTATGACGTAGTCTGGTGATCAACGAAGCGTTGTGTAATTCCCTGATTTATAGATTCGCTACTTTCTCATACGCATCAAATTTGCATTCGCGGAGACTTTCATAATTAGTTTATTCCTAAACTCAAACCGTAATTGCTATCTACAATAATTTCAGTATAACAAGGATTGTCCGAAAACAGTTGTGTAATATTTACCAGTGTAATTTCCTTTATTCAATTTGTGATCGTTTGTTGCCGTAGAATTAGCGTAGAACAGTTGAATAATATCATCAATTCGTAGTTCCGCTAGTATAAATCTTACAATCCATATTCTGCTATAAATTGGTGGTAGTCTTCAATTTTAATGCCTGATGGTGATAATATTTCCTTAGTGGATACACTACTAAATGTAAATTCCTGAAATCATTTCATAATAGATGTCTCTTTTTTCTTAATGAAAACATTTTTAGTACACATAATTATCGAAGGTAAATGTCCTATAAACAGGCTTATTTTGTTTAATTAATTTATGATGTAAAAACAGTCGAGACCGTTGCCTATAAATAGAGGCGCTCTTAGTCGATTTAGATTTTTTTTGGCATGATTTTTCTCAGTGATCTGTCATCCCGATGTTAATGGATTTTGCCGGAATAATTTTGCTTGTGCTCTGAAAATTATTGGAGATGGAAAGAATTCGATAAGGATACGATTTTGGGAAATACCTAAACGCCTGAGTAAGAAAAATATGTTTTCCATTTTATTAAATAGTGATAAAAATCGAAAGTGTTAGATAAAATTATTCGACTCTATTTGTGCAAATGTTAGATATTGTGTGTATTTTGTTTGTCGAAGGACTGTTAATTCGTAAAGGTTATGATAATTTGATGATCACAGATAAGAAGAAAATGGTAAATAATTCGAACCCGTTTCAATAGTGTGAAATATTTTTTTTTTGATTCATATGCCAAGAACTCTGGTTCATTTTCTTGTAAATAGGAAAAAATCAATTAACTTTATAATAATTTTTCTTCGGTGTCAAAGTGCCGTTAGACTCTAGAAATATGTTTGTTCTTTTTTTTTGGTTATCTTAAAAAACAAAACAAATTTGGATTCGTGAATAATTAAAATGCTTAATGAACTATTGTAAAGATATGTGTTGATGATTATACTCAAACATGATTAGTCAAAATTTTTTAATAACATAACCATATTATATGTATAATACAACGTCGTAAATAAATGTTCAATTATCTCAAAGTTTGTCAAATTTTAATAGTGCCAGTGACAGTCTTGTTATATATATAAATGGGATCTGAAAATAAATCAAAAGGAGAGGGGAATAGTTTGAAAAACGTCTAGAAAAATCTGTTGGTGCTGTTCTCTAAGAAAAATTCTCTGTGTGTAAATAAAATAAAAATAAATTATTTAAAGAAAAATTTATTGAAGTCTTAAATTAATTAACAAAAAAAGAAATCTATTTGTTGTATCGTCTTGTTCGGGTGATTTGAAGTGAGATAATTAGCAATCGTCCATGGAAATATATCTGGGCGGTAATAAAAGCCAAACGGATTGAAAAGTACAACTTGGCCGAGCCGTTATTTGACAGCCGTTATCCTTATCATCTGAGGGACGGTGGATTATATTCTGCATAGCAACGTAGGTATAAGTTATTTGCATCATAAATACTAGTTGGTCAAACGTGAACGGAAGTGGAAACCGGTCGGTGCAGCTGTTATTGTAATTATATAACTATCACTGGATTTGGGTAGTTTAGTCCAGTTAACCTATTGCCGGCATCAAATTGATTGCTCAACCGAATTACTTATACGCCAGATGATCAGCTAGGTGGATTTCGAAGGAAGGAGGTGCGGGATCCGGATAAATCATGGGGTGAGTTACTTAAAAATTTATATACAAGGAATATGTATGTAAGTATGAATGTGTGCCTGAGTGTATATACGTGGGTTTATGCGTATGTGGGGGGGGGAGGGTGGTGAATAAATTTGTTATTAAAGTCTCGATTTTATTGTTTTTTGTTTATTTTTTTTGTTTTCAAGTTAAACAAGTGATCATTGTTGATGGTAAAGTCAATAAAAGAAAAAGGGGTTCAATGTTTAATTTGATATTTAGCCGGCGATTACAGACTCAAAATTTTAAACTGTAAGCCAATCGTATTTATCTTATCAAAACTATTACCTTACGGAAATCGGTGGACTTATTAAAACACATATTGGTTTAACTGATTTACAAGTTTCTGTTACAAATAACGGTAGATTTTATTCTGAAATCAAGTCCATGGTTGCATCTGGAGCCTCGGTGTTAGAAGGTATTGAACCGTCTCTATGTTTAACGAGCGCGATGTCGCATCATGACGTTTTGGATACTGTTCGTAATATCAGCCAGGTTATTCTGAGTAACCATAGCAACTCCGCAAGAGGTTTTTTTTGTTTTGTTGTTTAAACGAATTTTTGGGAACTCGGTGGAATAATACGAATATTGAGATTTTGATGTCAACAAAAGGACGCAAATCCCTTGAACAGGTATCGATTTGCTTACAATTAAACTAAATATATTTTCACTTTGTTACGTGCTTAGCAAACAAAACTTTCACACTAATAAGATAATATTACATTATCAAAAATTTTTTTTTGTATAAAAGTGCTATGGTAAATAGTATCTCTTACATTCGAAAAGGGAAACAGAAAATGAATCCAGCCAAGATAAAATCATTATAGTTATGTGTGTGTGTGGGTGTGTGTGTGTGGGTGTGTGCGTGTATGAGACGTGAGAGTGTGAAGGTGTGGTGTGAATTGTAGGGGTTGGACGTGGTGATCGTGGTTCTTTCGTGTACGGGGGTCGCCAGAGTCTCAGTATCTCACTTGCTTTTTCTCATATCCGTCCTTATCGTCCTTATTTTCTCATATCCGTCCTTGTGTATACCGAAGCAGCGCTTCATTACACTTTGTTCACTATCGCTCAAAAACTAGTAAATTCCTTGCCATACATAGTTGCATCTTTTTCCAAAGTGTCATCAAAATTCATTCACGAACGAATGCTGTATGCTCTCAACAAACATTGAAAAAATGGTGACACAATAAGCAGGTGTTCGGGAGACCGAATACCACTTACCTCAATATTGTCCAAAAACTAATCAGTTCTTTGTTATTTAAATCTCCATGTTTTTTCAAAGTGTCATTAAAATAAATTAATGAATGAACTCTGTATGCTCCCAACAAACTTTAAAAACAAAGTGTGAAAAGTCAGCATTTGTATGGTAGACCCCCCGCCACCGTAATCAATGTGTCCCAAAAGATGATAACTATCTTCTCACACTAAATGGAATCTTTTTCGTAAGTTTTATCATAATCACTTCATTATTGTAGGCTGTAGTGTGCATAAAGACACTGAAAAAACTTCTAAAAAGTACAAAAAAATTTTTTACCAGAAGTGAAAATTTTTTACCAGTGAGAAGTTTTACCATACATATTTGAATATTTTTCCAAAGTTTCATCAAAATCGATTCACGAACGAATGTTGTATGCTCCTAACAAACATAAAAAACATGGTGGAAAAAACCACCTGTTGCATGGTGGACCCCCCAACTCTTAATCCAATGTACTCCAAAAGTTGATAAAATCTTTCTTAGGGTACTTAAAAGCTTTAACCAACGTTTCATGAAAATCGATCGGTAATGGTAGGCTACAGTAGGGATAAGCACCTGGAAAAAAAACTTTTTAGCCGGAAGTGTCAAACGGAAAGTTGGTATGCAGAAATATTGGAAACAGTACTAAAATCTTATATACCAAGTTCTCATAAGATCATAAGCCGGGATTAGAAGTTATTGAAGATTTAAACTTAGAGGTGTTCGGGAGACCCCCTGTCATTTTGTCCAAATTTAAAATGAATCCAGCTCTTCCATTTTTTTCAGTAAACCTAGATCATTTGCCAAAGTTTCATCAAGATCCTATGCAGGAAGGTCAACTAACCAACGCATACCCACACACAGACCTACACCAAAATTTTTATTGGCTATTTAGATAGAGAATGGTGCAAAACAAAAGAAAAAACCAAATTTGAGGTATGTAAGATTTTTTTTTCACGATAGATTGCATTACTTCACACAATTTAATATTCAAATAATGTCAAGAAACATTGCTTTTTTGACAAAACATTAAAAACACAAATTTAAAATATTTGTGAATTGAACGCCGGGCAACATCATCTCGAGCATGATAAACCGCATATTCTTTTTCTTACAGAAACACAAAACTATCCCTATGACGTAACACTAAATTCAAAATATAGGCTTGAATCAGCTTTTAAACTTCATCAAGGTGTATGTGCATACATAAAATCAGTCATAAAATCCTTTTGTGCTCCGCAATTTAGAAATATTTATAAATTTAAGATCTCCTGAACAACAACATGCGCAACTGGCCATCATAGCAACTGGCAACTGACCATAGCCATGTTTCAGGAAACTCTTTACGAATTTTTAAGGATATCGTTTTTTGGGAACTTTATGTAATATTATCTGATGAGCCCCAGCCAAACGCTAGAAGGTTTTCATCTTCCCCAAATCGGGTAACAATTTCTGGTTCCACTATAAAAAAATCGTTTTTAATTTTATTACTCTTTGATGGTCAAATGACTTACAGGCACATTTAGCAGGCGTTTTGTGAATGAACCGTATGAAAGTTTTCTTCCAATATGTTTTTATAAAATAAAACTCCCCATCGACAATTACAATAACATAAATCCCAATAAGCAGACAACGTAACTCTTTGATACCTACCTCTCCTTATCATAGTCTGTCCATAACCAAGTTTCAGGAAATTCTTTACGAACAGTTACCTTAAGCATTGGGATAGGCATTGGACGAGGAACAGAATGCAATGGCAACCGAGCAGACCCTCCACCTCGAATAAGAGGACCCAATCTATTAAAAACTGGATAACGTCCTGTATACAAAATAAAAGAAAAATAAGATAACAAATACAGTCGACTTTTCAACTCTTTTATGATATGGTCATGTTTATTTAAAACATATTGTTTCTAATTTGGAGAAAATATTCTACATTTAAATTCTAATTCGTTTCTTGAAAATTAACAGTTAGAAATGTCTCTCGAAACTCTTTTATATAGTACCCCTTCGCCCTCACCTACTCGTAGTAAATCGTTATAGTTTTCGTTAATTTATTTTTTCGTCTATCAAGTTCGAAGTCAAATAGGAGAAACTGTGAATGTGTTTTTTTATGTTTAAAGAAGCAGAAATCAGAACAAAATTCAAATTTTTTTATATTCATTACAACTGGTGACAGCGGTACAACTGATCAATATTGTGAATAACAGGATTTTTTTTACGTTAACCAGGCATCAAACCTTATGATTCTATAATGCTTGTTAGAAATTAACAGCTACGATAGATCATAATTAAACCATAAATCATATATGTTTTTGACATGGTGTCCGCTAAATTTGCGATTACTGGCCACCTAAAGTTCGTTTTATCAAATGATGAAATCCCAACACCGAGATGGTGTTGAAAAGTGAAAACTATGAAAATTTTTCAATTTATTATTTACTACCATTGAAATATTTTTGTATTAATTTTTGAGAAACTGACGGTATTAGAATATATTAAAACTAACACAAAACCAAAATAAAAATTAATATCTAATTTACTACGGGGGCAGACAATGTTAGAAGTAAACTATGTTTGAGTCATGCAATGACTTTTTAATCCATTTCAATAGTTTTGATAAATTTAGCAGGCTACGTAAGTCATCCATACATACCTTTCATTCTCATTTGTCCATAACCAAGTTTCAGGAAACTCTTTACGTACGGCTACCTGAATTATTGATGGAGGACTTGGACGAGCTCCAGACTCCATTGGTACTCCAGGCAAAGCAAAGCTAGCAACTCTTACAGGTGAGTTTAAAATAAGTGAAAACTTTGCTGTATAGAAAACAAAACAAAAATATTACGAATACAGTCAGCTATTCAAACGTTTTGAAGTAGTTTGCAATGTTTCAATGTTAAGCATTTATTTTCATTACTGTTGATAGTTATTCGTGAGTTTTTAGCTTCCATTAAATGGCATAAATCATCGCATAAATTGTTTTATTATAATTTTTTACAATCTCAAGGTGCTATACACACTTTATTGCGTTTACATTCTGTTTAGAAGTGCTAAAACCATTTTAATAAATCGCAGTCAATTCTGAAGCAAATGTTTATTTAAAGTATGCGCCTACATCTTCCTAATCAAGGGAAACGAAAACAACCAAAGCAAGTAGTCGTTGAATATGCCAAATTCTTGTAAGAATAAATGCAACTTATCGAAGGAAATATTAAAAAATTTCACGGTGGCTTTAAAATTCAGAAAAACTAATAACTAACCATATACCGCCCAAATGCTTCGTTGGATCGGATAGTATTTAGATTTGGATGTTATATTATAACTCTGAATGGAAACATATTTGCCCTAAGAGGCGGCCCAACCTTGTGACGAACATCTAAAATAAAATTTTCAAATTTAGTATGCGATGTTTTTTTTGGTTTTAAAATTTAGAAAAAACAAATTAGTTTGTTTGATTTGTCAGTCGTTGCATGGTTTTGCTTAACGCAAAACGTGCGTTTAGCACTTTAGGGTTCCGTTTTTTATACCGAACACTATTGGTGATAGTAAAACGTGTTTTTCACATTACAATGAACCTGAAATTTGGCATGCGTATAAAACTAATCTGTCCACACAAAATGAAAAATAAATAAAATAGTTTTCGTTTGGTTAACAGGGCTACGATGTGAGGCCTTTGAGAAAACACATTTTTATATCGAGTCAAGTAGGGTATCATATGAAAGGGCTTCAAAAAATGTATTTTGGAATTTTACACCCCACCATTTTTTGTGTAATTCTAAATAATGGCGTTTTCTGTGTGTTTTCTTTCCTCGATTAGCTCTGAGCCTAAGTAATCGAAAATCTTAAAAAGTATTTTGAATGATAGAAAAATTAGTAAGTTTTTAAAGAAAAATATAGTAAAAGACAAAATACTAATCATTATATTTATGAAGGGGGAGGATCTGAGAAGGGGTAAATACATCATTTAAAACCCGGTCAAGTGGGGTGTCATTTGAAAGAGCACCAAAATTAAGAAACAGTACAATTTTTTTTAGAATTTTGCGATGCACCTTTGCAAAAAGTTGGTCCCTCCCATATACGTTTCTTCGTTGATTGACAGAAAAATTTGAAAAAATTCATAGAGATAGGAAATTTGATAAACCCTTAACGAAAAATACAGCGAAGCCTCAAGTGATTTTATATCTATGTGTTTAGGGGATGGGAGTGGGGAAGAGTGAAAAACATGTTTTTTGGCTAAAATTAAGAAACACTATAATTTTTTTTGGTACAATCCTAGTTTATCCCTCCAAATAGATTTGCGTTTTTTTTCAGATAAATAGAAAGATTAGGTCCTCTGCATCCTAATTATGGAAAAAAAAATTTGCGGAAATGAGGGGGTCAAAAGTTATAAAGGATCAAACTTTCAATTTTACCTTGGTCCCCCCTTTGGTTTTTTTTTTAGTTTTTTTTTTTCTTTTTTTTTTTTATTTTTATTTATCAAAAATTATAAAGGATCAAACTTTCAATTTTACCTTGGTCCCCCCTTTGGTTTTTTAAACTTTGAATTGATTTTTTAGATTTTTTTTTGACTCAATTTTGCGATCTTACACAATTTCGATCAGAGATAGCACCGAACCCCCCCTCAACGCGCCCCCCCCCACGCGCCCCCCACCCCCCCGCGTCCTCCCCCGCGTTTTCCGCGTCCCCTGCGCCGCAGACGCGCGAGTGGGGCGCGTGGGGTGGGGGACGCGTGGGGGGGGGCGCGTTGAGGGGGGGTTCGGTGCTATCTCTGATCGAAATTGTGTAAGATCGCAAAATTGAGTCAAAAAAAAATCTAAAAACTGAATTCAAAGTTTAAAAAACCAAAGGGGGGACCAAGGTAAAATTGAAAGTTTGATCCTTTATAACTTTTGACTCCCTCATTTCCGCAAATTTTTTTTTTCATAATTAGGATGCAGAGGACCTAATCTTTCTATTTATCTTGAAAAAAACGCAAATTTATTTGCAGGGATAAGCTAGGATAATGCCTTTTTTTTAGAATTTTGCAATGCACCGTTTTTGAATTATTCTAAAAAAGTGCAACAAAAAGTTGGGCCCCCCCATATACGTTTCTTCGTTGATTGACATTGTTCCCTAAAGCAAGGTTTTAATCCGTCGATGGAAGAAGAAGCTTCAGAACTCTTTCCCTCGCAAGACCCACTTCTTTCTCCGTTACTCCGTTACTACTTCAAGACCCACTCTACTCTGCTTAACTCATGGGCCGAAACAATTTTTCGAATTTTCTGATTTTTAATTTCTATCCCTAACGTTACCCATATGTTACCATAACATGAACATCTCCTAACGTTAACCATCTATCTCTTGACAAAACAGATATGGTCCTTATGAACATAAAAATCAGATTTCATCTATTTAGCAGAATTTCAAAATATCTGATCTCAAAGGAATATCCCTAACGTTACCCATATGTTTTTACAACATGAACATCTTCTGACGTTAACCATTTACCTGTTGACGAACAGTGTGGTCTTCATGGATATTTAAAACGACAATTCGTCGTAAATTAGATATTACTTCTCACAGCAATCTCTTTCTATGGTACACATCTCCAAGGTGAACATTGGTCTCAGTCAACTCTCAGACTTTACCATCACTTACGTTACCATATGCACTTCTTCGCTTAAGCTAAATTTGTGCTTCTTCTTATTGTTTTTAACAGCTCTTTTTCGAAAAAAAACTGATATTCACATTTATTAGATGCTCGTATTGTCTCAGACAATTTTGTTCTGTCAGACATTCAGCATCAGTGACGATTAGTTTTCTGCTTCTGCCTTTTTTAAACGAACCTTTTAACTCATGGTACACATCTCCACAAATATTGGTCTCAGACAACTCAGGCCTGTCAGATCTATATCTCCACTTGTGTTACCATAACTCCATAATTGTTCGTTTCTTTTATTTTCAGCACTCCAATTCGTAAGTCCCATAATTTTTCTTCACCAAATGGTATCGTTTTCTAAACAATTTCTCCAAACTTTTTACCTTATTCGCTAAAACTCTTTCCTTCTTTCTTCCTCAACTCTACTTAATTCCTTTATTGATATCGTTCCATCATGGACGGCACTAGGGGGGGGGGGGGGGGGGGGGGGTTGTGGCGAACATCTAAAATAAAATTTTCAAATTAAGTATGCGATGTTTTTATCGTTAAAATTTAAAACCAAAAATAACATCGCATACTAAATTTGAAAATTTTATTTTAGATTTTCGCCACAACCTCAGTGGATGGTGTCGACCCAACGTCAGTAGTGGCAACATGGAACTAGTGAGTAGGTTTCAAATACATCCGAAACAAGTAAATGAAAAATGGAGTTTTTATATGAAAAATGTCTAACATTACCTTCGAATTGAAAAAATTCATATTATTTTCTTACTTACTTGAGTTTAATTAGTCACAAAAATCACCCAACAAAAAATTATTTATTATATTGCTACGACTCTTTCAGAATCGTGTGACTAAATTTAACAGCATTATAGCCATAACATACTACACTCCTTATTCTTTAAACGTAGATTAAAGTACAAAACAAAATTAACCTATGTCATTATATAGAATATCCAAAAACGATTAAAAACATTCTGTTGAAAGACAAAAACGGTAAGGACAGAAATAAAATTACTAAGAAATAACAGAAACGGATTACTGACGGTATAATTTCAATTAATTTGTAAAATGGTATTACTCAAGAGCAAGCAAACAGGTTTTGTTTTTGTTGTTGGCGTTAGTAATTTCGGATGACGACCGAATAATGATGTTAACATTCCATATAACCATATACCCATAAATCTAATATTGAACTCAAATTTAACATTTTTATTATTTTATTCTAAATATAGAGAATTATTTTTATTGATTGCTTGGTTGGTAAAAATCAATTTTTTTTTGTTAGTTCGAAATATAAAACCGGATCCTGAATGATAAGATGATTTATTAGAATTTAAAGAAAGTTAAAAAAAAACAAATTCAAAAGATGGAGCACATTTTCTGAATAATCTGTATTACATACCTATCACTATCATCCCATAGCCACGTTTCTGGAAACTCCTTTCGTACAACAACTTCAACTAAAGGTGATGAACTCACTGAGCTTGAAGAACTTTGAAGAAGAGTTTCGATTTTCGGTGAAATTCTTAGACCGATTATTGGAACTTTTAAATGAAATATAATAACATCAGACTTTGATTTAATTTTAGGATTAAATTTAAATACAATGATAGGAACAGAAATTCTTATTATCATGAGTCAATTTCCAAATCCAGATAAAATGCACAAAAAATCGGGTTTCTTTCCAAAATGTTATTTGGAATAAACAGAATTTTTATTCCTTTTATGCTTTCGATTTAAAAATAAAACAATTTAATAAATTGAGGTAGTCACAACAATTTTACCTCCCCTCAGAAAAAAAAAAAATTATTACGAAACATCAATTTAAAAATTTTTTTTTGTGAAGTGTGAAATAGTTTTACTTAAAAATATTTCTACAGTTATAAAATTATAAAACTTGTCAAAAAATAGCCAATTTTTATGCCAGTACTTGATGATTGATTGAAGATGTAACTTAAATAGGATGTATAAGTTTGAGCTTATACTGCTCCAGTGTACAACCAAATTTAAGCGAAATATAATAAAGTCACAAATGAACCCAATATTAGGAAGGAGTCATTGATCCTTAAGGCTAAACATAAATAGTCTATAATTTCCCGTTATCGATGACATACAAAAATATTGATGGTTTGGTGATATAAGATTTTCTCAACTCCAGTTGCGTTATATAAATGCGTATGAATTATGCTCTGGTTATTTTATAATATATGAATGATCCGTTAAATATTTTCTACTATTTATAATGTTTTAATAAATATTGAAAATTATTGCCCAACAATAAATACAAAAATATAAATCCGAATAATAAGACCTAAGTCATTGATACCAACCTTTCACTTTCATAATTGCCCCATAACCAAGTTTCAGGAAACTCTTTACGAATAGCTACCTGAAGCGTTGGTAGAGTAACAGTTTTCTCTACCATTCCTCCCGCTAGGCTAGCAAGCATTATTGGCGGTGAATCATACAACATTGGCAGTGGATCATACAAAATTGGATAATGTGCTGTGTACAAAATGAAAATTAGAAATGTATAAATACGGTCACACTTATAATTAACGGTTTTGGTGAACAATAGAGCATTTACTATTTGCTTCGATTTAAAAATCATAGCACGAAAATAATAAGTTTTGACACTACAGCAAAAAGATTACAATTAGTGCATTATTGATATAATTTCATTATTCCATATAGTTTTTCAAACAAATAAAAAAAATTAATAATTGATTGTCAAGAATAGGAACAAAACACAAATAGAAAACAAAAATTAAATTTTACATTTACTAAAATAATTTGCTTCGTAGTTTCTCTTTGGTAAATATGCTAGACTGTTGTTTGATTTTTATAAAAAATCTAAGTAATTAGATAAAAACATAAAAGTATGTATCTGTGAAAGTGATAAAACTTAACAATTATTTCGAGCTACAATTCTCATAGAACTTTAAAATTTGTAAATATATAAACAGCATTAAAATCATCACATACTACAACAATACAATTATATACAGAACGCGATATAGTGTAAACGGAATAAGTGAAATAAGATTTTCAACAAAAGCTTAAGTCTTAAGAAATATTGTTAGTACTATTTTTAAGACTGTGTTTGTATTTGAATTTTTCTACAATCAACTATTGTAGATTCTGTATTAATTGGCGGTTGCCCAAAATTGTGCAAAACGTTGTTTACTGAATAAAACCTAGTATTTTCCTTTAGCATTTTTGTTCATAAATTCATTGTTTTTTGAAACTATTTTATAGCATCTTATTATATAGCGGGGCTCTAAATCTAGAAATATTTTTCATTAAATTAAAAATATAAAGAAAAAGGCCGAGCATTGATTATTAGGTTAATGAATAAAGAAAACAAACACAAAATCAATTAAGTTAAGGATATTTTTTAATAAGAAAAAATTAAGTTGATTTTTTTAATTTGTTGATGAAAATTATTAAAACTTGATTTTAGTTATAGAGAATTGTAAATTGGGATATATTGAACTGAGTTTTTTTCGATTAATCGATGTGAAGGTTGACATGACTATTCGTAAATAATTAAGTCGCTTTAAACTTGTTTTAAATCGCACATTTATTTGCTTTTCATCTTTTATTATTTATTTTTTTTAAATAATTTTCCGTTTTTTTGATACCTTCAAACGAATTTTTCTCTCCAGCTTGGATTCATGCAGACCAGTCATACAAATGTTTATATAAAAAAAATATCAGCAGACATTGTATGATTTATGGTTATTTAGTCATGATGACCCATTTTCATAAATTTAACTCGCCAAAGACAAACACAAATATAAAAATCCCCAATAAGTTATGTCGACTATGTTAGTCGTATCTACCTTACCTACCTTTCATTTTCGTAATTGGTCCACAACCAAGTTTCAGGAAACTCTTTACGAATAGTTACTTGAATTCTTGGTGCAGGGATAGGCCGAATTTCAAAAGATGCTGATGCTGCAGCTGGAATAGCATATCCTACACCAGGAAATCCTATTTGCTGACGTTCTATCGATTCAAGAGAATGCATAAGAATTGGATACCGTGCTGTTAACAAAACAAACCAAAACGAAATGTCAATTTTAGTAGACAAAATTAACCAAAATCTAGTTATATAAAATTATAATCCTAAACTCAAGTCGCGTAGGGCGATTTTGTATGGGGAAAAATTTATATATTAGAATCATCGCCACGCTAAATAAATATTAAATATAGAATAAATATTAAAAGAGAGTGAGATAAATTGTAATTATTTGTTATTTTCTTATTTCTTATTCTCATATTTTTGATTTATAATTTGTTTTTTTTTTCATTTTTATTGAATTTTATTTTTTTTTTTCGCTTTATAACAGTGTGTAAATGTGGTATAGGAAGTTAAGATTTTGTTGTATTTTTAAGTAAAATAAAAAAATTGCTTTTGTCATATTTGATTTGTGTGCTTTTCTGTACACTTTTTAATAAAGAAAACGCAATTGATAGTACGAATAACCTAGGTTTTGTTGAAATTAATGATCATATATTATAAATAATTTTACTCCCGTTCTCTTGATTCTTATTTTGGTTTTATCTTTTTTATTAAATTTGATGTTTTTCTCAGTTAATAACAGTGTGTAAGTGTGGTAAGTAAGTAAAAATTTTGTTGTATTTAGACAATAAAAACACAGTTGTTTCACAGTTTTAAGTTTTCACCTCTGTCGCCAGTCTTTAAGACTGTCTTTCTTTTGTAGTATAAGAGTATTGCAATTAGTGGTTAGTTTTCAACTAACGATTAAACGATTAAAATTTAGATTAACGCGATTTATTGTTCAAAGTTACTTTGAATTAAAGAAAAAGTTATGTAAAAGTTGTAAGATTATTTCTTACCGAATACAGCAGAATAAATAGTCTGCCAATTGGAGTCATCTAAAAAATGGCTGCAAAATTTTGAGAAAACTGGTTGGTTGAAAAATGAAATTAGCAGAATGCACCATCGTTCAGAATATTACTGTTATTACTAGTGGCACTGAGAGTCCAAAAACACCAATTCTTTACGGTTTACACATTCCACCAAACATTAAATGCAGTAGTTTGGACAATAGTTTAAAAAATAAAGTCATCAGACTTCGAAACACGCTGTCAATTTGCTGATTGTAGCATACAAGTATAGTTTGATTATGCAAATTTCAAATTGAAATGCAACTTTTATCGAGGTGTTCGACTAAGAGATGCAATTTAATTTTTTCTAACAGGCAGAGTCAAAAATTTCATCCATTAGCACCAGTAAGACATCGCCTGTCATGTCTCACTGGTATTGCTGATATATGATATCTCACTTTAACTCATATGTTAAAAAATAAAAAAGTAGAAAAAAGGAGAAAAAGTTAGAAATTAACAAAAACTGATTTCGGATCATAAATAATTAAACCACTTCAGATTTGATTTTGATTGCACTTTTATTTACTTTTTGTCAGCTAACAACTTATCTGGACGCTCTTTCTTTTTCAAAACATGTAAATAGTTTTTTGCGACCAGCGACTGTTATTTTCAAACTTAAGTTTTATTGCTGTTTATGTTTATCTGTTATCTGTTAAATTATCTACAGACATTGTATGATTTATGCTTTAATTATTTAATGATGATGACCCATTTGCATATTTGTATAAATTTAACTTACCAAGGACAAACACAAAAACATAAATGCCCAATAAGCTTTGTTGACTATGGTAGTCATTACCACCTACCTTTCATTTTCGTAATTCGTCCACAACCAAGTTTCAGGAAATTCTTTACGAATAGTTACCTGAATTTTTGGTAAAGGCATCGGCCGGCTTACAAATGATCCGGCAGCCATAGCTGGGCTAGCGTATACCAATCCAAGCGGTCTATTTTGTGGACGCTCTATCGAGCCAAGAGAATACATAACAATTGGATACCGTGCTGTAGACAAACCAAATCAAATCAGAATATTAATTTTACTACCAAACCAATCAAAATAGAACTAAATTCCAATCGAAAAAAAAAATTCTTTGATATGCAAAAGATTATGAAAAACTTTTAACTCAATGCCAATCGTTAACTATAAATATCTGTTCTCAACTTAACTAAACAAAATTTTTTTTAGAAAAAACTTGACCTATCTAAAAACCTATCTAATCTACCAAAACAGATCAGTGACTTCAAATTTATTGTTAAAAAATAAACTTTCATTTCGTCGCAGGTCCACCTAAATGTTAAGTTCACGATGTAGAAAGGACGCAATCCGATCCATGAAGTTCTAATAATTCCATTTATCGTGTTGTTGTTTTTTGTAAAAAATATTGATGCATAGAAATGCCATCTCTACCTCATAAATATTTTTACTTAATTTCAAACTCATAGAATTCCGGAAATGATTTTAAAAAAAACTATAACTTTTATTATTAGTACTACCAATTTTATTAATATTGGTACAATCCCTTCCAATATTATTTATAAAACTTCTGTTTAAAAGTATTTGCTTCGTTTTTTAATCAAATAGAATAAAAACTAGACAAACACTTTACCATTGCTCTCGTATTTTCAAAGTTTATTAGTGATAAAGTGATTTCCAAAGTTTTATATTAAGAAATTTAAAGGTGTAACAACACAATTTAACAGTGTTATTAGTATAAATATATACCAAGAAACCATTACCCCATAAATATATTTGATGACTAAGAAAGTTTTATAGAAATTATAGAAAATAGCCCACAATTTCGATTTCATAAAACATGATCTGTATAATACATA
The DNA here is from genome assembly GCA_963693315.1 of Diogma glabrata. Classification (NCBI taxonomy): domain Eukaryota; kingdom Metazoa; phylum Arthropoda; class Insecta; order Diptera; family Cylindrotomidae; genus Diogma; species Diogma glabrata. The sequence goes on along the minus strand of OY856186.1, from coordinate 19,420,564 downwards.
CCCACTATCTTCGTTCTCATTCCATAACCATGTTTCAGGAAACTCTTTTCTTACTACAACAGATATAGGTTGTTCTTCATTTCGATTTGCATTTGGTTTAGAAAATCCTATTGCAGCAGCTGCTGAAGTAAATGAAGCTGGACCACCAAAGCCAACAGCTAAAGGCAGGATTTCTAGTATAACGATTTTTTACATATAGTCAATTATACTCATATTTTGTTAATGAGATATTTTTTTGAGATAACATACAAATATGATTACCAATAATATAAAAAAATATCTACTAAATTTAAACTATTGCCATCTGTTGGTGGCAACTGTTGTATGTTTAAGTTAAGCAATGCACTAACAATGATATATAACTTTACTTCATTTATATATATAAGTACATTGAATTATATACCTTATTAATTAAACAGTTATTTATTGATTTAATAGAATTAAATTAAAACATTATTATTAGACTACGAGCATTCAAAGAGTTAAGTCAATAATTGAATAAAGTTTTTTCTAATAAATATAGAAGTGTTTTTCTAAAGTAACAAAACTTAACATGGCGCAGTTGTAATCAAAGTTTTATAAGTTTAGTGACAAAGTTTATTTTTGATCGAACCTAAGTGCCTTATTGTTATAAAATAAAACTTTTGAAGTTGAAAAAAAAACAGAAAATAACATTTTATTTACATTAAATAAAATTATAATTAAAACCTTGTTCTGTTGGACGCCATAAAAAGCAGAAACTGTTAGTGAATGAAAAATATTAAAATAGAACCGCTAGAAGAAATAACAGAGGAGAGAGAAACGACGATAATGGATTTTAACAAGCCAGAGTCTTTGTTTATGGAGGGAAATGTAGCTATAAATTTTGTTAAATTTGAAAGAGATTTTTTAAATTATTTGTTAGCGTCAGAAAAAAATAAAAAATCTGAAGAAATTAAAAAGGCTATACTGTTAAATGTGATTGGGGCAGATGCTCGACAGAAATATTATACATGGAGTATTTCTACCAAAACTACTGCAACATTAGAAGAAGTACTTGAAGAATTTCGTAAATATTGTAATCCGAAGAAAAATCCAATTTATGAGCGGATGAAATTCTACAAAAGGCAACAAAAAAGTATGGAGAGTTTCGATGTGTTTTTAACAGATTTGAGAAATCTAGCTGAGGGATGTGAATTTAATGAAGGAAAACAATTAATGATACGAGATTTCATTATACTTGGACTGAACAATCGTGAATTAAGTGATAAGTTGATGAATACTGCAAGTTTGACATTAGATAATACAATTAACATGTGCCGTGTAGCGGAACTGGAGGTCACATGATCAAAAGAAGTTCATGAAGGTCGAATTATGGAGTGTGCGGCAATCAACAATAGAGGACAAGGTTTCAATAAATATATACCGCAATCTAGAAATAATAATTTTAAGTTAAGTAAAAATGAATTACATTATAATAATTTTAACCAAATTAAACCTAATACTAAAAATAATTTACAATTTTCTAGAGATAATTCGAATATGAATTACAACTGTGATAAATGTCTAATGGTTCATCGAAGACATGGTTGTCCAGTATTCAAGAAATTGTGTAAAAATTGCAAACAGCCTGGTCATTTCTATTTGGCTTGTAAAATACCTATGAAAAAAAAACTATTACAAAAACAATGAAATTACATGTGTTGAGGACGAACAACTGCAGGGGTACGAAGAGGAGTTGGATCATACAAATGAACAAAATTTTCAATTGGATACACTAACGAAATGTGATGCCGTTAGATCGCAATGGTTTGATGAACTAAATTTCGGTAATACTTTTATTAATTTTAAGTTGGACACGGGTTCAGAAATTAACATACTTCCATTTATGTATTAAAATTAATTAATACAAATCCGAAAGTTTTTCCGTGTAATATTACAATTGAAACTTACAGTGGGCATAAATTAGAATCAATAGGGAAAGTTAATTTAAAATGTTCATTTAAAGATCAAAATCTAGTACAGGAATTTATAATTCTGAATACTAATTCTTCGCCTATTCTTGGTCTTCCGGCATGTAGAGATTTTGGGTTTGTCAAAAAAGTAGATATGATGCGTGAAAAAGAAAAACACAGAATAATTGGAGAAAATTTAGATGTTTTTGAGGGTTTAGGTTGTTTTTTAGCTGTGTGTAAACTAAAAGTACGTCAAGATGTTATACCTACGGTTAAGCCAGCAAGAAGGGTAGCATTATCTTTAATTAATCCACTTAAACAAGAGCTAAATAAATTAATGAAGATGGGAGTAGTTTCAAGCCTAACAAAGAATTAAGACTTTGTTTGGACCCTAAAGATTTAAATGGGGCTTTATTAAACGAAAAATTTTTAATTCCAAAAGTGGACGAGCTTAGATCAAGACTGAAAAATATGAATTTTTTTTCAGTTTTGGAACGAACAGAAGAGGAACATGAAAAAAATATAAAAAATGTTTTAGAGAGAGCTCGTACCTTGAATGTCAGGTTTAACCCAGACAAATTTCAATATAAAATGGACCATGTGAAATATATTGGTCAAATTTTTTCATCTGAAGGTATGAAGCCAGATCCCAATAGGGTAAAATCTATATTGAATTTAGAAAACCCAAATAATAAAAAAGATTTAGAATCACTAATGGGTATGATAAATTATTTAAGGAATTTTATTCCAAATTTATCAGCGGAATGTTCAAACATTCGAGAGCTTTTAAAAAAAAATAGGGACTACATATGGCTTCCTGTACATTCAAATGAGTTGGATAAGATTAAGAAAATAATCCAAAATTCCCCAACTTTAAAGAATTTTGATGAGTCAAAAGCTGTCATCATGCAATGTGATGCATCACAAAAGGGATTAGGAGCTTGTATTATTCAAGATCAAGGGCCAATTTGTTTTGCGTCTCGTAGCCTAAGTGATGCAGAAACACGTTATTCTCAAATTGAGAAAGAAATGTTGGCAATAACATTCGCAGCCAACAAATTCCACTATTATATATATGGTAGAACAGTGGAGGTCCACACGGATCATATGCCACTAATACCCATTTTCCAGAAAGATTTAAGTAAAATTTACACAAACAGACTTCAAAGAATGAAGTTAAAACTTATGAAATATAAGCTTGATGTAAAATATGTGCCTGGAAAACATCTTTATGTTGCCGATTTTTTATCAAGATCGTATGATAAATCTGAAGTTGATGATGAAAAAGAAAATTTCAATGAAATAATCCATTCAATTAATGTTAGCAACACTCGTAAAACCAAAATAATTGAAGCAATACAACAAGACCCAGTGTTGAAAAAGGTTGCTTTTTATTGCATGAATGGGTGGCCTAATAACAAGAGCAAAGTTCCTGAAGAAATTTCATTCTATTACAAACTTAAGAACACCATAATGATAGAAGATGATATACTTTTTTATGAAAACCGAGTAATAATACCAGAGTCAATGCGTGTTGAAGTATTGAAACAGCTACATTTATCCCATTTAGGAATTCAAAAGATGAAAGACCGTGCCCGCGAATTGGTTTATTGGCCAAACATTAATAATCATATAGAAAACGTGGTCAGCTCATGTGATGTATGTCAAAAGTACATGAGAAGAAACAGCAAAGAGCCAATTATATTTCATGATATTCCACTATATAGATTTATGAAACTAGGAATGGATATCATGGAGTATGGAGGGAAATTTTTTTTAATTATTGCTGATTATTTTTCTAAGTGGTTGGAAATTTTACCAATAATGTCAAAGTCTATTACGAATGTGGTTTTCCATCTAAAAAATGTTTTTGCAACACATGGAATACCAAAAGAAATCGTTTGCGATAACGTTCCGTTCAACTCAATAGAGTTAAAAGATTTCGCAATGAAATTGGACATTAAACTTTTATTTTCTAGTCCATATTATGCACAATCTAACGGATTTGCAGAAAAAAATGTAGGAATCGCAAAAAATTTAGTAAGGAAATCGATAGACGATCAATCAGATTTATTTTTAGCTCTTTTAGAATTTCGAAACACCCCTATTCGTAGTATTGGAGCTTCACCAGCTCAAATTTTATTTAGCAGAACATGTCGCACATTATTACCAATGTCCAACAAAAAGCTTGAACCACAAATAGTACAAGATATACCTGAAAAGATAAAAACGAATCAAGAAAAAATTAGTAATTATTATAACGCTGACTCTAAGGAACGCCCAGATTTTAAACCAAATGATAGCATTTATTTTAAAAAACCGAATTCCTTATGGTATTCTGGCAAAATTATAGATAGACATGAACACCCTAGATCATATATGGTTGAAGACCAAGGAGGAAGCGTTTATAGAAAAAATAAAACATTTATTAACCGGCGTAGTGAAATAAACTTTAATGATCTACGTACGAATGTACCCATTCCAGTGTCTGAATCACTATGTAATTTAGTTAAACCAAGTATTTCACAAAGTACTGCTGGACAACCTGTGCACAATTTCTATACATTGCGTTCCGGGCGTATTGTTAGTAAAAAATAAAAATGTTATTGATGATTATTTATCATAGTTGTTATTCATTTATTTATCAATTTTGCTAACGAATTTTTTTAATATTTAAAGGTCAAAACAAACAATGAATTATTATTAATTATTTATCATTTTAGGTTAACAAAAAAAAAGAAATTTTATATTTAATAGCATTTGGAATTATTACTAAAGCCTCAAACTATTAAAAATCTAGGGGAAGGTGTTGTAGGTTTAAGTTAAGCAATGCACTAACAATGATATATAACTTTACTTCATTTATATATATAAGTACATTGAATTATATACCTTATTAATTAAACAGTTATTTATTGATTTAATAGAATTAAATTAAAACATTATTATTAGACTACGAGCATTCAAAGAGTTAAGTCAATAATTGAATAAAGTTGTTTCTAATAAATATAGAATTGTTTTTCTAAAGTAACAAAACTTAACAGCAACAACAACAATAATGATGTGAGTTTAAAGAAACTTTAAGTTAATTAACACTGTTTGCCGTTGGCACTTGGCGTAAGTTTTCAAATAACATAATGTCAATCTCTTGTTACTTTACACAAATAACTGTTATTTGCGTAAAGTAACAAGAGATTGAAACTTTATTGCAGTTCATATCGTTAAAATCTGCATAACATACCTATCAATTATACAACAATTATATTTAGAGATGATGAATAAATTATTGCTAAGCTCAATCTGCTTAAAGAGCTTTGAAGCAGAGAACTTTCCATGTAAGATGAAATTGTCAGACCGGATTCTTATTTTACTCAATTCTCTTCGTTTAGTTTTTGAAATTAAATGCAATATCATAAAACTTTGATTTATTTGAAGAAATTGTGGACAATGATAGAGAAATTCTTCATTCATACCTCAAAACTAAAAGGTTAAGTGAATGTTTTTCATAAAATTTCAATAAACCGCAAACTAAGCCAAAACCATTGAACTAAATGAACTTTGAACCAAATCTAACCGGTTCGAGATTATTGTACTACTATAAAAACTTTACATAATTAATAAAAATCTAACCAAAACCCAGGTTGCAATATGTTTAGTAACAAACCGTTTAACGAATTAGTGCTTAAACATCAAACAAACCTGAGATCAAACACCGAGTCCCATATCCATGTTTCTGGAAAATTTTTCCTAATTGTAACTTCACCCGACTGAACCGAGCTTGTGTTCATTGTGTCATATAAATTTTTAAAAATAAATACATCGTCGTTCTGTTCTTTGTCACTTGAGACTCTAATGTTCAAAACGTTCAAATCCACTGTAATTTTTTTAATTAGAGATATGTATTTTACTATTTTAGTTGTGTATATTTTAATGTTGTACTTTTTATGGAAAATAAATTTGATTAACATAATATGTTTCTTTTCATATCCAAAAACAGTTAAAATGTAAATAAATTAGTTGAATTTTGCTTTTAAAGTAAATTTATATTTTGAGAAAGACGAAAGCATATTATAAGAACGGAATTGTTGTTCTTCTTTCAAATCTTAGATTTGTTAAAAATAAATTTTGTAGTCATTAATTTTTTACTTTTTTGTAATTAGTAGCTATAATGCTTTACTTAACTTAGTAATGCATCCCTTGTGGGGCATTTTTTTTCATATTTCCAAATTAATTCACTTTATAAAAATGTTAGAGTAAATTGTGTAAATTGGAGTTATAGAGAATTATTGACACTAATAAATGAAATATAATAGAGTATTAAATCGCAGTTCCGGCTACACATAATGTGCAACTCTAGGTTTGAGGAGAATTATTTAAAATTCATTATTTATTATTTGAATTTGAAAGCAAAAGTTTAAGGTATAATTGAAGACTAACGTTAATAAAAGCTAACGTTAACCTACAATCTTATTTATTATAATAAATCGAATAGTGTAAGATTCCAAGTAATATTTATTCGACCTGTGATGATAATGTATTACCATGTTAGTAGAATGTATGATCCATAGATTAATAATTATTATAACCCAATTTTGCGTATGTAGCTTAGTACACTATAAAAATCCCTGGTTACATACTTATCAATAGAATCCCATAGCCACGTTTCTGGAAATTCTTTACGCACAACAATTTCAATTGGTGGTGGTATTGGCTTTGCTACAGAATGGTAGGTGTTTAAACTTTGAGGTCCAACACTATATGCTATTCCGATTGGTCCTCTATTTTGTTGTTTCTTTTTCATAATTGGTCGACCTTTTATAAATAAATATAATTTTATTTGTAGTATAGTGATACATTGCGGAAATGGATTTTAAATTGGGTTTCAAATTAATATCGAAGTAATAAATTTATTTCATTTACTCAGTAAATGACCGGTTATATAACCGATATGATTACCTAATTATGAGTATGATCTTTTTTATACCAAATTACTATTAGTTTTCAATGAAAAAAATTAGATTATGAAAATATAAATAAGAAACAAAAAACCCTATGACGCCAATGTATGTTGTTATTATAAAAGTTTCAGTTGAATACTAAACAAACCTGACATCAGCTATTGACTCCCACATCCAAGTTTCTGGAAAATCTTTCCTAATCGTTACTTTAATTGGTCGAGCCGGACGTGGAGATGAATGAAATAAAGATCTATCATCCAATATGACTGAACGAAACTGTATAGTTTCGTCATAACTTTCTTCGTCGTCGGCCAATCTTAGATCCAAAATCTCGTCCGCTTATTGAATAAATTCTTACGTATTATATTTTTATTTAAATAAATATATTATGGTGAGTTATTATGGTTTTAATGAGAAACTCCGCACTCAGTGCATTTTTATAACTAATTTCAGAGATTCAGATGTGTTTTTTATTACCTTACTTACAAGCTCTCAAGATAGACTTATGTATGATCGCTCAGTTGGTTCTATCTTAACAAAATAAGTCAAACGCAACATTTTCCGGATTTTAAATAGAAAAGTTGAAATAAATAACATTAAACATACAAATCCAACACACAAATAAAAACATTAACGAAACAATATCAAAAACAAAATTGTGATGGGGAAGGTAAGGAAGGTGTTTTAAACAGTTTTATATTGTTTTGTGGAAAGATGCAATGTTTTTTACATCTATTCAAACAATACATATATGAGACCACCTATAAATTTATATGTACTACGAACTATGAACAAACAGCACAAAATACTAAACACCTAGACTAAAAAAAGCAAAAAGAAAATCCAATACCAAAATAGATATATTCATTCTTTGGCATCGCTTTTTGCTATTTCTACACCAAAGGAAATGTTACAAAATACCTACCCACTATCCTCAATTTCATTCCATAACCAAGTCTCAGGAAATTCCTTACGAATGGTTACTGATATGGATTTTTCAGGTAAAAAATTATCTTCAAAAGCAAGTGCAACTGGTGCAATTGATTCTAGAATACCAAATTCTGCTACTGGTATTGGTTGACCATCTTCGTATACGATCGCTATAAAAATTCATCATAAAGATACAAGTATGGATTTTTAATGTAAGAATGATATGAAGTTTTAGACAATAAAATTTGTAAGGTTTATCTTAGTATACAGCTGATACAATATGCTAATTTGTTTCAAATATTAATTTTTAAATTATATAGTATCGGTTGGTCTAAACTTAATTCTCTTTTTCAAGACGGTCTACCGAAAGTCAAACACATCACCTTTACTCAAAAAGGAAAATGAATAATCAAACTCTAAAAATTTTAGCGAAGATTACTACGAATTACTTTCAATCACCATTATTTTTTTTTTTAGAATACAATAAGCTCAGAAATAGTTTGGATGCATAAGAGAGTAAAATATTCAGTTTATATGAAATTAGTTGGAAGGTTTCTACAAATAAGTTGATTTAACATACCTAAAATCATTAATATCATGCCACAGCCAAGTCTCTGGAAACTCTTTACGAACATTTATTTCAAGAGACGTTGAAAGAGAAGGTGGTGGTGGTGGTGGTGGTGGCGGTTCTCGGTTTAAGAATGCTGGAAGTGGTCGTGGAATACTAAATAAAATTGTTGGATTATCCTTGCGTCGGATAGCTTTAATTACAAAAAAAAATCGTTGCATGATAAACTTTTTCATCTAAAAATTTTAACCGAAACAAGGGGTTGTAGGAGTAACTACATTCCAAATTACCATGCTTCATGAAGTTACACAAGTACGGTTATTTTAATCAACATGAGGTTAAATGGAATACAATGGGATCCTAACAGTTTATTCTAACTTTTACAACAAACTGAAATTTCTATTATGTAGTATCAAACCTTATACAACAATTTTTCTGATTCGTTGAAAAACTTTAATTTATATTTTTAGATTACACTCAATTATACAAGCTGTTATAGTAGTTTCACTAAAATACCAAATAATAGAAAAAATAGTCAAAAGCATGCAAAGCAATCTCAATTTTTTTTTGTCGTTTATTTTCATGTACCTACCCATTATCCAACATGGTCTCCCATAACCATGTTTCAGGAAATTCTTTACGCACAGTTACTTCAATAGGTTGTGGCTGTTTAACTTCGACGATTTGTCCTTTATTAACAACAGCAAACTCTGGTCTAGCAAATACCAGGTCATTTTGTGGCGTATATAACGGAACAGCTTCTAAAAAGAAGTGCTTTTTGTAGATCAATCTCAAATTTCATAGCGTTGTTGTAAACCTTTCAATCGATATTTCACTTACAAAATTTTAAAGTGAATTTTGTAACAAAAACTGTCTGTGTTTCACAATACAAAATGTTTAAATAAGTCAAAAGTGCAGATTCCCATATTTTTTATATTTATTTAATAAATGAGCAATTCCACGAAGATTCAACATCGTTTTGACTTGACCCCTTTTAATTTTGATTATTTTTTGTTTATAGATAGTCTTTGATAAATAAAAAATACTAGTTCTCTTAGAATTTTTTTTTTCGACCAGGGGTCTTCACAGGGTGCCCCTCAATTTTTGTTATTTTGTGATGTGAGTGCATTTCGACGAGCGATTGTAGAAAAACTACTCAATCGATTTTCATAAATGATATGTCGTTGAATAGGTATTAGAACAAAGTTTTTAAAAATGTACACTGTTAATTTTTTGAAATAATTTTTAACGGTGTAACATAAGAAAAAAATGGTGTAATTGAAAAAAAGATGGCATAGCCTTTTTTTTTTTTTTTTTTAAACTAAATTGAAGGTTATTTTATATCTAACAACTTGTGAAAGTTTAGGACTAGCATCATTTTTTGTTTTAGAGATAAAATTCGTTGTGCATATGACTGTCGGGAATCAGTTTTTTTTGTTCTGAAGAAAAATTATAAAAATGGCGATTTTTAGATTTAGATTTTCTTTTATGTTAAATATCAAATATTTTACTATTAAATGAACTTTTTAAAAAGCAATTTCAGTCAAGTTCAGCAAAATTTTGCGACATTTTGACTCGACCCTTTTTAATTTGGTCTATTTTGGTTTATTTTTAGTTTATAGATAGCCTTTGATAAATGAAAAATACGGCTTCAAGTAGAATTTTTTTAAATATAGACCAAAATAGACCAAATTAAAAAGGGTCGAGTCAAAATGTCGCAAAATTTTGCTGAACTTGACTGAAATTGCTTTTTAAAAAGTTCATTTAATAATAAAATATTTGATATTTAACATAAAAAAAAAAAAACTGAATCTAAAAATCGCCATTTTTATAATTTTTCTTCAGAACAAAAAAAACTGATTCCCGACAGTCATATGCACAACGAATTTTATCTCTAAAACAAAAAATGATGCTAGTCCTAAACCGGAAAATAAACGGTTTACAACATTCCCCTCCAGATAATATTTAATTTTAAAGATTTATTAGTTATATTGAAAAGAGCAATATTTTTTTGCAGTGAACTGAAGCAGTCAGTTAGTATCTAGAGTAGTTTTTTGTGAGTATCCCGTAAAGGTAAAAAATTAGTTGGAGTTAGAGTGATATATTTAATTTTGTAAAACTTTAGTGTTGTGTTTGTAAACAAAAATAAGTTGTTTGTTGGCTAAAATGGGTAATAAAGGCCAGTCTGTAATAAAGGCCAGTCAGTGAATAAAGAAAATTACATGAAAAAAATTGAATGAATAAATTTAAAATAAAGAAAGTTAAGAGACTGTTGTTTTCTATTGTAAAGAGCGGTTTGAAAAGTGTTTAAATAAATAATATTTTATTTGAAAGAAATAGTATCTTTAATTACTTAAAATCTTCAACCCTAGACTAAGGGTTATAAAATCTGTGTTGGTGTTATATAATTATATCTTTAGCTTAAAAGGATATAACATTTGGCGCAGCCGGTAATCCCTTGTAGTTTTGGATAAGTTAAAATCAATTCCAAAATACAAGAAAAATTTTATCAAGCCTTAAGGTTAAGCTTGGCGGTTGCATTACAAAAAAAAAACAAAGCAAATTGTTTGTAATAGAAATACGGAGGAGACGGTGCCGTATTTCTGCAGAAAATATAGTACACCTACTCGGACAGAGTAAGGGCAGCGTCCGCTTTAGCGGATAAAGACCAAGTGGTCCAACAGAAAAATAAAAGTCAGAACATCAAAACAACAAGCTAAAACAGTTAAGCAGCGAACAACTGGATGACTTCACGGACACCACCAAATACACCACGGCTTGGAAGAAAAGAACAGGATCCGGGAGGAGTGGGAGTAGTTACAAGAAGTAGAGGAGCGGGTGAGTCAAGTTTAGATTATTTAATAGAAACAGGCAATACTTTAGCAAATAGTAAATTAATTTTAGAAAATAAAAGTGTTAACGTAGATTTAGTTGAACCAAGTTTATCTAATAGAATTAAAAGCGAAAAACAATCAATGGCAGAAACCATGAGAAGGCTCTTGGAGCTAATGACATTGGTACCAATATTTTCGGGGGCAAGAACAAACAAATTAGAGGAAGAATTACTATCTTTCTCTCGACTGGTTTTGGATATTAATAGATCGCTCACGGACACAGAAAAACCAATATTTCTGAAACTACTTGGCAATAGACTAAGAGGTGATGCTCTTCTTCTAACCATTTCCTCACAGTTCCAAAATATTGATAGTTTTTTGGAATTTTTAGGAAAGCATTACGCAACACGATATACTACCACAGAAATAATAGGTGACATAAATGCTTCCAAACAAAAAGAAAACGAGACAATTACAGCTTTCGCGGGTAGGATTATTCAAGCCTTAGAAAAATTAAAACATTTAATGGAAAAAAAATATCCCGGAAAAAATTCGGAGGACATGATGGAAGAATTCAATAGTCAGGCAATACGGGCATTTAAAGTAGGGATTAGAGACAAGAATATTCGAAGTCAACTGGCACTGAACAAAGAACAGGACACAAACAAATTATTAGAAGTAGTAATAGAGTTAGAAAGTATAGAAAATGCATCACGATCTGTAGAAACAAACACGTTTTCTCAATTATTGGAATACATGAAGCAAGACGAGAAGACATCCAACAGGTTTTAATGTGGAACAAAATAAAGAGATGAACATAAATCAGGGATGTTCTAAAGATTTTTTAAGTAATGAAAAACAAAGGGGGTCTAATTTTACGTCAGGCCGTAAAATTAATTTAACAGGTAAGAAATGTGTCATACCTGCCAAATCAAAAATAGTTTTAGAAAGTAACATTACACAGGCAGATGAAATATTTAATGAAAAGGAAGTAGTATGTTTTGGTACCGAAGTCGAGGAAGGCGTATTTGTGGATAATACAATATGTAAGCCAGTCAATAATACAGTTTCATTAGCAGTAATTAATACAAGAGATTCAGACGTTACTTTATATAATTATGAACCTCAATACGATTATTTAGAAAATTATAATTTATACGATATGGGAAGTCAGGACGAGAAAATAGCTTCACAAATCAAGGAATCTAGTTCAAATGGTAATGTAAAAGAAAGGTTAGCTAGAATTTTGGATTACATAAATTTAGATAAAAATTTGATGAATGAGGAGAAGCAGGAGATTATAAATTTAAAAGAGGAATACCAGGATATATTTCACTTAGAGGGATATCACCTAACACACACTTCAGCAATTGAACATTCGATAAAAACTGAACCAGGATTGCGGCCAATCAATCTTTAGAATTACAGAGTAACGGAGATACATCGACAAGAGATGGAGAAACATGTGCAGGATATGTTAGAATGATATCATTTCCCCAAGCGTAGTCCTTGGAAGTCGTAGTCCTCGCCTGTGCTCCTTGTGCCAAAACGTCCAGGTCCTGATTTGGCCAAGAAATGGCGTATGGTCGTGGACTTCAGGAAGCTGAATAAGCAAACGATAGGTGATGCCTTTCTCTTGCCTAGAATAGAAGATATTTTAGACCAGTTAGGAAACTCACGGTATTTCTCCACCTTGGATATGGCTAGCGGATACCATCAGGTGCTTATCAATAAAAATGACAGGGAAAAAACGTCCTTTAGTACGAACACAGGGCATTATGAGTTTCGATGCCTTCCATTCGGATTGTCAGGAGCTCCAGGTTTATTTCAACGGTTAATGAATCGTGTTTTAACAGGTTTAAATGGATTAATATGTTTCGTGTATCTGGATGATGTTATAGTATACGGTAGGAACGTTGCAGACCATAACATAAAATTAAAACATGCATTCGAGAGATTTAGACATTGCAATTTAAAACTGCGACCGGAAAAAACAAAACTTTTAATGCGAGAAGTTACTTATTTAGGGCATGTCTGTGGTAAAGACGGACTACAGCCTGACCCCAGTAGAACAATAACCATAGGAAACTACCCAATTCCCAAAACCATCCGACAAGTTCAGTCGCTATTAGGATTTGCTATTTATTATCGCAAATTTATCCCTAATCTGGCTGAAAAAGCTTTACCTATCACAAAACTTTTAAGAAATGCAAAAAAAGGTCAAATTGTCTGGAACGAAACATGTAGTAAAGCTTTTCAGGAAATAAAGACAGCACTCATGAACCCACCTTTATTAATATATCGAGATTTTTCTAAACCGTTCATTCTAACAACGGACAACAGCAGCTATGCCTTGGGTGCAGTACTAGCACAAGGTGAGATTGGAAGTGAACAGCCAATAGCGTATGCAAGTAGATGCCTTAACGCGGTTGAGAGAAACTACTCGACAATCGAAAGAGAATTATTGGGTATTGTTTGGGCTACCAAGGTTTTTCGTTGTTATCTTTACGGAAGACCTTTCAAAATTTACACTGACCATAAGCCACTAAAAGGTCAAATGAGATTAAAAGACACATCCTCCAGAATATTAAGATTAAAATTAAAATTAATTGATTTCAACTACGAGATTGATTATAAACCACGTAAACTTAATGCAGTTGCAGACACATTAAGTAGGATCGAACAGGAAAAAGAATTTGATTTAAATAAATCAGAAGCTGATTGTTTGGTTGTAACCAGAAACCAAGCGAAACGCATAGATAGCGATCCAGCTGAATTCACAGGAAATCAAATTACTAACTGCACAACGAACGTCGACACAAATAAACTAAGTCCTGATTTCAAAACAGAATTGACAATTAAGAAAGATATCGATACGTTGATAAGAGTTGCCCATGATAAACTACTTGGTGGGCACCTAGGAGTAAAAAAAACGTATGACAGAATTCGAAAACATTACAAATGGAGAGGAATGAAGCGAGATGTGGTAGACTATGTCACAAAATGCACAAAATGTCAGCAGGTAAAGGTTTCAAAGTATACAAAAATGCCAATGGTAATCACAGAAACAGCCGATAAACCTTTCGACAAAGTATACTTAGACATAGTTGGTCCTCTTGATTGCACTTCATCCGGTAATAAGTACATTTTAACTTTCGTTGACGAGCTGAGTAGATTTTTTGACTGTTATGCTATGCCGGACATGGAAGCAAATACAGTTGCACGCATTTATTTTAATGAAATAATATCCAGATACCGTATCCCAAAAACACTATGTAGTAACTGATCAAGGATCAAACTTCATGTCGGAAATCTTTAGTAAAGTCTGTAAATTTTTGGGAATTAAAAGAATCCGAACAACAACTTATCATCCTCAGTCAAATGGTATCTTAGAAAGAGCCTACCGACCTCTTGCTGATTACTTAAGATGTTTTATCACGGAGTCTGGCGAATGGGACCAGTATTTGCGACAGGCAGTTTTTGTCAGAAATAATACAATAAATACATCTACAGGACTAACTCCTATGGATGTACTTTTCGGATTCACAGCGGAACTGCCAACAAGCATAAAACAGGCACCTGCACCGGTGTACAATTATGACAACTATTATTTCGAACTACAAAATAAACTAAGACGAACTTATGAGATAGCTAAGAAAAATTAAGAGATAAGTAAGGAAAAAGCAAAACAATACCACGACAACAAGATTAACGAAAAACATACTTTAATATTGGGGACAAAGTATCCTTACATAACCCAGTTAAAAAAGGTAAATTTTCGAAGCTTTGGTTAGGTCCATACGAGGTTATAAAAATAAACAGTGACGTCAATACGTCCATACAAGTTGGAAAAAAGAGCAAAAATGTACACAACAACAGATTAAAGTTAGCCATCATTTAGCGTTAGATATATTGATCACCATTTGGGTAAGTTTTACAGTTTTATTAGAGTAACTTAAGATACAGTTTTAAATAATTTTCACTTCTTCACTATGTGTGATGCTGGAGATCAAGATCCATCTAAATAATTACATTGTTTCGTGACTCATGTTTTTGTATGGTGTGAAATTACTACTTCGAAGTAATCTCTATAAACAATACAAAACCTGATTTTAAATGGAAATATTTTATTGCGAATCAGTCAACATATTCAATGGTCAAAACTCTGGAGTTCAGTTTTTAGAAGCAGAATAAAATAACTCTGAGCTCAAGGTTCTCTGTTTACTAATTTCTGAACCTTGACAGAATTAACATCTTACACGCACGATTGTCAAACTCACTTAAATTTTAAACTAAAAAAACGCTTACTCCGACCTTTTAACCTTTTAAATACCCCTTATATATCATTCGTGAAAGAATTTAGTTGCATTTCCATTTTTGGTTGTAAACTTACAAGCATCCGCTATTTGTTGTTCTAATAAATGGGGCCATGCCCTTATATTCTGAACTTAGTAAATTTATAAATTCTAACTAGATAAAATAAATATTAGTGGAACACAATTTCACAAATAAGGGTCCTGGTACGATTGGTTCTAATACTAGGACTTGACTTATTGAGAAAAACAAAAAAGTTTCAGATAATATAGTAATAAAGAAGAATAATTAACAACACAGACAGAACCATATATAAAATTTTATGACAAAAAACGAAAGTGACTTTGAAATCAAACTACAAGATGAAAGTCACAAGTAAGAGTAAGATTGGAGTATTAGAATACATGCAAAGAATATAAAAAAAACAGGCAACTACATGGTATAACCGTTCTATATTTTTATCGGACAAACAGGCATATCATTAACAAAATCATAGAAAGAACACATAAGTGGGGTTATCAAAAAGAGCAGTGTTTTTCAACTTGTTTCATGCTACGGACCAATAAATATTTTATGATTCTATTGATGACTTTTTTTCTATGATTTTTTATCTAAAGAGTTTTCTCTATCAATATTTTCATACTTTAATAGCTATTTATGTACTAAGAGCGCAAAGTGAATCTTTTTAACTTGAGAGATTGTTGCTCGAGCGTCACCAGAGGGCCATTAACACTCGTTTAAGTTTCTATATTAATTTATTAAACTATTTTGTTTTCCATTTCTATTTGTTCCATCGTATTGTTTTTATTCTCAAAAAGTTTAGAATATAATATATACAAAAATCTAATTCTTAAAAATGGATAGTAATTCGGAAATTTGATAAAAATGTTAAATCAAGTAATTTTTTCTTAATTTCGATAGCAACCAATTTATTTAATTTTATTTTTACATTAATTTGCTAACAAAACAAAAAATGATTGGATTAAATAGTTTTCTCAATCTCAATTTCACAAAGTACATATCAGATAACATAGAGGTAAAGTATCATTTTTTGTTTTGGGTGAATGTTGTCTCTAATTTTTATGTTTAAGGGCGTAAAGAAGTAATTTGTTATTTTGATAGGAAAACATTCAGAATAATAATTTATTTTTATTTTTAAAACGAATGAAAGCATCAAATTTGAAGCAAAAATTAAATTTGTGCGTATGTATAAGAAAGAAAATATTATTTTCGATTTAGGAGTAAGAACAATATTTTTTATTTTCACGTCTGTGTTTGGGAATGTTATATATTTTTTATGTTACTCATTCTGAAAGAACCGAAGAATAAATTATTTTTCTGAATGTTTTGTTCAACAATTCAATTTTTTTTATTAAAATAAATAAAAAGGATGATGAAAAAGTACTAGTTTCTTTTTTCTGCATATGGAATGAAAAACATCAACAAAAAAAAATCAACTCCAAAGGAGTGAAATCAAAAAAATTAAAAATTTTACTTTTACGAGTAAGAACGATTAAAACTATAAAAAATTTAATACGTGAATACTATTTTAAGGAATGCAAAATATAAAGATAATAAATATAAAGAAATGCTGGTAATGAATATAAAGAAATTCGCGGACAACTAAACTTTTTCTGCGAACCTTGAATGGTCCGCGGCCCACTGGCTGGAAACACTGATCTAAAGAAGATATAAAATTATATTGGGAATATTAAATACTCTGTCAGATACCATGAAAACGAGATTGTAAGGGTAGAAAGGATACTTAAAGAAATATTCTAAAATGATAATGGATATTTTTTAAATATGAGGTAAATTCTTCTACTTGGCCGCTCTATTAAAATAATAATTCTGAAAGATTTAAAACATATACAACAACATAGCATATTTTAAGGAGCACAAGAAGCATTTATTTGAAATACACGCGTGTCCTCCAACTAAATTCGTATGTTTTAATTCTCATAAATGGGTCGTTCTTTTACAAACCGAACACCGTTCTGACCGCCACATTTTTAACTTGGCAGACATTTTTTTTAAGGATTTTTATATCGAAAAAAAGATGTGCGTTTTCGAGGATTTTTATTTCTATTTTTTGGAAATTAGAGCGGTTTTAAATTTCGAGAATTTCGTAATTTTTGGCTTCGGATACACTTCGGTTACATAACTATTAAAGATAAAAACTTCTGTTTTGTTTTATTTTAAAGTTAAAAGATGCTATTTTTCAAAAAAAACATAAAATAAATAAAAATTATTAACAAATTCCTATTGTTACAAACAAATAAAATGATTAAATCGATTTTTAGTCACGGTCCAACAAAAATAAAGAGTGTTTAGTATAACCATCGTATTCTACGTTCATTTTTCTATAAAAATCGTATATTTCATTAATGGAGAAAAAAATTTTACTGTTAGAAATAAATTAATTTTCCCGCGCTCGTTAAATTAATTTATTTCTAACAGTAAAAATTGTTTCTTTATTAATGAAAAATACGTATTTCTTAGAAAACTGAACGTAGAATACGATGGTCATACTAAAAACTCATTATGTGAGAGGGGAAATTACTAAAAATTTTAAACTCATGGAATTCTGGAAATGATTTTAAAAAAAAATGTGCTAAAACTTTTTTGTCCTACTGTTTGTTAGTACTACCAACTTTATTAATATCGGGACAATCCCTTCCAATATTATTTATAAAACTTCTGTTTAAAAATATTTGATTCGTTTTTTAATAAAATAGAATAAAAGCTAAACAAACAGTTTACCATTGCTCTTGTATTTTCAAAGTGTATTAGTGATAAAGTGATTTCCAAAGTTTTATATTAAGAAATTTAAAGGTGTAACAACACAATTTAACAGTGTTATTAGTATAAATATATACCAAGAAACCATTACCCCATAAATATATTTGATGACTAAGAAAGTCGTATAGAAAATAGCCCACAATTTCGATTCCATAAAACATGATCTGTATAATACATACCCACTATCTTCGTTCTCATTCCATAACCATGTTTCAGGAAACTCTTTTCTTACTACAACAGATATAGGTTGTTCTTCATTCCGATTTGCATTTGGTTTAGAAAATCCTGCTAGAGCAGGTGGTGAAGCAAATGCAACTGGACCCCCAAAGCCAACAGCTAAAGCCTGGATTTCTAGTATAACGATTTTTTACATGTAGTCAATTATACTTTTATTTTGTTAATGAGATTTTTTTTTGAGATAAGATACAAATATGATTACCAATAATATAAAAAATTTTCTACTAAATTTAAACTATTGCCATCTGTTGGCGAATGATATGAGTTTAAAAGAAACTTTAAGTATTGCAGTTCATATCGAAAAAATCTGCATAACATACCTATCAATTATACAACAATTATATTTATAGATGGTGAAGAAATATTTGATAAGTTCAATCTGCTTAAAGAGCTTTGAAGCAGAGAGCTTTCCATGTAAGATGAAATTGTCAGACCGATTTCTTTTTTTACTCAATTCTCTTCGTTTAGCTTTTGAAATTAAATGCAATATCATAAAACTTTGATTTATTTGAACAAATTCTTCATTCATACCTCAAAATTAAGGTGTTAAGTGAATGTTTTTCATAAAATTTCAATCTAAATAAAAACCGCAAACTAAGCCAAAACCATTGAACTTTGAACCAAATCTAATCGGTTCGAGATTATTGTACTACTATAAAAACTTAACATAATTAATAAAAATCTAACCAAAACCCTGCTTGCAATATGTATAGTAACAAACCGTTTAACGAATTAGTGCTTAAACATCAAACAAACCTGAGATCAAACACCGAGTCCCATATCCATGTTTCTGGAAAATCTTTCCTAATCGTAACTTTACCCGACTGAACCGAGCTTGTGTTCATTGTGTCATATAAATTTTTAAAAATAAATACATCGTCGTTCTGTTCTTTGTCACTTGAGACTCTAACGTTCAAAACGTTCAAATCCACTGTAATTTTTTTAATTAAAGATATGTATTTTACTATTTTAGTTGTATATATTTTAATGTTGTACTTTTTATGGAAAATAAATTTGATTAACATAATATGTTTCTTTTCATATCCAAAAACAGTTAAAATGTAAATAAATTAGTTGAATTTTGCTTTTAAACGAAATCAATCTTTTGAGAAAGACGATAGCATATTATAAGAACGGAATTGTTGCTCTTCTTTCAAATCTTGGATTTGTTAAAAATAAATTTTGTAGTCATTAATTTTTTATTTTTTTGTAATTAGTAGCTATAATGCTTTACTTAACTTAGTAATGCATCCCTTGTGGGGCATTTTTTCCATATTTCCAAATTAATTCACTTTATAAAAATGTTAGACTGAATTGTGTAAATTGGAGTCATAGAGAATTATTGACACTAATAAATGAAATATAATAGAGTATTAAATCGCAGTTCCGGCTACACATAATGTGCAACTTTAGGTTTGAGGAGAATTATTTAAAACTGTCATTATATATTATTTGAATTTGGAAGCAAAAGTTTAAGGTATAATTGAAGACTAACGTTAATAAAAGCTAACGTAAACCTACAATCTTATTTATTATAATAAATCGAATAGTCTAAGATTCCAAGTAATATTTATTCGACCTGTGATGATAATGTATTACCATGTTAGTACAATGTATGATCCACAGATTAATATAATTATTTTAACCCAATTTTGCGTATGTAGCTTATTACACTATAAAAATTCCTGGTTACATACTTATCAATAGAATCCCATAGCCACGTTTCTGGAAATTCTTTACGCACAACAATTTCAATTGGTGGTGGTGTAGGCTTTGCTACAGAATGGAAGGTGTTTAAACTTTGAGGTCCAACACTATATGCTATTCCGATTGGTCTTCTATTTTCTTGTTTCTTTTTCAAAATTGGTCGACCTTTTATAAATAAATATAATTTTATTTGTAGTATAGTGATACATTGCGGAAATGGATTTTAAATTGGGTTTCAAATTAATATCGAAGAAATAAATTTATTTCATTAAATCAGTAAATGACCGGTTATATAACCGATATGATTACCTAATTATGAGTATGATCTTTTTTATACCAAATTACTATTAGTTTTCAATGAAAAAAATTAGATTATGAAAATATAAATAAGAAACAAAAAACCTTATGACGCCAATGTATGTTGTTATTATAAAAGTTTCAGTTGAATACTAAACAAACCTGACATCAGCTATTGACTGCCACATCCAAGTTTCTGGAAAATCTTTCCTAATCGTTACTTTAATTGGTCGAGCCGGACGTGGAGATGAATGAAATAAAGATCTTTCATCCAATATGACTGAACGAAACTGTATAGTTTCGTCATAATTTTCTTCGTCGTCGGCCAATCTTAGATCCAAAATCTCGTCCGCTTATTGAATAAATTCTTACGTATTATATTTTTATTTAAATAAATATATTATGGTGAGTTATTATGGTTTTAATGAGAAACTTTGCACTCAGGACATTTTTAAAACTATTCAGATGAGTTTTTTATTATGTTATTTATAAGCTCTTAAGATAGACTTATGTATGATCGCTCAGTTGGTTCTATCTTAACAAAATAAGACACACGCAACATTTTTGGGATTTTAAATAGAAAAGTTAAAATAAATAACATTAAACATACAAATCCAACACATTGAGGACTTTTTTTCTATTATTTTTAATCTAAAGAGTTTCCTTTATCAATATTTTCATACTTTAATAGCTATTTATGTACTAAGGGCGCAAAGTGGTTCTTTTTAACTTGAGAGATTGTTGCTCGAGCGTCACCAGAGGGCCATTAACACTCATTTAAGTTTCTATATTAATTTATTAAACTATTTGGTTTTTAATTTCTATTTGTTCCATCGTATTATTCTCAAATAGTTTAGAATATAATATATACAAAATTCTCATTCTTAAAAATTGATAGTAATTAGGAAATTTGTGAAAAATGTTAAATTCAAGTAATTTTTTCTTAATTTCGATAGCAACCAATTTATTTAATTTTATTTTTATATTAATTTACTTACAAAACAAAAAATGATTGGGTTAAATAGTTTTCTCAATCTCAATTTCACAAAATACATATCTGATGATATAGTGGTAAATTATCATTTTTTCTTTTGGATGAATGTTGTCGCAAATTTTTAGTTTAAAGGCGTAAAGAAGTAATTTGTTATTTTAGGAAAACATTGAAAATAATAATTTATTTTTACTTTCAATACGAAGGAAAGCATCAAATTTGAAGCACAAATGAAATGTGTGAGTATTTGAAAGAAAATATTATTTTCGATTTAGGAGCAAGAACGATATTTTTTGTTTTCACGTCTGTCTTTGGGAATGTTATATATTTTTTATGTTACTCATTTTAAAAGAACCGAAGAATAAATTATTTTTCTGAATGTTTTGTTCAATAATTCAATTGTTTTTACTAAAATAAATAAAAAGGATGACAAAAAAGTACTAGTTTCCTTTTTCTGCATATGGATTGAAAAAAATCAAAAAAAAATCGACTCCAAAGGAGTGAAATCAAAAAAATTAAAAATTCACTTTTACGAGTAAGAACGATTAAAACTATAAAAATTTTAATTAGTAAATAATTTTGAGAAATGTGAAAATATAAAGAAATTCTGAAGCTAAACTTTTTCTGCGAACCTTGAATGGTCCGCGGCCCACTGGTTGGAAACACTGATCTAAAGCAAATATAAAATTATATTGAGAATATTAAATACCTGGTCGGATACCATGTAAACGAGATTGTAAGGGATTGAAGGATATTTAAAGGAATATTCTAAAATGGGAATGGATATTTTTTAAATATGAGGACAGTAAATTCTTTTACTTGGCTGCTCTATTAAAATAATAATTCTGAAAGAATTAAAACATATACAACAAGAAATTTGAATAGGATATTTTAAGGAGCACAAGAAGCACATATTTAAAATACACGCGTGTCCTCGAATTAAATTCGTATGGTTTAATTCTCGTAAATGGGTCGTTGCTTTACAAACAGTACACCGTTCTAACCGTCACATTTTTGACTTGGCAGACATTTTTTTAAGGAGTTTTATATTGAGAAAAAAAGATATACGTGTTCGAGGATTTTTCTCTATTTTTTGGATGTTAGAGCGGTTTTAAATTTCGAGAATTTTGAAGACTTATTTTCAAAAATTCATAAATTCGAATACACTTCGGTTACTTAACTATTAAAGATAAAAACTTCTGTTTTGTTTTATTTTAAAGTTAAAAGATGCTATTTTAAAACAAAAATAAAATAAATAAAAATTGTTATAAACAAATAAAATATTAAAATCGATTTTTAGGCACTGTCCAACAAAAATAAAGAGTGTTTAGTATAACCATCGTATTCTACGTTCAATTTTCTATAAAAATCGTATATTTAATCAATGAATAAAAGAATTTTACTGTTAGAAATAAATTAATTTTCCCGCGCTCGATAAGTTAATTTATTTCTAACAGTAAAAATTTGTTATAAAAAATAAAATATACGTATGTTTTAGAAAACTGAACGTAGAATACGATGGTCATACTAAAAACTCATTATGTGGGTGATGAAATTGCTAAAAATTTTAACATTTTATTAGTTTATAACAATAGGAATTTGTTAATAATTTTTATTTATTTTATTTTTTTTTTAAAATAGCATATTTTAACTTTAAAATAAAACAAAAAAGTTTCTATCTTTTATAGAACCGAAGCTATGAATTTTTGAAAATAAGTTGTGTCAAGCCAAAAATCAAGAAATTCTTGATACTTAGCACCACTCTATTTTCAAAAAAAAAAATCCTCGAACACGTACATCTTTTTTTTTATAAAACCCCTAAAAAATTTCAGCCAAATCAAAAGTGTGTCGGTCAGATTTTGTCCAAATCTGTTCGATTTGTAAAAGAATGCCCAAAATGCAAGAGAGTCTCCAACAAAAACACATAAACTGGCCCGGTGGTTATCTATAGTAAGAAATAATTTTATCCAAAAATATTCTGTATATTCGGTGTTCATCATTCACAGTGTTGGTGAACATTTGTTTAGTGTTGATGTTCGAACTGATATTTGAGACCTTCTGTATTTAACAAAAATCAAAATACAAAAATTCAGAAAATTCGATAATATTATATAACATTAAATTCGTGTCCGTCCAAAATATTCTTAAATGATATTCATCTATACAACATATAAAATGTATTATCGTTAATAAAAAGCAAAATTTATCGACTATATATTCCACACAAGCAATTTTACATTAGTCACAAATTTAGATTTACTATTAAAATTGCTAAATGAACATGGAAGATTGAAAATTGCAATAGAATTTAACAGCAAACAGAAACATTGATTTTTGACACAAATTAATTACCCACAAAATCAAAGAAACAAATACCTACCCAATATCACTATTTTCATCCCATAACCAAGTTTCAGGGAATTCTTTACGAATGGTTACTGAAATGGATTTTTCGGGTAACGAATTTTCACTAATACCAAATGGAACTGGTGCGTTATCGGCAATTATATCAAATTCTAGCGCTACTGGGCTATCATAGTATATTTCCGCGATTTCCGCTATTAAAAAAATATGAATTAAGTCAAACAACACATCATAAATTCAACACATAACCGCAGCAGGATTTTTTGAATATGTATATGAAATAAAGTTTAAGACAAAACTGTCAACAATATTTTTCACAGTATTCGCTACTGATACTGTACAGTAATCTACCTTAACTATCGTTTTTTTAAGAATCGGGCAGTCGCGGAAATTTTCAAAATTTTTTTTTACAAATTTGGTATCAAAGGGCTTGGCCGTCTCCCGAAAACTTAATGAGATTGAGGTAGTAGGACCCACCCCCACCCCTTAACAACCTCTTTAAGTTTTAGCATATAAAAATCTTTATAAAATAAATGGGAAGAGATAAAAAAATTTAATGACACTATTATCTTTTATTCAGACCGGTGCAACTTTTGAGTCCCAAAGTTGGTTTACACCCTCACCCCCAACCAACCCCGTGTGTGGGGTTGACACATTAAATGAGTAAAATATGTCATGTGGGGTATCGTTAGAATCAGAATTTTATAACAAATACAATCCCTCATATCACCCCCTGATCGGTGACATAACCATTTTTTACTCCCTCATCGCAGAAAAAAATATTTTTTTTGCATGTCATGTTTGGTATCGATTTCAATATAATCGGGGATGTTGAGTTCAATGATGATGATAAAAATGGGGGCCGGACTCGGGGTAGTCCAAAAGGGGGAGGTTGGGGGGTTAGTTATGAAAAATATCGAAATTATCATCATAATAAAAATTGGGGTTGGACTCAGGGTAGTCCAATAATAGGTGGGGGGGAGGGGTCGGTTATACAAAGTATCGAAAGTATTGTCATTACTATCGATTTTTACATAATCGAGGATGCTGAGCTCAATGGTGATGGTAAAAATGTTGACCGGAATCAGGGTAGTTCAATAAGGGGAGAGGGTTGGGATCTGGTCATGAATAGTATCAAAATTATCGTCATTATTTCGATTTTAACATAATCAAAGATGCTGAGTTCAATGGTGATGAAAAAAATGGTGACCGGATTCAGGGTAGTTCAATAAGGGGTGGGGGTTGGGGATCTGGTCACGAATAGTATCAAAATTGTCGTCATTAGTGTTTATTTCAACATATTTCCTACCACCCAAATCTCATAAAGTTTTCGGGAGACGCCCAAGCCCGATCGATTGAAACCAAAATCACAAAATCGAGTCAAAAATTTTTTTCAAAAACCACGTTTTCTGCCCGATTCTTAAAAAAACGATAGTTAAGGTATCAATTACATTCCATAACCATATTTCTGAAAATTTCTATCCAAATTTTTTATTTAATTATTTGTATCGGTTGGCATAAACTTAACGCTCTGCATTTTGTTGGTCTACCCAAGCACACATCACCACAATTCAAAAACTAACGGTCAACTTATGCGAAGATTACCAACGAACAATTACCAACAATCTCGATCCATAAAAAGTTAGAAGCAATTGTATTCATAAGTCAAAAACCTATTTTTTTTTTAATATAAACCTGCAGCCAAGTATTTAAAAATTTGCTGCAAAACAATTCTTTCAAAACAAGTTCATAGTGGAGAGGTATTTTGTAATCATTAGAGATATTTTGTCAATTCATCAAGGATTTTGGGAGCTACAATTGAAAAAAAATGAACAAAAATCAAAAATGTTTCCTTATTGAACGCCATAAACTTTGAACCAACAATGATTGTATTTTTTTTTTTAATTTCTTGGAGCTTACAGTTAATTCAATTTCCTTTCTTTTAAGTTAAAAAAACACGAATATTATTGCAGGTTGCACCAAATTATTCAGGTTTTCTCAAAAAAAGTCAAAACTCAAAATATGGAAAAAAAATGTTTACTAAGAATAATTTAAATTTTGAATAACTTGGTGCAAATTGCACCAATTTCAAAGAAAGCAAATTAAATTAACTATAGGACCCAAGAAATTAAAAAAAATTACAATCATCGTTTGTTCAAAACTTAAGAGTTTACATATGGAGAAAATTTTAAAAAAACGTAAATTTTGGATTTGTCTTCAACTTTTTCCGTGTGTAACTTCCAGAATCCTTGATGAATTTAAAAAAAAAATAGCTCAAAATATTTGTTAGAATCTTTACTATGCCTTTGTAAAATATGCGATCCGAAAGCCGGAATACCCTTTTTATTCACCGAAAAAATTGAATTTTCCTGAATATATAAAAAACAAGAGCTATCCTAAAAAAATGAAAAGGACATAATCCACAAGAAAAATTGGGTTTTAGTCACGGGAACAAAAAAAATTCAAAATTTGTAAACTAGTGTTATTTATCTAATTTTAAGGCACATACAAATAAGCAGACGTGAATTTCAACAAACTTTTCTGTGCAGTTCAACCTGAAAACGTTTTTGTAATTTGTGATTTATTAATTGATTAAGGTTATATTACAAAAACAAACAAAAAATGATAAAAAAGAAAAAAATCAGAGGCGTGCAAAGGTGTCTGAAATTGTTCAATGGTATTTTTTTTCATGTACCTACCCATCATCTAGCATTGCCTCCCATAGCCAGGTTTCAGGAAATTCTTTACGCACAGTTACTTCAACTGGCTGTGACTGTGTAGCATTGACGTTTGATCCTTTATTAAAAACTGTATCTTGAATATTTGCAAGCTCTGGTACAGCTGCTAACGCATATTGTGGTTTATAAAAATGAGTATCTTAAACAAAAAAACAGGACAGGAGTTCAGCAGTTAGCATATTACCATGATAAAATCATATTCATAACCAAATAATATAATTACAATAATTTTGAATTATGTTGGACTACAACACGTTTGAATCGTTTATAATAAATTAAATCGTACGACTATACATAACATTTTTGTTTGTCATGTTTTAGTGCATGTATATAAAAAGTGCTAAAAAATATTATTATTCCAAGATACGTAACAGATTTAATTAGACCGTAACCATAACCAAGTTTCAGTTCATTAACAAAAATATATTGTCAGTAACAACACATTGCTACCAACAGAGAAAATAAAATTATTCTGTCACCAAATAGTTACATATCAGAAATATAGTCAAAACAGAAACATGCGATACTGTGAGTATTGTAAGGTTAAATGTCAAAAAACCCAAAGAGATTAGAAAAAAGGTTTATAATTTTGTGGATATTTTAAATATATATATATTACGGTTGATCCACGTCAATATGATCCCATATCCATGATTCTGGAAATACTTTACGAATATGAATATTTAAATCGTTATTCGGTAACTGTTCGGCTGAGTCATAACTCTCGCTTTCATCGTTAACGTAGTCATATTCGTCAGAATTATTCACTGATTCTGGAATGGATTCAATGAAATAAATTGATTTAATATTAAAATCAAATTGATAAGAAAACATAACCAACAATACACATAACATAAATATAAATTCTTTTCGAATTTGATATTGAACTAATTATGCTGATAAATCCTGGCTTGGTTTCATATACAAAACATGTGATGTCTTCCCAGCCAGCACTCCAGTTTTTTTAAAATTTATAATGTCTAAATACATTTAGTATTGGAAAATTACTTTTCAGAAAACCATAGTGGACAGCTAATGTAGAATATAACACCAACTTGTAAAGTTTATTCCCTCATATATTATATTCATCAACGAACAACGCATAACATGCCTCAAAATACAATTTACGTCAGTTGGTTAGCAAGTCAATTGAATGTCAGTTTGTCTGGTATCAGTCTCGACGGTGACGTTCATCTGTATTTTCCTTTGTCTCTACATATTGTGGATTTGTGCATAGTTGCGGATTTGTGGATTTGGATTTGGATTTGTGCATTAGTTAACTTGAAGATTCACAAAAGTTCTGAAAGTCTATGAAAGTCTGATAAACTTCAGATATGGAGCAGTCAAAACTTAAAAATCAACAAAAGGCAATGTTTGCTAAAGTCGGGGGTGAACCATGAGTTTCTGGTGAGCCCGTTCTTGAAATCAAGGCTCAAATCTTGCTGAACCACAAGGTAAGATTTGATCGTGTTTTTTTGCTCAACGCAAACTAAACATTTTTCTACTTACAGGTTACAGAGATGCAGATATAATAAACGCAGCACCAGGCTTGGAGAATTAGAACCAAAAATTCGGCCTCACATTTTCTTACATATCATAACGGAATAAAATTACGCCTGACATTGTAATTTAATTTTCCTTGCTACAATGTTGGTAATTTACAGTTACATTAATCAACAGTGATTGTTACAAGATGTATTGGAGGTGAGATGTGTCACAGAATACACAAGAAAAAAATATGCAGGATTGAAGAGTGTCCAAAAACATTTGTAACATTTGGAATAAAACAAACACAGCTTTTTTTTAACAACAAACTAAGGACGCCAAGACAGCTCATAATTAATTTGAGAATCTGTATTTCCTTCAGACCAGTCCTAAAATCCTACAAATATAAATTGAGAAATGCGTAAAATAAATTCTTGAAGCGGGTACTAACATTCAGAAGCACATGTGAGTTATCTGTGAATCATGATTCACAATGCGTCTGACAAAGCTTTGCGTATCAAAATGTTAAGATGTTAACCATTTTGAGTCTGGAATACCGGATGGTATGAGACCTGCGGAAATTAAACAAAGGATTTTATGGAAATACCCTGAAATCGTTTCACAAAACAAGCCAAGTTTGGCAATACAGGTACGCGCACAATTGAAAAATCGTCAGATGGCAGACTGATGCAGACTGGAATCTCTTCTCACGACGAGAAAACGGATTCTTTCTGCTCTACACAATAAAACTTCATTATTTTACGGTAATTCGTAATGAGACATGACATTTTAGT
Source organism: Diogma glabrata (assembly GCA_963693315.1). Classification (NCBI taxonomy): domain Eukaryota; kingdom Metazoa; phylum Arthropoda; class Insecta; order Diptera; family Cylindrotomidae; genus Diogma; species Diogma glabrata. The sequence goes on along the minus strand of OY856186.1, from coordinate 19,391,611 downwards.
TATATATAACTATAAGGTTACCGTTTTCCTCTTTAGATGTACTGGCTGTAAAGCGAGAAATCCTTTACGTTGCTAGAAGATCAAAAGTGAGAGGATATTCACCTTATCAAAATCAAATATCTGATGTGATTGAAGTTTCAAATAAGCAAGTTTTCCGAAGGCCCCACCATATACCCCAATATCGTCCAAAAACTTATCAGTTCTTTGTCATTCAAATATTAAAAAATATTAAAATATTAAAAACAAAATGAGAAAAATGAGAATCATTTTATTATTGTAGGCTGTGGTGTGCTTGAGGATACTAAACAAATGCAACAAAATGCAAAAAAAATTTTGCCCGTTGAAAAATTTTCCAGTGAAAAACTGGAAGTTAGATGGAACTGTTGTGAACTGTTGATGGAACTGTTGTGAACCGTACTAAATGCTTATGTTCCAAGTTTCATCCCTCACTGCCATACATATATCCATTTTTTGACAAAGTTTCATCAACATTAATTCACCAGCGAAAATTATATGCTTCCAACAAACAAAAAAGTCGGGTCAAGTGCGAATATAACTCGCTCGCCGAGGGTTCCATGTATATAATAATATGAAAAAACAGTATTTGCTAATATAGTTATCCGTTTGGTTGAATTTTACCCATAACTGTTTATGGTGGCAACATTTTTTAATTTAATTCGTTTATTAGTTATTTATGTTTGGCTTTTTCTCGAAATCTTTGAGAGTGAATGGAATGCGTATACCGATAACAAACGGTTACAATTTTTGGACTATGAAGATTACTAGATTGCAATGGTCAGCCTGAATAATGTTTTTTTTATGCCCAGTTCATCTGACTAACCATAATCTATTCAAAACTATTTTAGAACCTTAATATTATAAAATATTTTCTAAATTTCGTTAGATTCGTTAGAACTAAGTCCTCATCAAAGAATTCAAAATTCTACGTGAATAGATCTTCACAAAAAGACGATTTTAAATCGAAAATGGTGACTTTGAAAATTTCGGAAAGCGGTTTTAGACTAGAAACAAAATAACCTTTCATATGACACCCCACTTGTGAAAGTCAAAAATATTTTTTTTTCAAAATTTCTATTCACAATTTTGTTTTCGTTAATTTTTACACTCAACCCCTTCCAAAGAACATTTGAAATTATAACAACCAAAACAAAATAATGAAGTTTTGTATGCAAAATTCCTACAACCTTGAATTTTTTCAATATTTTGCTTTTGTAATGTTCGAAGTTAAGGTGGGTAGTCGATAAATCATTGAAATGTCTTATTGAAATATTTGATTTTTTTTTGATTTTTTTAAACCAAACTCGATTCCCTAAAACAAACTTTTGTTTTACTATCTCCTTCTCAATGTCCATAAAATATTGATAAAAACTAATAGTCATCATTTTTTTGTTGTCAGTAGGCGTGGACAAATACATTGTATAACTGTAAAAAATTTCAAGTTGATAGCACTTATAGTTTTTGAGAAAATCGATTATGTGGAAATTCGGACGGACACAGAAGTCTCACCAATAAGGTACCGTTTTTACCTTTTCAAAGTACGGAACCCTAAAAAAGATTAAAAATAATCGTGGTTTATAGACAACCATACCCAACGGGATAAACACCGTAAAAAAAAAGGTTTAAACGGAAGTGACAAACCGGAAGTTTGTACACAAAGATATTGGAAACAGCACTAAAACCCTATATAGATGAAAAACGTGTTCTAGACAGAGTTTTGAAAACATGACCATTTTTGATTTTCCTCAAACTTGGCATATAAGTAGTATGGACAAAATAAAAAATAAAACTTGTTTTAAAATTTTTTTAAAGTGCATAGCTTGAGCATAGGGAGCATCCCAACATGCATGAAAAATGAAAATTCTACCAATCCGATGAAACTTTGAAATTAAATTGCTCAAGAACGGCTATACCGATTTCATCAAACTTTTTTTGTTTAATTTAATTAAGTTTTTTCTGAAAATAGTTCTATCCTTACTCTAAAATATATCAAATTTACAAAGAGGCTCAAATTTTTGTTCTTGAGATATTTAATTTTAAAGATTTTTAGTCATTCTGAAATTCTAATTGTTCATTATTTTTTCGAACAATTTTTATCATCAAAAAATTTTAACCACTGAAGTTCGAGAAAATATTGAACAATTAGAATTTTAATCGGACTAAAAATCTTTAAAATTAAATATCTCAAGAACACGAATTAACGCCTCTTTGTAAATTTGATATATTTTAAAGGAAGGTTAGAACTATAGTTAAAAAATAAAAAAAGTTAAAATTTAATTGATTTTCAGATTTTTTGTTAATGGAAGTTGTTTGAAAAAATGAAGAAAAATTGGGCCGCACTAAAATTCAGCCGCACTAAAAGTCTTTAAAATTAAATATCTCAAGAACAAGAATTTTAACCTCTTTGTAAATTTGATATATTTTAGAATAAAGATAGAACTATTTTCAGAAAAAAAAAAATATTGCGACGCTGATGCATAGGCTGACTTCACCACAGCTCTGGAAACATAGTGTTCTGGATATATAATGAGCTAATATCCATAAAATACTTTAATTAAAAGCTAACCAATATTCGTCGCCTTAATAATGAAACAACGTATGCTATTTATACGTTGTTTTTATATTATAGGTGCGCTGCATTCCCCATAAGGGTATCTTTGAATTGGTGTTTTTACATTTTCGAATTATTTTATGACTGGGGGTAAGAATTAATAAATTATAAATTAACGTCCATGCAAATGCATGCGCACATCAAACTTTAAACTCAAATATCTCGAAACTATACTTTTGCGTATACGTTATTTCATTATTAAAGCGACGTATTATGGACTTCGTAGTTCTAATAATAAAAATATTAAAGCAGGCAGTAGTATTCCAACAAACATAAATTCTGTTGTACCCCCCACCACTTTGTTCACTATCGCTAAAAAAACTAATCAGTTCCTTGCCATACATATTTGCATCTTTTTGCAAAGTGTAATCAAAATTACTTAACGAACGAATGTTGTATGTTTCCAACAAACATTGAAACAATAAACAGGTGTTCGGGAGGACCCCACCACTTATCCCAATATTGTCCAAAAACTAGTCAATTCTTTGTCAATAAAGTCTTTATCTTTTTTCAAAGTGCCATTAAAATTGATTAATGAATGAAATCTGTATGCTCCCAACAAACTTTAAAAACCAAGTCTAAAAAGTCAGCAGTTGTATGGTAGATCCCCCGCCACTTTGATCAATGTGTCCCAAAAGATGATAATTATCTTCTTACACTAATTGAAATTTTTCCATAAGTTTTATCATAATCACTTCATTATTGTAGGCTGTAGTGTGCATAAAGATACTGAAAAAACTGCCAACAAGTAAAAAAAATTTTTTTTTACCGGAAGCAAAAAACCGGAAGTTGGGATGCAGAATTTTTGTAAATCATACTAAATGCTTATGTACAAAGTTTCATCCAATTCGATTATCAGGTACAGATGTTATTGAGCTTTCAAAAAAACAGGTGCTCCAGGGACCCCCCACCACTTTGTTCACTTTCGCTCAAAAACTAATCAGTTCTTTGTCATATATGTTTGCATCTTTTTCCAAAGTGTCATCAAAATTCGTTCACGAACGAATGCTGTGTGCTCCCAACAAACATTGAAAAAAGTGTGACACATTAAACAGGTGTTCGGGAGGACCCCAGCACTTCTTCCAATATTATCCAAAAACTAATCAGTTCTTTGTTACTTAAGTCTCCATCATTTGCCAAAGTGTCATTAAAATTGAATAATGAATGAAGTCTGTATGCTCCCAACAAACTTAAAAAACAAAATGTGAAAAGTCAGCATTTGTATGGTAGACCCCCCACCACTTTGATCAATGTGTCCTAAAACATAATAATTATCTTTTCACACTAATTGGAACCCTATTCCATAAGTTTCATCATATTTACTTCATTATTGTAGGCTGTAGTGTGCATAAAGACACTGAAAAAACTTCAAAAAAGTACAAAAAAATTTTTTTTACCGGAAGTGAAAAACCGGAAGTTGGGATGCAGAACTATTTTAAACCGTACTACATACTCATGTACCAAGTTTCATCCAATTCGCTTATCACGTACAGAAGTTATAGAGCTTTCAAAAAAACAGGTGCTCCAGGGACCCCCCACCACTTTGTTCACTATCGCTCAAAAACTAATCAGTTCTTTGCCATACATGTTTGCATCTTTTTCCAAAGTGTCATCAAAATTCGTTCACGAACGAATGCTGTGTGCTCCCAACAAACATTGAAAAAAGTGTGACACATTAAACAGGTGTTCGGGAGGACCCCCACCACTTATTCCAATATTATCCAAAAACTAATCAGTTCTTTATTACTTAAGTCTCCATCATTTGCCAAAGTGTCATTAAAATTGAATAATGAATGAAGTCTGTATGCTCCCAACAAGCTTAAAAAACAAAGTGTGAAAAGTCAGCATTTGTATGGTAGACCCCCACCACTTTGATCAATGTGTCCCAAAACATGATAATTATCTTTTCACACTAATTGGAACCCTATTCCATAAGTTTCATCATAATCACTTCATTATTGTAGGCTGTAGTGTGCATAAAGACACTGAAATAACTTCAAAAAAGTACAAAAAAAATTTTTTTACCGGAAGTGAAAAACCGGAAGTTGGGATGCAGAACTATTTTAAACCGTACTACATACTCATGTACCAAGTTTCATCCAATTCGCTTATCAGGTACAGAAGTTATAGAGCTTTCAAAAAAACAGGTGCTCCAGGGACCCCCAGCACTTTGTTCACTATCGCTCAAAAACTAATCAGTTCTTTGTCATACATGTTTGCATATTTTTCCAAAGTGTCATCAAAATTCATTCACGAATGAATGTTTTATGCTCCCAACAAACATAAAAACTTTGTGGAAAAAACCACCTGTTGTATGGTGGACCCCCCAACCCTTTATCCAATGTGCTCCAAAAGCTGATAAAATCTTTCTCATGTTATTTAAAAGCTTTTCGCAACGTTTCATGAAAATCGATCGGTAATTGTATGCTACAGTAGGGATAAACACCTGAAATAAAAACTTTTTAACCGGAAGTGACAAACCGGAAGTTGGTATGCAGAAATATTGGAAACAGTATTAAAACCTTATATACTAAGTTTCAATAAGATCATAGATCGAGATCAGAAGTTATTCAAGATTTAAACTTAGAGGTGTTCGGGAGACCCCCCCGCCATTTTGTCCAAATTTAAAATGAATCCAGATCTTCTATTTTCAAGTGAACCTGTATCATTTGCCAAAGTTTCATCAAGATCCTATGCAGAAAACCCACCCACCCACCCACCCACCCACACACAGACGTACACCAAAATTTTTATTGGCTATTTGGATAGAGGATGGTCCAAAACAAAAGAAAAAACAAAATTTGGGGTATGTAAGATTTTTTTTTTTCACGATAGATTGCATTACTTCACACAATTTAAAATTGTGGTGAAGTAAAAATTAATTTAATTTCAATTGATCTTCGACCCTAGCGCCATCTTTAAAAAAGTTTTTTTAATATTTTTATTTGAAAATTAATTATAAAAACAATAAATGAATTTTTTTTCAAAGGACTAACTAATCATCTATCAAACAAAAAAAAGTTTGATGAAATCGGTATAGCCGTTTTTGAGCAATTTAATTTCAAAGTTACATCGGATTGGCAGAATTTTCATTTTTCATGCATGTTGGGGTGCCCCCTATGCTCAAACTAAGTAACGGGATGAATGGAAGTTGATTACGTCAAAATCCCTCCGTGCGATGTAAACGCCGATGGCTGATTAGAAATACCAACTGACAGCATACGTTCCCTTTCGGAACAGTATAACCGGCAGGCTGGGGTTGAAGATGCTGGGTGATTGACGTAGCCTCCGAACATCTGAAGACAAGAGGTTGTCCATGAAATTTAGGTTAAATAGGACATTGAAAATGTCTTCAGCTATACGATGTTTCACCCAACCGAACATCTGAAAATAACCCGCCGGTAATAGCTGGTGCCCAAATCGGCTCATTATAAGCCAATTTAATTGGTTTCTGTAATTTTAATATTTATGTATCGTTTCGCATGAGATTTCATGTAATCTTAGTTTATCTCCATTTAAAAAATTTCAAGTTTTTCTAAGCAATTCACCTTCAAACAGGTTTATAATTAGTGACTTCGCATCATGAATTCCATAAATTGTAGAGTTCGTGATGTTAGGTTGTCACGAATTCCGGTAGAATTTTATTGTTCGGTTTTACATGCTAGTGTAGTATCGCATTGTGTTATCCATCGCGATGTGAATACATAATATTTGTTGGACTACACTTATAGTTCGTTTGCAGTGTGTGTAACACCACGATATCTCATAACTGATTGATTAGGTGTGTCAACACAGCTGTACGGTATTAATTGAAGGCTTTTCACTGTATGATGAGGATCACTATTCGCGCACTTACCTTGTTCATTTCGGTGTTTTGATCAGTAGTGTCAGTTTGGACAGAGTCACCTTATGGACAGAGTCACTCCAATCACCTTATGTTGTAATGTGGTTTTACCTACGCACACTTACTTTATCCACTTTCAGTGTTATGAGTTGTAGTACATTCGTTTCTTAACAAATTTTATTTTCCACCTCAAACCAAAGATTTTGTTTGTTGTAAATGATATTTTTCCGCCCACCAAACTTGTCCGCAGTAGTTTTTGATCATTGGTGTTAGTCATGAAATCATCCTTCTGGTCAACCCAAATTTTTGCGTTTTCTAATAATATCTTAATAAATATCGATTCTACCAAAACCCCACCCCAGTCTGAGCAAAAGTCGTGGAATGACTACCTGTAGCCACACTAAACGCATCCCGATATTTCTTATAATTCCGGCGGGTTATTTCTAGATGTTCGGAAATGCGAAATACTTAGCTGTAGACTTTTCAATGTCCCATCTAAATTTCAATTTCATGGACCATCTCTTGGCCTCCGATGTTTGGAGGCTATGTTAATCACCCATCGCGTTTAACCCCAGCCTGCCGGTAATAACAGACACTTCCCAAAATAATTTATTTTAGTTATAACTGTTGTATAAAAACCTTGCGGAATGTTAAAAACGTTAAGACGTTAACCATTTTTAGTCTTGGGGTCCAGATGGTATGAGACCTGTGGACATTCAACAAAGGATTTTATGGAAATAACCTTAAATCGTTTTACAAAACAAGACAATTTAATATAAAATCTTATATCGAAGTGCAATTAAAATTAAAATAAAATTACTTGTCCACCTTCTGTTACCTACCCGTAATCAAGTGTTCTTGCTTGCGCAAGGTTGTTTTCCATAAAAAAATTGATAAAAATTGATTTTACGTAAAAAAATTACAAATTTTGTCATTGGTCTAACAGACACATTTAAAAAAAAATTTGGGCAGACAGTAATAGTAACCAAAAATATAAAAAAATTAGAAAACTCAAATCTAGAAAATCAGATGTTCAAAAAATATGGAAGATGGTCATAAAGTTTGAAACAAAGAAATTTTAAAGAAGGAAAACGAAAAGAGAGAAATCTAAAAAACTGAAGTACTAGAAAGTGAAAAGTGTCAGTGTCAGTGTCAGTTAATCCAGAATCTTCGAACAATAAAACATCAGAAATATATTTCTTATTTTCATTTATAGCCCATTAAATCTTATTGTTTTTTTTATTGGTCCGTTAAACAACGAAGCATACCAAAACCATATCATCTCCATTAATTTCAAAACAAACGAAAGAAATACATCAAAGATAAAACAAAAGCATATTTTGTCAACTAATAAATATAAAAAACTGACCCATTTAAATCTTCCCATATCCATGATTCAGGAAAATCCTTTCTTATAGTCACTTGAACTTCTTTAACTTCGCTTTGTTTTTCAGTATTTTCATTTTGGGGTATAGTTGTTGATGTATAATACGTAGGAGGAACCGTTGTTGTATATAACGCCAGTGTGTAATAATCTAAAAATTATTTGTAAAATGAAAAAATGGATAACTTCGAAGTAACTAATCGATACTTTTTGGTATTTGTAACTTATTCTAATTAGAAGGAACACAAATTAGAATTTATCTCATTCAAATTTATTTTTGCATATTTGCATTTTGCAAGATATTGTGCTATTCTAGATTTTCTTCATAAAAGGTTGACAAATACATCTAAATCTAGGAAACAATTTACTTTACTTTACACATACCTGGTCATGAAGGTAAAGTCGTTAGTCCAGCCAGGTAGGGTACAATAACACAAATTTGGTACAAATGTTATTCCCGCAAGAATGAAAGAAAAAATGAAGACGAAATGGCATAATACCCGTGGTATTACATGTATATAGCGTTCAAAAAAACAAATTGAGTGTTCAGTCAAAAGCTAGGCGGGAAGTCTAGTCGCCTAGGAGTAAACAGCTTGAGTACCTGGAGTGACAAACCTTTTGGGTCACAGTAGAAGAGTTCAATACATAGATTTAACTAACTATGTATCCATCTATCAGGGGATAGGGGGTAAGGGGTTTGGCATACTTATCCAAGAAATAAGCTTAGTTAAGAAGGTCTTAGTTAACTGGTCCATTAATGGTGAACAGTACTTGGTTATTGTTATTAGACCAGTACTACAACCATGAATTGGCCGATCTATGTCATTTGCTTAAAATTAAAAGTAAAATCCATTTTACAAATGTATATTTGAAAAATTTTAACAAATTTTCTAGTTTAGTTATCGCTTCTCAGCTGAAAGACAAGTTTTAAATTTTTTTTGTTAGACATTTTTATTTTTTAAATTATTAAATTATTTTGTATTTAATGTATTTAAATTTACCTATGATAATATTATATATTTTTTTAATGGCCCAGCCATGACGGCCAGTGCTGCAATACTGGTCATCATTATTGGTTCGTTACTCAGCCAACTGTACAATCTTGTATGGGGCATTTCTGTTTTTATCTGGCATATAAATTGCAGCCATTTCTTGTCCGAATTTATCATCCGGTAAAATTATGTTAATGGCCAAGTCATGGTTGCCAGTACTCAGCCATTGCTGCGTTACTGGTCACCATTAATGGACCATTACTGGACCAGTTGTACAACATTGTATGGGATTGATTGAAAATGTCAAAACTATTTTAAATCAGGTCATTACTGTTATGCCCGCCAAATTACGTGTTGTTAAACATGTATCATTTACGATTAAGGTTCTGTATAGGGTGTGTTGACTGAAATTTAGGGCTTGACAGTTCAAACAACCAAAAAGTTGCGCTAACAGCAAAGGCTGAATTTCACGTTAACACAGTTTATATTTTCCATCCTTGAGCTAACAAACAACATGTTTTGCATTATCGTTGTTTTACATTTAACAGATCACCATACAAATAACTTTTTGCCTCACCCTCAGCTATTATATGCATTTTGCATTAACATTTTTATCAATAACCATTAGCACACCTGACTTTTTTTTGTAACATCAAGGTTATAATGATTTTTGTTATATATACTTGCAATCTATTTGCAATGTTTAAATATGGAAAAAATGAAACGAAAGAATTGCTACGTTTGGATTTCTCTTTTTTCATTTTATCATAATGAAACGAAATATTATAAATAGAAATGAAATATTAGATTACATGAACATATTTAATTGAGAAACGGGCGGTTCTTACTTTTGTTTATGTTATATAAATCGATAGAAAAACAAGAAAAGCGTTATGGAAAAAAATGAGACAATCTGTTATTAAATAGTTTCGTTCTAAATTATAAATGTATTGGTTGCAATCCTATGTACGACGAGAAAAGATATGCGAATCAACTCTCTTACTCCCTCATGCTTATTTTATTTTTAAAAATATATAAAAAAGAGATATTCTTCAAGTTTTTGGAGTTGTAATTTGAAATTAAAACAAAAATTATTGTTTAAAGTTGTAAATTAAAATTTAAAACAGAAATGGTAAAATTCTTAACCATAATTCTTAACCCAATCTTTATACTTACTACCACAAACTTTTTTATTTAATTATAAATTTAAAACAATTCTAAATATAAAATGCCAGAAAATATTGAATTTCCCATAATATTGCTAATTTTTATAAAATAAATTACAATAATTATGAGAGTGATTTAATTTTATTGAATTATTTCCTGTAATTATTTAAGTTAAATATTTTATAAAGGACAAGCAATATTTTCTAATGACATGAAGAGATATTTATGTTATGTAATCATTCACAAAGTATATTATATAAATTGGTTGAAAAACTTTTAACATTGTTGACAATTTTATTTTGCATTGATGAAATTTCAAAAACTATGTTTAATTATAAAAAAAAAATCAAAATATCATTTTTTATCTTTACACAGCCGCAGGGAGGGAGAAACTATAATTTTTTATGTTATTGTTTTTTTCTTGTAAATAAAAAAAAAACTCATTAATTGTACATTTTTGAATCAAATTTCAAAAGCTACGCACCTCTATGGACAGAAATAACGGTTTCTCAGAGAGAAAAATAAACAAACAAGAAACGATTTGACAGATGTGAATGCACGTTAAATATTAGTTGGAGTGATCGGTTGTTTCAAAGTCTTGTAAATGTTATTGTTTGTTTTTCTTATTGGTTTTCTAAGTAGATTTCCTGTTCAGCAGTGGACCATACCAAAATCATATCATATGCATTCAGTTCTTAAAAACCCAAAGAAAGAAATATATAGAAGCTGGCAGTTTACAATAGAAGTTCAATTTCCATTTAAATCTTCCCATATAATTTCCCGGGAAATTCTTTTCTTATAGTCAATTGAACTTCTTTAACTTCGCTCTGTATTTCAATATATTCATTTTGGGGCATATTTATTGTATAATATGTAGTAATACGAGGAGGTGCTGTTGTATAAAGCGGCTAGGTGTAGTCTAAAATAATATTTTTGAATGCAGAAATTCATATCTTTAATATAACTAATCGATACTCTTTGATATTTGTAGTTGATACGAACTAGAGAAACACGAGCTAGAATAAATCTCATTGAAATTCATTTTTCCATGAACATAACAAGATATTGTGCTAGATTTGCTTGATAAAAAAATGACGATGATGAGATAAGCTTAAGCCGACAAATATACATTATAGTAAATCGTAATTTTTACACATAGACAGAAAATTTTGCAAAGCTTTTAGTCTTCATACACCAAAAAAATTACAAACAACAAACCAATTAATTGTAATAGAAGTAATAGTTTACCCATGTAATTCCTCCCATATCCATGTTTCTGGAAAATCTTTTCTAACGTTCACAGTGTCTTGTGGTTTTTGCTCCTCAGTTTCTCTGGCAACATCATTTAGAGAAAACTCAGCTGATAAAATATGAAAATCTAGTTCAGCTTTAAATTAAAAGAAATGATTAGGAAACCTTAGTGATATGACCTTAAAATGATATTCGGTTTAACTTAAATTTAAAAGGTGTTCTGTATTGTAAAAATGGTCAAGAAAGAAGTTACAACTTTTGAAATCATACTAAATGTTTATCCGACAAGATTTAGTGAAACCGGACTTTGAACTTCAAGTAATTAAAGCTTAAAATGCAGGTTTTCAGACAACATCGTCACCCCTTTTAGGGAGGGAGGTATGGGCGACATTTGTTTAGATGGGGCTGGGCTCTCTTGGCTACTAGCTAATTAATACAATGACTGTCCATGGTATTAACCCGAAAGGATTAGAAACATTTTCCCAACGTTCTCTGAGAAATAAAACCATCATCACTTATTCATGGTCCTTTGAGCCGGAAATATGGTTAAAAAACAAACTGAAAATAAAAGTTGTGTTTTGGAAAACACTAAAAGAAAAAACAGTAATTCAAAAAAATTTACTTTAAACAGCTGATTGGATATAAAAAACGAATCATTTTCATACATATCCTGAATCTGTCACAAATAGAGAACTAGAGTTTGTGAGTATTAATCAATTTTCTTTGAGGAATTTACTAACGGTGATTTTAACGTTTTAAAGATTAAAATTATCTTGAGGATTAAGATTATTTTGAAGATGTAAGTCTCGGAAAAGCGACAGTCCTACATCTTCTTCCTTCTACATTGATGGTGCGGTGTAGCGTGCGAAGTTTGCAGTTTAAGGCAAAATCGTTTTGATTCGATTTGATTTGATCCGCAAACGCTTGTTCATCAATAATTTATTTGTAAAATACTATGGAATGTTAAAATGTCCAGATTTAACTTTCACTTTTTTGACATTTCTCAAATTTGTTGTTTCTAAAACTAGGTTTCGTGAATAGTAAGAGCGGAAAGGATGATGGCTGTACCAGAAGTAGGTAGTAATTTTGAAAGGTGAGAAACCTTGAGTGGTCGGCACCTATAAGTGATACTGTATTATAATTGTATTAAAAAAACCGTTAAGTAATGATGAGTAATGAATAATAGGTACGGCTGAAAAATTTCAACTTGTTGCAGACTAAATGTCGTTTTTTTTTAAATCAAATAAATAATTTTTAAAAAGAATAATTTACACTGAACGGAGAAGCTTTCTAAAAATATTTCTCATGTCGTATTGAACTTTGTTTTTTATAAGAGTTGTAATTATTGAAAAGAAGGATTTGCAACAAATAGAAAAGCTTTCTTCTCAATTTTCTAGACCAATAGGAGCAGTTGGGTTATAAAATATCAGCTCGTGTCAGTTGTAATTATTAAAAATTACATATTGGCCGATAAAGTTTCGTTTTTTCGCAAAAATTATTGTTGAACGCTAAATGCAAATGATTTGGAAATGTTTGCTGAGTGCATCTTTTTCAATTTATTATTTTTTTATGTTATTTTGTGATATGTTATAATTTTCGTACAAGGCTAGATGTTTCGGATTAGTTTTGTAATACATTTCTAAATAGAAATAAAATCCTTACTACTTATGCAAAGAGTTTTTTGTTTATGCCTTATAATTTTTTGAAAACCATATAAAGACCATTAGATGTCGATAGAAAACAAGAACCGAAAATGATATTTCGTTCAGAGGGTAAAAATTATACTGTGAAGTGGACATATTTCTATTAATAATTTTAAAGTAATCAAATTATTATTTCGTAAAAGAATTTCAAGCTTTAATACAAGTAGAATAACGACTAAGTACCAAAATATCCAGCTACGGAAAATCAATCTAAAACTACACAAGCGTTTGACAATTACCCATTCACATCAGCCCATATCCATGTTTCTGGAAATTCTTTTCTAACAATTAATTTCGCATTTTTATAATCATGTAAATTATTTATTTCAGTCACACTTTCGAAATATTCAAATTCAGCAACATTAAGTGTTGTATAAAATATTTCCTCTTCAAGTAGTCCTTCCTCGGTCGATTCTTCTTCTATATATAAGAATTATAAAAATATAAGAACGTTGGCATATGATAAAATCCTGCTTCTACCAAGGACTAAATCACTAGAAATGAATGTATTCAATTGAATAGAATGAAAAATTGCTTTGAAAAGCGATAGATCTGTAACAAAAGTTTTATTTCAATTCCGGTCTGTTCGGGAATCGAGCCGGGGTCCTTCTGATCATAGTTACCAGATAAAATTTGTTTTTAGACGATCGACTTAACATCACAATTATTTTAATTCATTTTTAGTGTCAATTTTTGTCTTATTTTATTTATTTTACGAACACGTTTTACCGTTCTTCATACTTCAACCAAGTTGACATTGAATGAAGAACATTATGGATCTACGAATATGGGAGACTAACCAATTTAAATTCGAGATTTTTATCTATACAATAGCAATTTATCTCGTCACTGGTCGAGTTGGTTAAATGGTTAACCATGAACTCTGATCAGAAGGACGCCGGTTAGATTCCCGAACCGACCGGAATTGAGATAAAACTTTTGTTACGGATCTTTCGCTTTTCAAAGCAATTTTTCATTCTATTCAATACATTCATTTCAAGTGATTTATAATTCTAAACTACATAATGGTTAGATCCATTGCTATCGTATGGGTAAAAATCTTAATAAAATCTTGAATAAAAATGGTCTGTTGAAACATAATTTTTTACTTCAACAAATAAACTTCATACATGATCATGATTCATGATACTGGGCGAATTCAAAATTTTGTTGTCGAGCGTTATGGAACAAAGCTTGGTCAAGAAAATATTATATATATTGGACTAGCAGAATTCAATAATCTGCCCGATGAGTTGAGGCTTGAGAATCGATATGCAGTGTTTAAATCTGGTCTTAAGAAATTTTTTTGCAAACTCAAATGTATAAAGCTGGATCTAATGAAAGTAGTAAATAATACTGAAATATTAATGACAACCATATTTGATATTCAATTATATAATTTTTTAGTAACTAATTGATGTATTATATTTAAGTGTTAAAAAGATCGATAATTTGTAAATCTATAAAAGTAGTTTAAATACTTGTTTGCAGACAAACATTTAATGTTTTTGCGAACACAATGATATTATATTAATTTATACTGGATTATAAATTTATTTTTTTTGGTAATAAAGAAAAAAAACCATTCCAGTTCCTGCACAAACATCTAAGCAGACCAATACAGAAAAAGAAGGCATAAGCCATGCACTATTTTATAGAAACTAAAAAATATGATAAACTGACTCATCCAAGTTTTCCCATATCCACGATTCGGGAAAATCTTTTCTTATAGTTACTTCTTTAACTTCTTTCTCGGTTGATATTTAACGATTGTTGCGTAGGCGAAGAGTGTTTAGGAGGAACGGTCGTAATAAGCCATGTTCCGAGATGCGTGTTAGTGTCTAAAAAACGAAATTCATTCATATAAAAAGGAATATTATAATCAAAGTGGAATAAATTGCAATTATTTTCAATAAAATTTTTTTACATTAAGGTAACAAGATAGTGTGCTTGCGATGACTCGGTTTTGATCACATTAAAAAATTAGATACTATAAACCAAATTGAAACACTTATCATACGTACATGATTATGCTTATTGAATGATTATAAATCCCATTTTGGAACACCCTTCTATGATACATACATTTATATTTCCCCTTAATTAACAGCTAAATTTAAAACCAATGTAATTTGTAGAGTCATTATTTTACCTATCTAGTTCATTCCATATCCATGATTCTGGAAAATCTTTTCTAATAATCAGCTTGATTGGTGGTGTATTACTGAAATCGCTTAAGGACATCATTGAAGTCACAGTTTTAAATGCTAACATAGCTTTAGAGTAAAAAATAGTAAGTAAGCTGGTTTACATAATAATCTTAGTGGTATGCTACCAATAGTTGAGTTGTGATTTACCAGTATGCCAGTAATAAATAGCTTTCCATTTAGGGTTTGAATTTAAAACCCGTCACGACAACACATTTGAAAAATGAGGAGCTATAAGAGATTAAAATCAGAATGCCACGTAATCTTGTTCTACCTTCTGATTAAGGCATTTAATACCGGATCCCGAGTGTTTAATACCGATATTACAGATATTAACTTCTTGATTTGGATTTGATTTTTTGTAGCATTGTTGACGATTTTTGGAGGCTAAGTGAATTTTCAAAACTGACTCTCAATTTATATATGTTGTCCAACTCCAAAATAAATATTTTGGATGGGTCTGGAACCCTTGGGACAGTTGTTAAATATATTGAAATTAATTGGATGTGTTGTAAATGGTATTCGTTGATTACGGCTTTTGACTTGGTATGCCAAATTTGTTTTCGATTTTTAAATCCGTGTCGTCGTTTCTTTTCATTGTAGAACCCAAAACCCAGTCTGTAGAATTTAAAATATTTTCTGGTTTATCATACAGTTTTACGTCTTCTTGTAATTTGATAATATCGATCTTACAATGTCGAAGTGATAGATATAAAAATTATTACATTATATGTCGTTCCTTCATTTTTTCCTTCAATGAAGGAGCAACACAATACTCTAGATTCAATCAACATAACACTCTATGCCATTGATACTCCGGGGTAATTGTAAAATGTAATAAAATTATATTATTTTTCTTATAATTCGATGTTTTTCCAGCAGTTTATCTCCAAATAGCTAATGAATATACATTAGACTGATAGTTAAAAGCTAAATTTTCAGAGACGCCCCCTAAAAAATTCTTTGTGGTCAAAAAACCACAACGGCATCATTTTTTTTTAAATGAAAAGAACACGGCGCAAAATCATCGAAGTTGATTTTTTGATAAAATCGTTAATATCTCATAAAATACGCAAATGTAAAAAAAAATTACGTAATCTTTTTTTGTAGGAAATTTAATTCTCTACAACAAAGGTCCAAGTCATTTTTTCAAAATGATGATAAAAATTTTGAAGAAAAAGTAGTAATTTTGATTTTTTTTTCCACGATTATTTTTTTATACATTTTATTCCAAAGCATAAATAGAAAATTAGGACTTTTTCGTCATCTTTATTTTTTATGTTTTTTATAAATTACGAAAACTTACAAGTTCATTTTTAAAATATCATGAGAACTATATGTTTTAGGGAAAAAATGGTATAGATCTTTTTGGTAGAGAATTAAATTTCCTACGAAAGAAATTGTGTGGTTTTTTTGATATCTGCATATTGAAATCTACGAATTTTTCAAAAACTCCACTTCGATGATTTTGCGGCACGTGTTCTTTTGATTTAAAAACAAAATAGTTTTTTGACCACAAAGAATTTTTTTAGTGGGCGTCTCGGAAAATTTAGTTTTTAACGACCAGTCTAATATAGATTCAGTTGGTATCTGGTAAGGTGATTTGTTAACAAAATTGGGACGAAACAATTTAAACCTTTTCTAAAACTTTATATAGAATAGTTCTTAGAGTTCGACTGTTTTTATTGGACTGGATGAGGTCTTAAAAAATATGATTTATTGTGTATGACACATTTTGGAAAGTAGAACATATTTGCGCTGTTAAACTAAAATGAATTGTTGGTTGTAGACTTGTTGGCTCATTAGAGGTTTGAGGGTCTCTATCACTAGGTAAAATCATTATCAGACATACGTTCTTTAGGAATACGTTTCTTCATACGTTCTTTTTCAGAAATACGTGAGTCTGATCAATGAACTTTCTCCCTTAATGGACAATAAACTTTTTATCGCACTATGATCTTCCGTTGTCCGTTTTGCTTTTCATTTTAATCTAAAATCCCCGAAACATATTTTTGCTTATTCAACGAATACTCTAACTATCAACTGGCAATACTGGCCAATCATAGACTTGATTTTATAGTACATTCGGCACCGAAATAATAGTAATTAAAGCCTGAAAAATCCAAAGATAAAGCTTATAAGTTTTCGTGCAGTATATTATGCCGTATTCGTATACTGATTGAGGTAAAAGAAGTATATTATAATTTACAGCAATAGAAAAACCGTTAATTAGTTTCACATAAAGAACTACTCATAAAATTGTACCAGCTACATAAACAATTGTCCAATAATCCAATAATGAGAAATTTTACCAATCCAATTCATCCCATATCCATGTTTCTGGGAATTCTTTCCTTGTAATAATGTTCATAGGCTTATTATCAGCTTGCGAGTCTTCTAACTCTGCTTCTTCTTCGAATCTAATGTCAATTGGTGTTGAATAATATTCTTCTTCTGCTATATATATGGATATTTAAAGAATTCATATTCACGTCACTTCCAAAATAAATTTATAAAAATTTTCAATCGGCGACACAAAAATACTTAAGTATATTTATACTATTAAAAAACATTCATACGATATAAGGTGGGTGTTATACTATGTTAAATGATAAACAAAGATGCATGCAAGCTACAAAATTATAACAAAAAAAAAAGCTACATCGCACCTTATATTCACAATATCCTGCCACATCCATACTTCTGGAAATTCTTTTCGAATATTTACTTCAAGTGAATTTAAATTTTCGAATGAGGTTTTAAGAATTGGTGAATCAAGAGTATCATCACTGTAATCAAAATATAATTCGCCTCCTGAATCTCCTCCAAAAATTCTATCCGAGAGACCATGTACTATATTTAAAAATATTAAGATTGAATAGATGCGAAAACATTACAGATATTTTCAAGATTTCGTAAACAAAAAACGAACAAGTCTAGCCAACCGATCGTTTAAAAAAAATACAATAAAAAAGTATAAATACGTTGGTATTTTGATTTTGTGATAGAGAGTGGCATGACAATGAGCACCATTTATGGCGTAATAGAATGACAGCTGGCCTAAATTTCATTAAAGCCACTGTGATTATGTTTTTTACGATTACAGCATATCCTGTTGGCACATGTGTTGCCATAAACAGAAAACGTTTAAATTTACATAATTATATAGTTATGGTTCATTTCAAATGTGTTCAGATCCATCAGATCAAATTAATTCCATTAGAACTTTTATAAATTGATGAAGGAATTATTAAACATTTTTTCTGTTCTATTTAGAGAACAAATTTGTTTGCCATGATTTGAAATAAATTTTTATGTAACTTCATATTCCATAACGATAAAAATAAAAATTATTGTACTTACGATATTCTGGTTCTTTAGATTTGGCGTTGGTTAAAACGACTGTTCCAGCATCCTGCAATTAATAAAAAAATGTTGTTTTACATAAAATTAAAAAGAAAGACAGGATTATTTCGTAGAAATAATTATTTCACAGAATTGTAATTGGTCGTATTTCGATTCCTTTTCCATATTAATAATCAAAATCATCTAAACAATTCACTATCCTATTTCAGGTTTTACTTTATAACAAAATGAGAGAGAAAATGATAATGAATTTTTTTCTAATTCAACTGGCACTGTATTTTGAGATTTCGTCACGTGAATGCTAAATAAATATCAGAGGTAAAAGTGATCGACGTATATGTTGGAAAGAAACAAAAATAGAAAATTCTCGCTAATATGATATCAAGTAATCTGTTCGATGAAACCAATTGTTAGATTCATGATTAGATGAATTTTCAAGTCAAATATCATTTAGAATTTATTATTTTTATTTATATCGAAATCGACTCAAATTTTATTTATTTAGAATTAACTTATTTGTTGTTTAGTGTAATTAGTTTTACTGAAAATTGTTCAAATCATTGGGTGAAGTACAAATCAAACCGTTCAACAAACTATACTAAATGGCTTCATAAATTTAATGTAAATCAACAAGCCATCAAAAGAAAATTAATGCGATTGCTGAGCTCCAGAATACAAATAATTATTTGTGTGTAAATAAATTCGATCACAACATGAGGGATAAATTTCAAATTGTAAAATGCATTACAGTCAAAATAAACTAAAAGTAAAAAATCCACAATGATTAAAATGATGTGAATTGGAAATGTTTTTCCGGAAATAGACCATCAACTTCAGTCGATTTAACACTTGATTTAACACCTTCTTCGAACAAAACAAACGAAAACGTTTTTGATTGGTTCGCAAATAATGTTATTGCCGGCTCATTTGGAGCTGATTTAGTTGTTATGAACGCCACCAACTCTTAAATGGCGCCGAAACAGAGACAATCTTGTTATAAGAAAAAAAAAGCTAAACATTTAAAATTTACGACGTTTAACATCATAATAATACATGTGTAAAATTAATATAAAATTTAAAAAATACTCACAGTGAAAGCAGGGAAGCGTCGTCCACCAAAGTAGTATGATCGTTTTCCACGATATGGATACCATCTTTGTGATTGTTCTTCGAAATCTTTTAATGAATCAAATATTTTCGTTTGTTCTAAATCATTTCCTTTTTTCAATAATAAAACACTTTGATCAACCCCCAATAAGCCAACAAACGAATTTGGATTTGTTGAAACGGTTATATCAATATCTTCTCCTGGTTTCGATTGTGTTTTCGATAAATTAATTTTAACAGGATTTTGGAATACAGTTGGGAAAGTAACATCAATTTTATCTGATACAAAATCACCAGATTTGGAAATATAGTAAACATGAATTTTAGCTTTTGGTACCATGGAGAATGATGCCATAAATTTAAATTCAACTACTTTAGCGTTTGGTACATCGACTGTGTTTGAAACTAAAACATCACCACGTCCAATAATTTGATAGACAATTTGTTTCATGTCTTCGGTTGATGTAACTTGTACAACTACTTCTTTATTAACTTCTGGATTCTCTGTTTTTAGTTCAACTTGAATAAATTCATTGTCTTCGTTAGAGTCTTTATAAACTGAAAAATAATCCTGTGATACATCTAGGTATTTAGCTTTTATTACAAGCCGGAACCATTTTGGATCACAATCAATAACAATTTTTGCCATTCCATTTTCATTTAATGTTAATTCTTCACTCATGGGTGGTGGTTTAGGTGTTGTTGTTATACCAGTTTCTTCTTCAAGTTCACGCCAGTTATAGGGTCTGAATTGGTACGGTGGTTCATTGTTATATTCTACTCGAACTTTATTGGTTTTATCTTGAACAGGTGTTCCATCATGATGGTTAACCTTAATCCAAGCAACAAATTGAAGACCAGGCTTAAATTTACTGGTTTCCCCATCGATACTAATTGCATATTTCGATTTATGTATAGTAACAGTGGTTGTTCCGTTTTGTTTACGTCCTGTCAAAGCTTCTTCTACAACAGCTTCAATAACAACATCGCGTTCTGTTTCATCTTTTAATCCCAACTCATCGGCAATCGAAATTTCAACAACAGCTTTTCCATCAAGTGGTACAGTTTTACGTGTAATCAGTTGTTTCTCAAACGGTTGTAGGCTTCCAACATAAACTGTAGGATATGCAGTTACAGTAACTTCTCCTTTTACATATTTACCATATGTATATTTTGAACGTATCACAGCTTTGATTTTTGAGTCCTTAAAAGCAGCGTGACGTGATGCATCAACAATTACTTCAAATTTAGGTAAAACATATTCATCAACTTCAAAATCTTTTGTTGCTTTTTCATTCTCTACTTCAATATTGATAGTCCATTTTCCTAAGTTAGGATCGCTAGATAATGGTAATTCAGCAGAGAACACACCTTTAGTTGTTTTTAAATTTTTCCATTGTTTAATACGATTTTGCCCTGGATCCTACAAAACAATTAAAAAAATTATTAACATAAATTTGAATTTTCCGTTGATATTGTTTCACTTACAGAAATAAATATTTCACTCGATTTAGTTACATCAATGCCTTTTAGATTTGCATCTAAGAATAAAACACGGAATCTTAGAGTATCGCCAGGTTTGTAAATTGATTTATCGGTTTGCACAAAAATATTGAATTCCTTAACATTATAACTTAAATCGGTTTCATTTTCGAATTCCAATCCATTTATCCCTTTTCCATATAATTTATACTCTCCTGGTAATAATGATCCAATTTTAAGTGGAACCGTTTGAGTGGTGTCTGGTAATAGTGTGATTAGTTTCGAATTATCATATTGTGAATCGGTATCAGTTAAATTTGCTTTAATTCCAATTTTCATATCAACAGGACCTTTGAGATTTAAGGATGACACAGCAACATGATATTCAGAATTGGCACGAACAGTAGTGGCACCGACTATCGTGTAATATCTGAAAAAAAGAACAAACACATTTGAGATTAGTTTTACAAAGAATCGAAAACGACTCCCCGAATTTAATTCCAACAGTCGTTTACAATTTCCAAGTTTGCCTCTGCATGGTTTTAGTTTAGTGGTCATTTATTTTTGTTTTTAAGTTATACAACTTTTGTTTCTTTATTTTTGATGTTTGTTATTAAGAAGTTAGCAGATGAAAACCAGTTTTCAGTTTTTATGTTATAACATGCATTCAAGATTTTTATAGTTTCTTCTTGATTAGGATTGATCTAAGTTTTAAAATAACCTTGCAGTAAAATTACCAACTTATTTATTTATCAGTTTGTCCAACATTTTAATCAATTAAAAAAAAAGAATATTTGACAAAGGTTATGGGAGTCACAATACCAGATAAGTATTTATTTGAAAAAAAAAAAAAAATAAACACGTTTTAAAATCTTACATAATAACTCTTAGTATCACTTGCCAAAGATTAAATAAATCTTATAATTCGTCTTATTTGTTAGTTTTTCATTCTTGATATTTACTGTTTCTATGAAACAAGCTTGAGCTTTCGGTAAAAAAAAACATGTTTCTAAGATAATAAAAAAAAACTTTAGTTATAACACAAAAGTGAAATCAAATGACCGCTAGCGTTAGGTCAAACATAAACTCAAGACAAGCTTTTATTTTCAACCATAAACTTGATATGTTAACTCGGTAGAAGAATGATTTTAAATCTTTTTTCTTTATTACAAAAACTTGATTTTAAATCTTAACTTGTCATCAATTATCGAATGTTGTAGACAGTACTGAAAATATTTCCGACAGATTTAGAAGCAATCGGAGATTTGCATTCGTATTTTGCATTTCGTTTAATGTGTTCAACATCAATCGTTTCGTTTAAGCATCATATCGGGCTCCAACTTTTTTCGTTGTTCAGATTTACAACCAGGCAACTAGTGTACGCTGCGCCGTTTAAAATCTTCTGTGACAATGACACTAATTCACAAGCAAATCGCTAAAAAAAATAAATTATTGCTATCCCCACGACATGCCATTATTGACGATTTAACTTGAATAATATAATACGATTGTTTGATTACACTGACAGAAGTATTTATGATATTCACAAGAATTGATAAATTAATTTTTAATCGTCACTTTAGGTATGAAACTATTCGAATTTTACCTACTAACGATGTTCACGGTCACATAGCTCTAAATTTTCGTGAAACTAGAGTGGTCCATTATTGCATCGATCGTTGAAGAATTGAAATCTATGTAGTTTGCGCACGACATTAGCTTAGCAGAGAAATAATTTCAAGCGAATGGCGGCTTTTTTTACAATGAACGCAGGAGGGGTCGATTTTGATCGACTATGATCAATGATCCACGGGTCTGACTAACCCAAGTACTCCAATCCTTGCCATTGACATATGAGTTAGCCTGAGATATCACATACCACTGGCAATGGCAGGAGATATCATTAGCCAAGATGATATCTTAGAATACTGGCGGACGAAGCTTAATTAGTCAACGTCATCACTCCCAGTGTTAGCTAGGAAGCGTTTCGTACAGCTCATTAGCTCATATAATTATGTGTAGGCTTTGTGTCTCGATTGAGGTGGTAAGCAGTGCGTCTGGGGTGCGCTGCATCAGTCAGATTATTGGCAATTAGTTATGTTTTGTTTTCTGCAAATTTTTCACAATTTGTTTTTCCCTAATTTCTTCATCTTATCAAAGTATTGGCATATGTCATATTTTATTGTATGATAAGATTTTTTGATACATATATGGCAGTACAACAGAAGAGATATAAGTCTGCAAGTGGTAAAGCAAATATGCGCAATCCACCCGCCCATAAAGCGGCATGTTCAGGGTATTTGCAGGGACAACACATATATGAACCAAAAACAAATTATAAAATACATGTTCAAAACATCTTCGAACTGAACGCTAGCCATGACCATGTGCAACATCATCTTGAGCACGACAAACCGAAGATTCTATTCATTACAGAAACATAAGTTTCTGAAAATTTGCTCTTTATAGAATCGCTTAATTCCAAATATAGGCTTGAATCAGCTTTCAAACTACATCAGGGCGTATGCGCATTCATTCATGAGATTGTTGCGTATACACGCTTTCCAAATTTTGATCTACGTAGTTATGGCTTCAAATTTCAATACCGATCCGCATGGAGGGATTAGTTTTTATTGTTTTGAAATTTATTTTATTTTTGATCTACGGGTGTGACAACCCCGCGTACTCCAGTCCCTGCTATTGACCCACGAGTTAACGTGAGATATCACATAGCACTGGCAATAGCAGTGAGATATCACTAGCCAAAGTGACATCTTAGGGGTGGTGGTGAAAGAACTGTATTCAGTCAACGGCAGCACCCTCAATCTTAGCTGTGAAATAATCCTTGATGATGAGGCGCTATTGCTTCCTTGAAGAAACGAGCCTTCATATAACTATGTGTTGGCTTTAATCATTAAGAAAAACGGTACGTGACAGGATCAAGGAATATGCAGCTGGCTGGATTATTGGCAACTACATTTTTGGTTTGTTTCAGCAAATTTTTGTAAAAATTTGCTATTTACTTTTCAATTTACTTTTATTTTCTCTTTTCTATCATAAAAAATTGGCCTATGTCATATTTTGTCAGTGATAGGATTTTTTGTTTAGTTATCCATTCTTTAACAAAAAATATAAAAAAACAAAAAAAGAAAGATTAACGTCCATCAACACCTTTTAACGTATGTTGTTGTGGGACCTTGGTCTTAAAATGGAATAGTTTGGCGAGATCCATAGTCTCAGGTGATTTCAATCCGCAGAGGTTTAAAAAAAGCGTTCATCAACACCTGAGGGCGCAAGTTGTTGTGGGACTTAGGTTTTAAAAGGTAATTATGTGTTGTTGTGACACATATTGTAAACCCTATAGCACAACACCTTTTATTTAAAAAAAAAAATGTGACACAATTAAAAAACGCAGTAGAATATAAAGAATCAGACGATTCAATGATTGAATACCATTTAAATGTTTGCTGAAAGTCTCACTAGAAAAGTTTGACAAGACAAATAATATTTGAATTCTAATATTTTAATACAAATATTACCTATACTTAACGTTCAACATTCAACATCCAACATCATACATGCAACATTCAACATCCAGCATCCAACATCAGTCATCTAACATTTAACAAGCAACATCCAACAACCAACATCCCACATTCAAGATCCAACATGCAGCATATAGTAGATATTTAACATCTCTTATCTATATCCTACATCCTACTTCCCACATCCTACATCCTACATCCTACATCCTACATCCTACATCCTACATGCTACATCCTACATCTTACATCCTACATCCTACATCCTACATCCTACATCCTACATCTTACATCCTACATCCTACATCCTACATCCTACATCCTACATCCTACATCCTACATCCTACATCCTACATCCTACATCCTACATCCTACATCCTACATCCTACATCCTACATCCTACATCCTACATCTTACATCCTACATCCTACATCCTACATCCTACATCCTACATCCTACATGCTACATCCTACATCCTACATCTTACATCCTACATCCTACATCCTACATCCTACATCCTACATCCTACATCCTACATCCTACATCCTACATCCTACATCCTACATCCTACATCCTACATCCTACATCCTACATCCTACATCCTACATCCTACATCCTACATCCTACATCCTACATCCTACATCCTACATCCTACATCCTACATCCTACATCCTACATCCTACATCCTACATCTTACATCCTACATCCTACATCCTACATCCTACATCCTACATCCTACATTATACATCCTACATCCTACATCCTACATCTTACATCTTACATCCTACATCCTATCCAAACGTTGAATATCCAACATTGAAAATTCTACTTCCGTTATCTAACATCCAACATTCAATATCTAACATTCAAAATCCAACATCCAACATCTGACATTCAACACCAACATTCAACATCCAACATACACCATCCAACATCCAACATTTAGCATGCAACATCCAACAACCAACATCCAAAATCCAAGAACCGACATGCAGCATACCGTATTCAACATCTATTATCTACATCCTACATCCTATATCTTAATTCCTACATTCATCATCCATCATCCTAAATCCTAAATCCTACATCTAACATCCTACAACCTACATCCTACATCCTACATCCTACATCCTGCATCCAACATCCTATATCCTACATCCTACATCCTACATCCTCCATCCTACATCCTACATCCCATATCCTATATCCTATATCCTACATCCTACATCCTACATCCTACATCCTACATCCTACATCCTACATCCTACATCTTACATCCTACATCCTACATCCTACATCCTACATCCTACATCCTACATCCTACATCCTACATCCTACATCCTACATCCTACATCCTACATCCTACATCCTACATCCTACATCCTACATCCTACATCCTACATCCTACATCCTACATCCTACATCCTACATCCTACATCCTACATCATTCATCCTACATCCTACATCCTACATCCCACATCCTTCATCCTACATCCTACATTCTACATCCTACATCCTACATCCTACATCCTACATCCTACATCCTACATCCTACATCCTACATCCTACATCCTACATCCTACATCCTACATCCTACATCCTACATCCTACATCCTACATCCTACATCTTACATCCTACATCCTACATCCTACATCCTACATCCTACATCCAACATCCTACATCCTACATCCTACATCTCACATCCTGAATTCTACATCCTACATCCTACCTCCTACATCCTACATCCCACATTCGACATCTTCCATCCTACACCCTACATCCTACATCATACACCTTAAATCCTACGTCATACATCCTACATCCTTTATCTATTATCCAAACATTAAATATCCAAAATTCAACATTCTACTTCCATAATCGAACATCCAACATCCAACATTCAACATCTAACATCTAACATCCAACATTCAACATTCAACACCCAAAATCAAACATCCAACTTCCAACATCCAACATCCAACATCCAACATCCAACATCCAACATCCAACATCCAACATCCAACATCCAACATCCAACATCCAACATCCAACATCCAACATCCAACATCCAACATCCAACATCCAACATCCAACATCCAACATCCAACATCCAACATCCAACATCCAACATCCAACATCCAACATCCAACATCCAACATCCAACATCCAACATCCAACATCCAACATCCAACGTCCAGAATCCAACATCCAACATCCAACATCCAACATCCAACATCCAACATCCAACATCCAACATCCAACATCCAACATCCAACATCCAACATCCAACATCCAACATCCAACATCCAACATCCAACATCCAATATCCAACATCCAACATCCAACATCCAACATCCAACATCCAACATCCAACATCCAACATCCAACATCCAACATCCAACATCCAACATCCAACATCCAACATCCAACATCCAACATCCAACATCAAACATCCAACATCCAACATCCAACATCCAACATCCAACATCCAACATCCAACATCCTACATCCAACATCCAACTTCCAACATCCAACCTCCAACCTCCAACATCCGACATCCAGCATTCAACATAAACCCTCCAGCATTCAACATCCAACATTCAAAATTCAACATCCAGCATTCAACATCCAACATTCCAACATCCAAAAACCAACATCCAAAATCCAACACCTATCATTTAACGCCCAACATCCAACATCTTATCCAACAGCCAACATTCAACCCCATACATGTAACACCCAATATTCAACATTTACAGATGCAGCATCCAAGATCTAACATACACCATATTGTATTCAACATTCTACATCTACATCCTATATCCAACATCCAACATCCAAACATATTATACTATCCAATATTAAATATCTAACATCTAGCATACAACCTACAGCACATCCTACTTCCAACATCTCACGTCAAACATTCAAAATCTACCATCCAATATCCAATATCCGACAAACAACATTCAACATCCAATATCCAATACCCAACATCCGACAACCAACATTCAACATCCAACATTCAACATCCAACATCTCACGTCCAACCAAACATCCAACATCTCTCGTCCATCTCACGTCTACCCAACATTCAACATCCAACATTCAATATCCAACATCTAACATCCAACATCAAACATTTAACCAAATAAAAGTAATCCCAACCGTAATCCCAAGTAAAAGACGTCGAAACATTAAGCATGCAACATGGACATGAAACACGTATTGATGAAACATAAAACATACATCAAATTATGCATAACAGAAAGATAAAGCTTATGTTGCAACTTTAATAATCGCGTAATATCGTTGTTTACAGATTCTAAACTTTGACTACTATTAACATTTGCTCGATGAACTTTAATGTTTTTTCCCGTAATCAACAAAATTACACAACATCAAATTAATATTATAATTGGTTCAAATATTGCGAATAGCAAAAGTTTCATGGAATTTCCATAGCAATTTTAAAATTACGATAACAATGAAAGCTAAATGAACTTGAAAGGGAAGAACCTAAAAGTGTAGATCAAAAACAAAAGATAAAAGCAGATGTTTTGATTTGCAACCGAGAAATAAAAAATTTGCAATAGTTTTGTGCAATAAAATTCAATACTTGTAAAACTATGAACAATATATGTACAAGTACATCATTCAATTATTATATATTGATAGAATTTTATGCGATATAATTATAATGAATAGGTGACATTGAAAGTCGGAATAGAAAAATATTATAATTAAAATAAATTAAAATATAATATTTAATTTACAATTTAAACAAACAGACCGTTAGAAAATTTTTTTCTTATATAATTTTTTGTATTGATTATAAGTGTTATCATTTCTTCGACTTGTTTGGGTT
Source organism: Diogma glabrata (assembly GCA_963693315.1). Lineage (NCBI taxonomy): Eukaryota > Metazoa > Arthropoda > Insecta > Diptera > Cylindrotomidae > Diogma > Diogma glabrata. Next base: position 19,363,068 of record OY856186.1, on the reverse strand, counting down.
TGAATTTGTAATTCACGTAATCGGTAATACGAAAGGTTATTTTGGTGATCATATCAATCAATTTGCTATTGGATTTGAATTGACTTTTGTCAAATCGGATCGTTGTTTCCGTTTAAATCTATAAGAAAATTTCGGCCTTATACTAGGTCAGTTGAGGTGCATTTGGGAATTTCATTAATAGATTTTCGTAAACTACGCGCTATAGGTGACATTTTTAGAGAACGATAGCAGCGTTATGCGGAGGGATAATAATTCCCGAAAGAACTTGCCATTTTCTTACAGCAGAATCTTACTTTGTTTTAGTTTGATTCATGGTATTAATGACAATCTATGCAATCTGTTTTATTGATATTACCATAGCTCATGGGCATATCAATATTTGATTATTTATTCAATCTTTATCCTTGAATTTCAATAAACGCTTTGATCAGTTAAGAAGACGAACGATTGCACTTAACACTCGATGGTATATTTTTAATTCTGAAAAATGCAGTTGTATCCAAGCAACTTTGTTTTCTCTATACAGATCAAATTGGAATCAATCGAAAATAGCTGTACGAGTACAAAAATAACTTCATAATATATGTATTTAAAGTTTGTTGTACATCTTAAGTTTACGTAAAAACCCACAAGGTAAACGTGAATTTTTATTTCTTTGTAAGTTTTATTATTGATTATTCTGTTTAAATTTTTGTTTGTGTTTAGGCTAGATTTACATAATATTCTTGTTTATTCTAAACTTATTCTTTACGATAGGGATAATATCAATCATAACAACGTTTACATCAACAATTTTCGGACACCTTACAAGAATAAATTGTTTGTTTTAATTTATAGAAAATACTTAAAGAAATTTGTGAATTGAAATATGAATTCGAAATAACATACGTAGGAGTGACTCAGTTAACGACATTTTGCATTTAATAAACAAATTTAACTTTAGATTACAAAAACTTATCGGAAATTTTCAAGGAAATACGAAATCTGTAGTATGAAGGTGATTGCAAATCTTATTTGTATTAACACCAAAAGACCACATATACGTTGAGAAATTGTTTGAAAATAAAAAAGTACAACGTTTCAACTTGATAGCAAAAACTTTTGGAACAGACGTGACTATATAAATCAATATCAACAAATAATTTTTACAACAACAAAAGGTGGCTCGAACCGAAAATAACATACATAAAGGAAATGCAGAAAAATTTTCTCTCCAATTTTTACAATTAGGCGAGGAAATAAAGCACATAAATAGGCCAAACCATAGCAAATGGGCAGAGTAAGATGGTTTTTTTGCATTCTATTCAGGAAGCCGTCAGGAAAGTTTGTTAACATAGCCACTTTTCGGTAAAAAAACCTCATCTCCTGGAACTTTCCATAAATACAGCTTGAAACTGATCGAAGCTCGTTACTCAGAGGTTTTTGGGGTCGCTGAACACGAATATGATGTCGGCGATGACCGTCGGAGTACCTTGGGCCCAGGGTGGGTAGGTCTTACTCATCTCCTGGAACTTTCCATTAATTCAGCTCGAAATTGATCGAAGATCGTTACTGGGGGGGTTTTGAGGCCGCTGAACACGAATATGATGTATGCGATGACCTTTGGAGTACCTAGGGGCCAGGGCGGGTTATATACACCTCATCTCCTGGAACCTTCCATAAATACAGCTCGAAATTGATCGAAGCTCGTTACTCAGAGGTTTTTGGGGTCGCTGAACACAAATTTGATGTCGGCGATGACCCTCTGGGTACATAGGGCCCAGGGTGGGTATGTCTTACTCATCTCCTTGAACTTTCCATAAATTCAGCTCGAAATTGATCGAAGCTCGTTACTCGGGGGTTTTTGGGTCGCTGAACACGAATATGATGTCGCCGAAGACCCTCGGACTACCTTGGGCCCAGGGCGGGTATGTCTAACTCAACTCCTGCAACTTTCCATTAATTCAGCTCAAAATTGATCGAAGATCGTTACTGGCGGGGTTTTGAGGCCGCTGAACACGAAAATGATGTCTGCGATGACCATTGGAGTACCTAGGGGCCAGGGCGGGTTATATACACCTCATCTCCTGGAACTTTCATTAAATACAGCTCGAAATTGATCGAAGCTCGTTACTCACAGGTTTTTGGGGCCGCTGAACACAAATTTGATGTCGGCGATGACCCTCGGGGTACCAAGGGCCCAGGGTGGGTATGTCTTACTCATCTCCTGGAACTTTCCATTAATTCAGCTCGAAATTGATCGAAGCTCGTTACTCGGGGGTTTTTGGGGTCGCTGAGCACGAATATGATGTCGACGACGACCTTGGAGTACCTAGAGCCCAGGGCGGGTATGTCTAACTCATCCCCTGGAACGTTCCATTAATTCAGCTCGAACTTGATCGAGGCTTGTTACTGGGGGTTTTGAGGCCGCTGAACACGAAAATGATGTATGCGATGACCTTTGGAGTACCTAGGGGCCAGGGCGGGTTATATGCACCTCATCTCCTGGAACTTTCCATAAATACAGCTTGAAATTGATCGAAGCTCGTTACTCAGAGGTTTTTGGGGTCGCTGAACACGAATATGATGTCGGTGATGACCGTCGGAGTACCTTGGGCCCAGGGCGGGTATGTCTACCTCAACTCCTGGAACTTTCCATTAATTCAGCTCGAAATTGATCGAAGATCGTTACTGGGAGGGTTTTGAGGCCGCTGAACACGAAAATGATGTCTGCGATGACCTTTGGAGTACCTAGGGGCCAGGGCGGGTTATATACACCTCATCTCCTGGAACTTTCCATAAATACAGCTTGTAACTGATCGAAGCTCGTTACTCAGAGGTTTTTGGGGTCGCTGAACACGAATATGATGTCGGCGATGACCGTCGGAGTACCTTGGGCCCAGGGTGGGTAGGTCTTACTCATCTCCTGGAACTTTCCATTAATTCAGCTCGAAATTGATCGAAGGTCGTTACTCGAGGTTTTTTGGGTCGCTGAACACGAATATGATGTCGGCGACGACCTTGGAGTACCTAGGGGCCAGGGCGGGTTATATACACCTCATCTCCTGGAACTTTCTATTAATTCAGCTCGAACTTGATCGAAGCTTGTTACTGGGGGGGTTTGTGGCCGCTGAACACGAATATGATGTCGACGATGACCATTGGAGTACCTGGGGCCCAGGGTGGGTATATTTAACTCATATCCAATAAGAATGACTCAGCCACCCGGTCCACTCCATATTATGAGCTTAATATTTTGTGCATGCAAAACAGACTGTGGTAATTCTTGTGGATGCCGAAAGCACGGATTAGCTTGCAATATTGCATGTAAAAATTGTGCAGGGTCAAACTGCACGAACATGGAAAAATTTACGGAATTACAATCTTCAGAAAATCTGGACGACGACTTTTTGGATGAAGAAAATAAATGCACGAACTTCGAAGAAAATGAATAAATTGTGTAAATCGAAATAAATAAAACATTTGTATTATAAAGACTTTACGGCTTTTTTTCCTTGATCATATTCGTCGAATAAATAAGATATAAATAAATAAGATTGTAACAAACAGATGGAAACTCTTTACTCTAGAATTTTTACAGCCACTGAAGTTCGAGCCCTAGATACTCCGGGGGTCATCATCGACATAATAGTGTTCAGCGGCCCCGAAACCCCCAAAGTAACGAGCTTCGATCAATTTCGAGCTATATTTATAGAAAGTTCAAGGAGATGAGGTGCATATAACCCGCCCTGGTCCCTAGGTGCTCCCGAGGTTTTTTGCCGAAAAGTGGCTATGTTTACAAATTTTCCTAACGGCTTTTTGAATCGAATGCAAAAAACCGCATCTCGATCCATCTTACTCTGCCAATTTGCTTAGGTTTAGTGCTTTATTTCCTCGTCTAAATGCATTAAATCTATAAAAAAAGAAAATGAGCAATTTTAAAAGTTCAAGATCAGTTTTTGAAGATATCCAAGATATGCTGCTCAGCAAGTGTGGTTTACATATCTAATTTAATTTAAACCCTTTGGTAGGCAGCTATAAGTAAAATTTACTTGTCAGCTCTATTTGTTCGCTTAGTCTAAAATTGATGGTCGTTTTTGGTTGACCAGTCTTAGTTTGTTTATTGTTCTTCACTAACTTTGAAATAGTTGTTGTTGAAAAAAGTAAATTATTCCATGTGAATGGGAACAAACAAAAATTTTTTTGTCTCAAAAATTGTCTCCATCAGAAAACAATTTTGGATTATTTTTAGATTTTTTGGCGAAACCCCTTACCAAAGTTCTTCATTTTGTAATTAATTTAATCCGTTTGAATTTTTTTTTTAAATATATCAGTCCGTTAATACTTTTCCTGAAGAATACGGTAAAAATATTAAAAAAAACTTTAAGGGTAGTTTTTTCCCGTATTTTGTGGTTTTAAAAATTAAAATCAATTTTTTGAAATGTATGACACTTTTTTTTAAATTTTTTTTTAAATTTTGTTTAGAATATGCACTTTCAAATAATTCTTATCGCGGAAGTAGAATTGATCTGAGCACTAGAAGGCGCTAAATGTAAAAAAAACAAAGTTTTAAAACTTTATGATTTTTTTTCTAGGAAATGGTACCATGTAGGAAAATTTTACCCATTATAATTTTGACTTAGAATTTTACGTTGATTACGAATATATTTTTCACTTTGCAAAACTCATCACTTTAAAATATATTGGCCGCCATGCCATATTGGAGCCTCCATTTTAAGTTTTTATAATTTGACACCGGATTTAGATTTAGTGACCGTGATTATTTTATAATACATTCTTTTATTTTTAATTGCCATTTTACAGCATAAGATATATCGTGAAAACTGGTTTCGAAAGTGGTTTTAGCATTCAGCACCCTCTAGCGCTCACATCAATACTACTTCCATCACGCGACAAGAATTATTTGAAAATGCGTATTTTAAACAAAATTTATGAAAAAAAAACCGAAATAATCGTATTTAACGGGTCAAATTCTAACGAACAAATTTTTTCTAAAAACAATTTTTAACCGCATTAAATTGCCTACAAAATGAAGACGTTTGTCGTTCTAGAAAAAAATTCAAATTTCTGAGCGTCACTGACGACTAGAGGGTTGGTTAAAAAATCTAAAAAATTTCCAAAACTGTTGTCAGATAAAGTACTATCAATCCCTAAAGTTTGGAGACCAAAAATTTTTTGTTTGTTCCCGTTCACGTGGAATACTCCATATGTTAGTATTTTGTTTGCTTGTTGCTGCTTTTTGAATTTTATTATAACTATAAAGTTTGTCAGTAATGAGAAGCAAAATATTTATATTTTACAATTTTCAAAGTTTGAAATTCCTGAAAGCTTAGATGTTTACAATTATAGTGTTTTATTTATTTATACAACAGTTGTACAGTTAAATATTATAATTTATCATTGGTAATGACTTTGCATAAAATTGTCATGAAATCAAAAATTTTATTTTTTAAATTTTGATTTTGTTTATCGCTATTTCTCGAATTCAAATATTACAACCACAAGTCTCGTGACTGTGACAAATCAAGATTGAGACAGTGGTTAGTGGTTAGTGGTTTATTTTACTTTTTCGGGTCTCTTTTACCTTTTATATGTCAAATACATCATAATGTTTGTTGTAAACCAACCAGTAAAGATAACCTACGCTAGCAAGTTATATTTCCTAACTTTAATTGATTTGTAGAACCAAAATTCTATGCAATACCGAATGATTTGCCTGTGTGAAAGCCTTGATTACCAAAACCTTTGACTTTAGAAATGATCAAGAAACATCATGGCGACAATACTGCTGCCCATAGTGTCATAAGTTTACAACTATGTTGTGTCTTGTTATACCTGCAAAGAGACAAAGGCGCCGAACCCGATTTTGCGTTCTGCGATGCAATTTCAGTTTATTACTGAACTTCCATGGCAAAGAGTCTTTATAGATTTTTTGGGACCGTATCGCCGTTCCAAACTCGAGAATACGGTAATATTGATTGTCCTTGATCATTTGTCTAAATTTGTATTACTCAAACCTCTTCAGAACGCAACGTCACCTAAGGTTAACGCCTTCTTGAAGAGTGATGTGTTTTTAACATATGGGGTACCAGAGTTATCAAGCTTTGAAATCCCTTCACATTCCCGATGAGACTATATTTTTCAGAGCATCTGGCCATACTCAGAACTCATGTTCAGGCAACAATATCACTTGAGTGACGCTGCTAATAGATTATCCGCAAAAATAGCGCCAAATTTTAAGCCAACAATAATAGAATCCAGGATTGGCATCGTACTATATCAATGTAAAAATCTGAATCGGGAATTTGAAGATATCAAAACATAAACTTTATCTTCTGCTTTTATATGTATTCAATATATAATATTACCTAAAATTTCGAGTTCGAATGAGACATAAAACAAAAATATAGGTAGAAGAAAAGCTATTATAATTCACTTACAAAAGATATTTCAATTAAAAACATTGTGTCTATAAATCAAAATTGTAATAAAATAAAATTAATAAAATCAAAGTAGTGTTAAACAAAAAAAACATTTTTTTTACTTTGTTTAAAATATAAATTCGATTTGATTCTGATTTTGAATCAACCTAAATTGAAACAACATTTTTTGGTGCCGAAACCCGGGACGCTGTAAACCACAAATATAACCAAGTGGTAAAGGAATTATTAGCAGAAACACGTGGATATTCTACTCATCATTCAACAGATAAGTATCCAGCCATATTAATTTTTCTAATTATCAACTTTTGTTTTTGCATCTTTGCATTCATTAAGTAATTTGGTTTCATTAAATTAAAGATTTATTTTAAAGTTATTTCAAACAAAAGTTAATAAATGATTGGATTTGATAAGAAATAAATATTTGATAAAGAAATAACATTGGTGATTGGATATTACTGCTTTTGACTAACAAATTATTTAATAAATAAATTAAAATAAAATCACGGTAAATCGAGTTATTATTCGAATTAAATCTTAATTAGTGAGTCTTTTAGTTTATTTGTGAGTTGGTAATTTCTTGAATTTTGAAAAATGAATAGATGTATGCGTACTAGAGATCGTGTAGTTAACCAATTAAAAGCAATTCAAAAATTTTGTGAAACCATTGATGATGATACAAAACTAGAAGCAATTCAAGTAAGAGAAGAAAGTTGTGAGAAGCTGTATAAAGATTATAATGATTATGAGGTAGAATTATTGGCATTTGATGAGTATGTATCGAGTAGTCAGGATATTGATACGTTATATTTAAATACGGTAGCCACACTAAAGGCGGCAATAAACACAAGGTCAGCCAATAGTAACACGGAAATACATGATTTAAATGCGACACTCGGACAATTTATTGATCAGCAACAGAGTGTACTACACGGAATAAATCAAACTCAAACGGTGCAATTACCTAAAATTAATATTGAACCGTTTTCAGGCGATTATAAGGTTTGGCCTTCATTTCATGATTTGTATTTGACAGCGGTGCATGAAAAAAGAAATATAACTGCGGTACATAAATTGCAAATTTTAAATGGTTTGTTGAGAGGTGAAGCTGCGGCTTTAATTCGACATATTAAAGTGACAGATCAAAACTACGAGGAAGCCTGGGACAAATTAGTCACTAGATATAATAAACCTAAGTCAATAATATGTTCAATGATTCAATTATTTTTAGAGCAAAAGAGTTGTCATTACGCAAACCATCGCGAATTACGTAAACTGTGTGATACATCCGACGAGGTTATTCGAGGCTTAAGAGCTATTGGAAATACAGCTGAAGCACGAGATCCGTGGCTAATTCATTTATTAGTAAGCAAGGTTGATTCAGATACCAGGCAGCTATGGGCTAAGGAGTCAGTGGATGATGAATTTCCAACATTTACAAGATTTCTCAAGTTTTTAGGATCTAGATGTGATGCTTTGGAATCCTGTGCTCCAGTTACACGACCAACAGGTACTAAGCCTAAAACTCTAAGGTCATTTAATACAACACATTCAACAAATTGGAACTGTATAGCCTGCAAGCAAGAACACTCTTTGTATAAATGCCCATTATTCAAAAGTATGAATGTTGAAAATCGGTTTAAAGTTATTGAAAATGCCAAGCGATGTACCAACTGCTTACGAGTAGGACATTTACAATCACAGTGTTTCTCACGATCTGTATGTTTAATATGCAAAATGCGTCATCATTCATTGCTACATAATAATCAACAATCAACAAGTCTTCACGCAACAACCAAAGATTTCACTTCATTCAACAATAATATTACAGCTTCAACTGATCCTGAGTCAATAATACAACAGGCTCATCAATCAACAAGCTTCAATCAACAACCACTACAATCAACATCGTTACCAACAGCAACAAATGAAACACAAACATTTCATGAAGTTCAAGCTCCCCTTAATACAATTCTACCTACTGCCTTGTTATATATTCAAGCAAGCAATGGGCAGTTTATGCTAGCTAGAGCACTACTTGATTCCGGATCTCAATCATCCTTTATATCTGAATCATGTATCCAACGCTTAGGTCTACAACGCAAATACTCTCGTATTCCAATATACGGCCTGGCAACTAGCTCAGCAGGAAAAACAAGAGGGACAACTACTATTACAATTAAATCACGTATAATCCCACATTATACTATTCTACTAAAGGCACATATAATTGAAAAAATCTCTTCACCATTACCATCTACTAAAATCTGCATCGCTGAAAATAGTGAAATATGGCAGCATGCATTGGCTGATCCTCAATTTAACACACCAGGTGCAGTGGACGTATTATTAGGGGCTGAATTCTTCTTGGATATTTTAGATGAAAAAAAAATAAAAATTCATAATCTGCCTGTACTACACGCTTCTAAATTCGGTTGGGCAATAGCGGGTAACATAGATCCAGAAGAAGGCGGTCGGAGCGTGCAAAACTTTAACGTTAATTTACCTGAAGCTAATTTTTCCAATGAGAATTTAATGGATTTATTAAAAAGATTTTGGCAAGTGGAAGAACTAGTTCACACCGCCGTGTCTAACAAAGAAAACGATCCATGTGAAATTTAGTATAGAAACACCACAACCCGAGCGTCTGATGGAAGATTTATTGTAAAATTACCTTTTCTTGAACCACGACCTTTATTAGGAAATTCTTTGGCTTCAGCAAAAACGAGAATGTTTGGAGTAGAAAAAAGATTTGCAAGAGATGCAGGATTTCATCGAGATTACAAATCTTTCATGCAGGAATATATACAACTAAATCAAATGGAACAAGTACCCTGGATAACACTGCCAAACGAAAACAAAAACAAATATTTTATGCCACACCATGCTATTTTCAAAGAAAGCACGACTATTAAAATGCGTGTTGTGTTTGATGCTTCGAGTAAAACAACAACAGCTGTCTCGTTAAACGACTGTTTACACACTGGACCAAAGTTGCAACCAAATTTAACCACAACACTGCTTCGTTTTCGTCAAAATGCCATTGCCATAAATGCTGATATTGAAAAAATGTATCGGCAAATTTTAGTTGATCCCACAGATGCCAATTTTCAATGTATTTTATGGCGAAATGATCCACAAGAAGAACTAAGTCCATACAAATGTAGGACTTTAACCTATGGAACAGCCTGTGCACCATTCTTAGCTATTAGAACGCTAGAAGAAACAACAATGAAATATGAAAACAAATATCCAAATGCAGTTAAGGTAATACGTAACAACTTCCATATGGACGATCTCTTAAGCGGCAGTGACACTGTAGAAAATGCCATTACCCTGAAGGCGCAAATAATGGAAATACTTAGGAGTGGAGGGTTTAAACTTCGCAAATGGAAATCCAATTCAACTGAGTTTTTAAAATCATTGGCTGTAGAGAACACGAAAGATAACCCTAAGCTTATAGAAGACGATCCAAGCACAAAGACGTTAGGTATTATGTGGTATCCACTCAAGGATATATTTACCTTTCAAATAAAATCGCAAATTAAAGATATCATTTGGACTAAGCGCAAAATGCTTTCCGAAAGCTCCAAGTTGTATGATCCTCTAGGATGGTTATCCCCTGTTGTCATTTGTTTTAAAATTATTCTACAAAAGTTGTGGTTAACTAAAACCGATTGGGATGAAGAACCACCCGAAAAAATTGTATGTTTATGGAACAAAACGTACACTCATTTAAATTACCTTCAACAAATTCGAATTCCTCGATTTATACTGCAATCAACCAGTGCAACATCGCTACAGCTGCATGCGTTTTGTGATGCTTCAGAAGCAGCCTATGGATGCGTCATTTATATTAGATCTAGCAACGATTATGGTGAAACAACATGTCGCATAGCATGTTCTAAAAGTAAGGTGGCACCTATCAAACAAGTCAGTCTTCCACGGCTTGAACTTTGTGGAGCAGTGCTATTAGCCGCACTGGTCAAATATTGCCAACCTATTTTTAACATACAAGATGAAAACATCTATGCTTGGACAGATTCCACGGTTGTTCTACATTGGCTGTCAGATGTTCCAGTTAAATGGAAAACTTTTATTGCCAACCGTACAAGCACTATTTTAGAACAAATTCCTAGACGCAATTGGAACCATGTATCTTCAAGTCAAAATCCAGCGGATTATATATCCCGAGGTGTTGATCCCAAAACTATCATTGAGTTGGAACATTGGTGGCAGGGACCAAGTTGGTTATTATTAAATTCAGATCATTGGCCAAAGGCTCAAACCTGCCGGTCACATATTGATGTCGATACTGAAGAGCGTAAAACGGGAGTTATCGTTCTTATAGAAACGGTGAAACGGTTACTTCAAAAATATTCCTCTTGGTTTAAAATTAAGAAAATAGTAGCATACGTTCTTAGATTTTGTGGATTAGTAGGTGCTAAAACCAAGGAAAATCACAAGGGCAAATTAGTTTATAGTGAGTATACTGATGCCGAAAATCTTATATTACGAACAGTTCAAGGTATGCATTTTAAACCGGAACTTGACAAATTAAAAAAGAAATTAAACTTAGAGCCAAGCAATATATTAAGTTCTCTAGATCCATTCATTGATACCCATGGATTATTGCGAGTAGGTGGAAGATTAAGAAACTCAAATCTGAATTATTCAATTAAGCATCCTATTATACTACCGAAAAATCATGAGTTAAATAACCTAATTTTTCAAGAAGCACACACTGCTAACTTACATGCGGGTGTTACTCTAATGATGAATATTATTAGACAAAAGTATTGGATAATTGGTGCAAGATATCAAATAAAACGAAACATCAAATCTTGTGTAACTTGCATTCGATATAGACGAAGTCATATAAGCCAAAAAATGGCCGATCTACCTCCAGAGCGTTGCACAAAAAACAGACCATTTGCTAATGTTGGTATAGATTATCTGGGACCTATCTACATTAAAACAACGCAACATAGAAATTCACCGTTAGCTAAAGCCTACGTTGCAGTATTTGTGTGTCTAGCAGTGAAGGCAGTTCACTTAGAAGTAGTTAGTAGCCTTAACACAGAAGCGTTTTTATCCGCATTGAGGAGATTTGTTTCACGTCGTGGTTTGCCTAATCAAATTTGGTGTGACAATGGCTCGAATTTTATTGGAGCTAATAATGAGTTGAAAAAACTCAAAAGAGAAATTGAAATCCAACAAAATAAGCAAATAATTTCTGATTTCTATTTACAGAATAACATTCAATTCAGATTTAATCCAGCCAGTGCTCCACATTTCGGTGGTTTGTGGGAATCGACCGTTAAATCCATAAAATATCACTTTAGAAGATCAATGAAGGAAGCAAAGTTGAATTTTGAAGAAGCTACCACTTTAATTACACAAATCGAAGGCATATTAAATTCGCGACCATTATGTCGTACAAATAATGACAGCACCAGTAATGAGTTACTAACACCTGGACATTTCTTAATTGGAGAATCTTTACTAGCTATATCTGAGCCTAGTTTGGAACACATCCCGCTACACAAACTGTCCAGATTGCAAAATATTCAAAAACGGATTCAATCTTTTTGGCATTCTTGGTCAACCGATTATTTGACAACATTACAACAGAGAAGAAAATGGAAGAGTGGTACGACGGCTATCGATATCGACGACGTTGTATTGATTAAAGATGACAATCTAGCACCCAGTCAATGGATAATGGGTCGTATTATTGAAACGCATCCAGGAGCAGACGGAATTGTCCGTGTTGCCACCGTTAAAACAACTACAACTACCATCAAAAGACCTGTGGTAAAACTCATACCACTTTCAATATAAATAAGTTGTATATATATAAATTAACTATAGCACTTATTGTACAAGCATTTGCATTATTATTGTCACCAATTAATAATTACATCATCAGTTTAAGAAAATATGCTTCATAATTTCTTAACGCGGGGGAATATGTTGGGAAAACGATGAATTTGAAATAAAATTAATTATGGTAATAAAATGCAAATGTCATTTGAAAATTGAAAATTAAAAAAAAATTAGAAAAAAAGGATAATTAGAAAACGAATTACATTAAAATATAAAAACAAGTTATAGTCCCTATAGGCCGGCGCCGATTTCATATAATGATTACCACATATTTTATACTTCGTGAGGCGCCTGTCCTTGACGAGTCCGAAAACATTTGTTGTGCGATTTTTCTCAAATCGGCCGCTTTTGCTTTCGGAAAGCTCCGAATTTATTTTATAACAAGAGCGTAAAGCTTGTCTGACCAAAATGGGTCTCCTATTGTCGAGTCCGACAGCTAACATTTTGGTATGTTTGGGTTGTCGGCCTAGACAATAACAGACAAATTTTTGTCGGACAAGGTTACCCTCGTGTTCCAAATCAAATTTCCAACCTCCATAGTTAAAAAAAAACAAAAATTTAAAAGATCCCGGACAATCGGCATTTTTCTGAGCTTGCCGAACGCAAAAGCGGATTTGAGAAAAATTGCAGAACAAATGTTTTCGGGCTTGTCAAGGATAGGCCCCCCACGAAGTATAAAATATGTGGTAATCATTACAGAAATCAACGCCGGCCCAGGGACTAATAGCTTTTTGTATGTAAGACAAACGTAGCGGTCGCTACTTCTTATGCCTGACATGGTGTTAACCGCTAATAGAAAAATCAAGCCACACAATGATTTCCAAAATAAAAAATAATTTTGTTCTCAGCTCTGGTTCATTTCCAATGAAAATAATCACAAATTAGTTATCAGAAGCTGTTTGATGAGGTTATGAAACGAGAACCCCAAGAAACTGGTTTTGTATGTTTATGCAAGTATTTTCTGGATATGCTCTGTATTCTGACAAAAATTCTCTTGAAACTTCCTTGTTGTAGGCAATGTTGTTATACTAGGGCTGAAGTAAACACAACTAGTTTTATATTTTTAGATGCTGCACACAAGTATACTGAAACTTAAATTGATTATCAATATTCGCAACATCTTCACTATCCACTATATCTGTGACATTTTCAAATTTCATTTTCAAGTTTATAGATTTCATGTTGAATGGTTTTGAATTTGTGCAGGGAAATTTTTTATCTGTTTTCTGTTTTGGAATAAGCTCGGTAAGTTGTCATTTTAGAGTTAATTAAACATAACCTTTAACTGTATAGTGTGAGGCTATAGCGTTTGAGGCTTGGGTTATGAACTACGGTTTCATTTGATCTTATCGGAAAGGATTGCAAAGAGCAGCAATAGCTAGGTAGTAAATCAGTAGAAATATTTTGTCATCTTGACTGTAGATTAAGATGATGAGTCAAAGTATGATATGTTCAAATGAACAACCGCAATAATCAACCATATACAGTTCAGACACCGGACTCGAAATAAGTTCGATAAAGGCCTAATAAGTTCGATGGTGAGGAATCGCAACTTACAGTATTTAATATTTCATGCAATTGCTGTACATACAAGCAGATCAGGACGCTGAAGTAACCCTGGATGGAATGAAAAACAAAAAAATCGATTATTTAACCCGCCAACGTTATTGAATTTTTGATTCAACCTGTATTATACTTTCCGGCATTGAAAAAAAAATAAAATTAATGAGAATCTCATCTTGAAGTTATACATATATATGTATTGTGAATTTTGTATTTAAAAATAGAAGCATTTGAAATTAATTGAACTATATTTAATTTTCGCATAAACATTACGTGCGGTATCCTCAACTACACCGTTCTGTACCTGTACAGTGGCTATTGAATCCATTTCGGTGTTCGATTCGCCGTATCCGCCCTCGATAGCAAATAGAACATGCTTTTTTCTATGCACATACTCGGTTTTGGAACAGTTTTATGAATCGATCGTCTTCTGACAGCTTGGGTTTGTCTAATAAAGCTGGATAATTGACCACAGTTGTTCAACAACATTTTAAATCATTTAAAACATCAACCTAAATGTAATGAGAACAAAATGTTGCTCTTTGATAGATGATCATAGCGTTCGGGTTTTTTTGGGCGTATTTTGAAAATATATTTTCACAAAATTTAATTTAAAAAAAAAGGACGTCTACTAAGTAGAAGTCATAAGATCTTCGAAGTCAAAATCATGAGAACGAAAAATGATAAATTTAGTTTTCTTAAACCGAGACATTTGCTGAGAGCTGATATGGTTTCACGATTTTCATCTTTATTTTTGTTAGATTTTCTAAAAAAAATTAAAACTAGAAAGCATGAGATACAAAAGGCACAATGTTCCTAATGAGATAATATCTTATACCATTAATTACTATAAATAAATATACTACATTACATGATTGGAGTAATTTCGAATGAGAAAACGCTTGCCAGAGATATCATAATCAAAAAGACTTTATAATCAAAGTGGATTCAACTAATGAAGCAAAATAAAATAAAATATAGAATAATAATTGTAAAAAATAATTAAAAAATCCAAAAAATTAAATTATTTGCGCAAGTGATTGTAAAATAGTGGAACAGTGGCAAACTAATGAAAACACTTCGTGCTATAGTACATTAACAGAATGACTTCAGGTGTGGACAATTTTTTTTTGGTACGTTAACATAATCTCTCCTTGCGTGGAACTTGAACTTATATATATAGATATATGCCAGTATTTGCCTCGTTTAGTATTTCATAAAAACTTTGAAACATTTTAACCAAGCAAAAAATTTTCTTCCTATAAGCTGTCACTACTCCATCCACTGTGCCAATAATTCGCAAATACTTTAATATGTGAATTACCGCATGAATTGAAATCCACCTTAAACTTGTTTTTTTTTATAAAACAACTTTTTGTTAATGTTGCATTATCTCTAACCCAAGAAAAATAAAACTAACATTTACTTTTTTCTTAACCGTTTAGCATATCTTAAACAACAAAAAATTAAAATCCTGTTTGTCTTCTTTACTTTGTCAATTAAATTTATCGATTCCACATAATTCTTTTTGTTCCTTTTATTCATTATCAACATACAAATTTTTTAACAGCAACAAGCAACAAAATCCATCATTATTATCGCAAAGAGACTTAAGTAAAAAGCAAGCATTACATAATTCTTTAAGAATAATTGCCGCTATCATATGTTATCTCAATGTTTTTAATTTTTTTTTAGAAAAAAAGGTTATCTGAAATTTAATTTAAATTTTTAACGATTTTTATATTTTATTATGTACAGAATTGTGATTCCGATTTTAAAGAAGTTTATCAATTCGATCGGTTCGTCATGACAATATGATCTCGAAGGTGGTATGGAATACAAACATGTATTGATATTTCATGGTCGTTTAGAAATTTTTTTTTTTTAAAGAATCAACAAAGTTTAGCAGCAACAATACCAAAAAACGATTATCTGTATTTTACCGATACAACGACCAGCAAACCAATAAACGATTACAAGTTTCACTTTTAAAGAGAGAGTAAACATTTTCAACACAACAATTTAAAACACTTAAAATGGAAAAAAATATTTTTAAAAAAATTTTACAGGTAAAATTAAAATATTTTTTATAAATTTCTATGAAAAAAATAGCGTCATGTAAGGCATTGTAAGTATGAAAATACTTATCGAACATACAAAAAATTACGATCAAATAGGTAGGAGGAAGACTGACAATAACTAACAACATTTATTTGTCATCATTCATTTTCGCAATAATAATAACAAAAACAGAAATATGCCGCCTACGTATAAAATTCTCTAAAATTAATTCACAAAAAAAAAAAAAATCACAAAACTAAAATGTACAAACCCTTTATCACTCTCGACCACAGCATCTTCAGATCTTGCACAACCGATCACAAATGTTAGTAAAAAAATCAAATTTATTGATATTTTTCGCGACATTATAAATTTATTTAAATGTCGCTTAATTCTATTAATTAATTATTTTATTTTTCACTATTTGCAATTAAATAATTCAATTCTTTTTTTATTTTCTTAATTCCACTACTGTATTCATTAACTGTTGAAACAGAAATGATCGGTAACATTTAAATTCATTTATATGAATATGATATTCATATGAGTATTTTTTTCGACAACGAAACGAAATAAAGTGGGAATGAATCAGAGTATCAAGAGAGTTTTCGAACATGCTAGCCATAAGGGGAATATAATGATCACAATTGGTCAATTTTTGTTATTTTTGTGTTTAAATTTTAAATAATACAAAAAAAATATAATTATTTAATATTTTAGATTTTTAGATGAGGTCATACGTACAGAAAATGAATTTTATAAACAATAATATTTATTGGTATTGTGAGTTTATTTGTTTTATTATTCATTTAATAACAATAGGCAAATTTAATGACAAGAATTAATAGAATAAATTGTATTGCGTACGATGCATATCATTAACACCTTGGTGGTAGTTTTTTTTAGTATTTAAAGTGTACATAAGATGAGAGGGTTTTATGAAACATGGAGAAAAGTTGTGGTTGTTTGACTTTGAAGTTAGGATACATAAAAGTGGTCGCATTTTAAGACGTGTAGAATCTAGATGACACACATTCTACAGATGCACATTCAGGATTCAGGAAAAAAGACATTTAATCCGACACTACCTGATATTTGTCAATCCAACCAACTGTTCCTAGTAGTGCAGTAACTGTTCCATTTAGCGCAAATGCTTCTTTTCAAAACTTACAAGTTTTTAAACTCATTTTTTTAATTTTTAGGTAGATTTCATATAAAAATCTACCTATTGCAATGGGCTTCATCTCGGAATTTCGGGAAAAATTTTTGAAAAAACAAAAAAAAAATGTATATATATATATATATATATATATATATATATATATATATATATATATATATATATATATATATATATATATATATATATATATATATATCACAGGATCACCCTGTATTATAACAGATATTATTGACTGTAATGCAACCGGATTATGGATCAAACCTATGTTTCATCATTTATTTTATAATTGGTAAAAAAGATTATTATTAATTGTGACGCCGAGATAAAAACATTAAAATTAAAATTGTTAATAAAGTTGCTATTTCTTTTTGTAAAGTTTATACTGAAATCTTTTAATTTAAATAAAACAAATTCCCTGTGGTATAAATCCCACAGAACTGGAAGGAACCAACTTTAAACAAAGAATTTGCGGAATTTTTTAAAGGATTTATTTTATGTACGAGGTCATTTAACATCTTTAACAAGATTTTCAACGAGGGACATTTGTTCGATTGAATTCGCACCGTTGGAATACAATATTGTAAGGTTTTTTAATATTTAATAATAAAACGTAAAATTAGTGTTACATTTTTGTGAAAACAATTTAATTTATGAACAAGTATAAAAGTGCCGTTGTATTTGATTAATTAGCCGTTGTATTTAATTAACTTTCAATTAAAAATTAAAATAGAGTGCTACTCAAAAAGTTTCATTTTAATTCAAAATTATCTAATCGATATTTTCCGACTTTTTATTAGAAATAGATTTGATCTTTTGGTAATAAGAAAAAGTTTTGTTGTTTAGTATGCCGGTCAATAAAAAAAGTAGAGCACAAAAGAATAGACGCCGTTTGTCTAATTCTGAGGATGATAGCACAATTTCGGAACATTTCTTAAAACAATTTCAAGAAAGTCTAAGAAGAATAGGCAATTCAAGCGGCAATGCGAATGCACAAACAAGTAGTAATGGACCTGATAATAACGCAATAACAGAAGAGTTAAATAGATTAAGACAAGAAAATGAGGAATTAAAAAAACATTTTCCGACTACTTCAAGTCAATGCAATCCTGCGGATGCTTTGGAAAGAGCAGAAATTATTCCACAAACCAATACGAATCGTTCTTCAATGGGTTTTATGGACATTAAAGATTCAGTTTCAGAATTTGATGGTAATGCGAACTATAAAATTGAAACGTGGCTAGAAGAGTTTGAAAGTATGGCGTATCTCATGTCATGGAATCCATTAGAAAAATTAATTTATGCGAAAAGATTATTAATAGGCTCCGCGAAAATTGCATTGCGTACTAGAACCGACCTAATTTCTTATGATAAATTGAAAGAATTTTTAATATCAGAATTTTCTGTAGCTTTCAATAGTGCGGACATACATTTTAAATTAGCAAATCGCAAGAAAAAAGAAAGTGTGTCGTTTAGAGACTTTTATTTTGCAATGCGAGAGTTAGGCGCGTTGGGAAATGTTGACGAAATTTCAATAATTAAATACACTATTAATGGAATTAACGATGTAGAGAGCAATAAAGTAATTTTGTATGGAGCGACAAATGTGGTAGAATTCAAAATAAAGCTAGATTTATATCAAGAGTTTAGATCCAAAATTTCGAATTCGATGCGTAATACCAATTCCAATAATAGACGTTTACCGATGTTAAGATGTTTTAATTGTGGTAAGGTAGGCCATGAGTCAAAAAATTGTCGTAAAAAAATAGATGGACCAAAATGTTTTAGATGTGGCGAATATGGCCATATAGCTCCAAATTGCTCAAAATTAAACCCAAAATCCTCATTAGAGCCTCATGAAAAAAGAGAAACAAAGTTTGTAGAGAAATCTAAAGTGAACAAATGCAACTTAAAATTAATAAAAATAAATAGTCAAGAAGTAAAAGCACTTATCGATACTGGTAGTGATTTAACATTGTTGCGAGAAGATATTTACAATGAAATAGGTTCTCCTCAAGTTGAAAATAAGACGTCAAATTTGTTAGGGATAGGAGAAACCGAAGTAAAAACACTTGGTTGTTTTCAAGCACAGATAGAATTAGACGAAATGTGTTGTGATGCAACAATTCATATAGTTCCTCGGCAGTCACTAAACTTAGAATGTATAATAGGAAATGACATTCTTATAGGTACAAAGATATTTCTTCGAGAAAAAGAGATTAAAATAGAAAAGTTAAAAGAAGACGACATATTTTCGTGTTTCAATATTGAAGAAAAAGAAGACGGTCCTGAAATAAAACATAAAAAATTCGAAAATCCTATTCTTGATATTATAAAAGAGTATAAGCCTAACTGTACTAAAAAATCCCCAATTAAAATGAAAATTTTACTAACAAGTGAGAAACCAATATGGCAACCGCCAAGACGATTAGCACCTGGGGAAAAAATTGAAGTAGATCTCCAAATATCGGATTGGTTAGAGAAGGGAATTATACGTCAATCATCATCTGAATTCGCAAGCCCTATTGTCTTAGTAAATAAAAAAGATAACACCAAACGTATTTGTATCGACTTTCGTAGATTAAATAAAGTCATATTAATGGATCGATTCCCTCTTCCGTTAATTGAAGATCAGATAGATAAGCTGTATGGTGGTAAAATTTTTTCAACCTTGGACTTGGAAAATGGGTTCTTTCATGTGCCCGTAGAAGAAGAAAGCCGTAAATTTACTGCATTCGTCACACCTTCAGGTCACTACGAATTCAACAAAGTTCCTTTTGGACTTTGTACAGCACCAGCTGTATTCCAACGTTACGTGGACTATGTTTTTAGAAATTTAGTGGCTAAAGGATATGTGATTATATACATGGACGATATAATCATCATCGCAACAGATGAAGAAGAAGCTATATTGAAAATTAAAGAAGTTCTAACAACCGCCAGTGAATTTGGACTCAATTTTAAATGGAAAAAATGCAAATTTTTATGCAAGGAAATAGAATTCTTAGGTTACGTTATTTCAGAAGGGGTTGTAAAGCCATCTCAAACCAAAATTAATGCTGTGGTTAATTTTTCGAAACCAAAAACAATCAAGAATGTTCAAAGTTTTCTGGGACTAACAGGATATTTTAGGAAGTTCATAAGAGATTATTCAACAAAAGCAAAACCTCTATCAGATTTATTACGAAAAGACGCTAAGTTTGAGTTTGGGCAACTGCAAAGAGAAGCATTTGAGATATTAAAAAATTGTTTAACTAATAATACTCTTTTAAAAATTTACAGTCCAAATGTAGAAACCGAATTACACACAGACGCCTCCAAAATTGGATTCGGAGCAATACTAATGCAAAAATCAAGAGATGACAACGAATTCCATCCCGTTTACTATTATAGTAAAAAGACGTCTCCTGCTCAAGAAAAATATAGCAGCTACGAGCTAGAAGTTTTGGCCATAGTTAGTGCTTTAAAGAAGTTGAGAGTGTACCTACTTGGTATAAAATTCAAAATTATAACCGATTGCGCCGCTTTTAAGATGACGATGATGAAAAAAGATATAGCACCACGTATAGCAGGCTGGGCATTGCTATTAGAAGACTTCAACTATAAATTGGAACATCGATCAAATATTAAGATGAAACATGTTGATGCATTAAGCCGTAATCCTCATGTGATGATAGTTACCAATGAATTAGTTAGCCGAATACAAGCTGGTCAGGATAAAGATGAAAATTTGAATGTTATCAAAAAATTGCTAGAACATGGACCATATCAAGATTATTTACTGGAGAGAGGGATTTTATTTAAGCTAGACGATGAAGGCAGAAAACTGTTTTGTGTCCCAAAATTAATGCAATCAGAAATAATCAGGACAACGCATGAGCAAGGTCATTTTGGTGTAAAGAAGATGATCGAGTTAATCCAAAGGGAATACCATATCCCAAAGTTAAGAGAAAGATGTAATAACTGTAGGCAAAACTGCATTCCATGCATATTAGCTGAGAGAAAAGCTGGAAAACAAGAGGGGTTCCTGAATACAATTGATAAAGATAATTATCCGTTGTTGACATATCATATTGATCATCTTGGCCCGTTGAACTCTACTGCTAAAAATTATAAACATTTATTTTCCGTTATAGATTCATTTTCAAAATTTGTTTGGCTGTATCCAGTAAAAAGTACAACAACTGCAGAGGTGTTACAAAAATTGGAAATCCAAAAAACTAATTTTGGTAACCCAAAAAGAATTATTACTGACAGAGGCACTGCTTTCACATCTAACGAATTCGGACAATATTGCGATGAAAACAAAATTGAGTTGCTTCAAATCACAACTGGAGTACCAAGAGGAAATGGCCAGATCGAGAGGATAAATAGAATTATCATTCCGGCGCTTACAAAATTATCGATTGAACATCCAGAACAATGGTATAAATATACAAATAGGTTGCAACGATTCCTCAACTCAACATGGCAGAGAAGTATATCTACAACACCATTCGAGGTTATGTTTGGAGTTAAAATGCGTAATACTGAAGACATACAAATTGCAGAGGTTATCCAAGAAGAAATTACAAACGACTTTAATGAAGAACGAGAGCAAGCAAGAAAGGAAGCAAGAAAGAACATTTTACGAATGCAAGCAGAAAATACAAAAAATTACAACTCAAAACGAAAAAAAGCTATAACATACTTAGTTGGTGATTTGGTAGCAGTTAAACGAACCCAGTTTGGAAGTGGGTTGAAGATTTTTCCGAAATTCTTAGGTCCCTACAAGATAATAAAAGTATGTAATAACGACAGGTACGACATCGAAAAAGTTGGTGAACACAGTGGACCAATAAAAACCAGCTCAAGTGCAGATAATTTAAAGCCATGGAAGAATTATTACCCATACGATTCCGAAGATTCCAGCGATTAATAAGGACAAGCAACAAATATTAAATATTAAAAGACGAGTATTCAAGAAGAAGAAAAGACGTAATTAATTTAAGACGACAATAATGAAGACGCTATCAACAAGAGGACATCATTCAGCAAGACGCCATATAGACGAATTATAATTACAAGATGAATGCCAGGAAGACGTATATGATGTGTTCAAGTAAGACGAAAACAAATAAGACGAAGAAGTTTAAGTTGCTACTTATTAATTTAGATGTTTGCCGGGGCGGCAAAAAATGCAGGATGGCCGAGTTTGTGGGATCACCCTGTATTATAACAGATATTATTGACTGTAATGCAACCGGATTATGGATCAAACCTATGTTTCATCATTTATTTTATAATTTGTAAAAAAGATTATTATTAATTGTGACGCCGAGATAAAAACATTAAAATTAAAATTGTTAATAAAGTTGCTATTTCTTTTTGTAAAGTTTATACTGAAATCTTTTATTTAAATAAAACAAATTCCCTGTGGTATAAATCCCACATATATATATATATATATATATATATATATATATATATATATATATATATATATATATATATATATATATATATATATATATATATATATATATATATATATATATATATGTTTATATATATATATATATATATATATATATATATATATATATATATATATATATATATATATATATATATATATATATATATATATATATATATATATATATATATATATATATATATATATATATATGTATATATGTATATATTTTTTATATCAAACAAATAAAAATTTAGAATTTCGTTTGATTTAAAATTACATTTATATATCATTTGCTATTAGCACCATACTCATTATTTCAAGAAACAAACAACGCAATCAACAATTATAAAACATTAAATACACTAAACAGTTATCATAAATGTAAAATAATGAATAACTAAGAGATATTTTGATATAAAATTAAATTCATTTCAAATTTGAATTTGTTCGAGATAAGGTGAGCGGTTTAAGCGATTTAGAAAAAATCTTTTACGTACATTACGCACATATCTTTTATAAATCGAGTAGATTTGGAAGAAATCTGACCGACACATTTTTGATTTGGCTGATCATTTTTTAGGGGTTTTATATCGAAAGAAAAGATATGCGTGTTCGAGATTTTTTTTGGGAAATAGAGTGGTTCTAAATTTCGAGAATTTCGTAATTTTTGACTTGACGACTTATTTTAAAAAATTCATTACTTCGGTTCCAGTAAAGATAGAAACATCTGTTTTGTTTTATTTTAAAAATTTTTATTTATTTTATTTAGCGTATGGTTTTTTTCGTGACACGTAAACACAACAAATTAAAACCAATAAAACTTAAAGTAGGTAGATTTTTTCTATGAAATCTCCCTAAAACAAAATATGAATACACATAAAATGAGCTTACAATCGATTTGATCGATTTGATTTGTTAAAATTCAAAAAGTAAAATACTTAAACATTGGACATGGGCAGTACATTTGAACATTAGATGTTTACATCGAGTGAGTCTATCTGAAATGCCTCACTGAAATGGACTCTGAAATGCCTCACTTGTAGAAAGAGTCAGTACAACGTCCATGATTTGTTCTTATTCGGTTTAGTGTAGTCCAGGTATGACGTGCAGATAAAAATCGGGTTGAGGAGAGGTTAGTAATAGGTTAGTAATAAAAAGACCAGGTGTGTTATAATGATTGGGTTGGTGGGAGGGCCAGGGTTGGGGGTGGGGCAAATAGAGCGAATCTAAATTTTGAAGTTTTATATTTTTTTAAAATTTTTTTAAAAGTAATATATTTATTTTAGTCACTGCCCAACAAAAATAAAGAGTGTTTAGTACAACCATCGCATTCTACGTTATATTTTCTATAAAATACGAATTTTTTATTAGTAAATTGATTTATTTGTAACAGTAAAACTCATTTCTCCGCATTAATTACATATGCTTTTTTCTAGAAAATTGAATCTAGAATACGATGGTTATACTAACCACTCTTTGTTTTTGTTGTGTAGTGACTAAACATGGATTTTAACATTTTATTTTTTATAACAATTGGAATGTTTATAGATAACAGTTATTTTTAAGTCCATCTTTTCACTTTAAAATTAAACAGAAGAAAGTGTCTATCTTTATTATTATCATTATTATTTATTTCTTTATTTCATTACAATTTTACATTTAATATAGATTTAAATTTAAATATAAAATTTATTTACCAGAACAGAATTTATATGAATCTTTAAAAATAAGCCTTCGAACCAAATAAAGCCTAATAAGTCTTCAAGCAAAACAATAGGCTTGGTTTGTAGTGATCAATATGTACTTCATAAACAAATTTTAGTTATTTAACTGCAGTAAAATATGAACTTTTATTGATAATTTTTATTATCTTTATTGGTCTCGCCGATGCGGCAAGAATATGAACAGAAAACTCTCCTATGGTGATTTCTAATTTCTACCAACTAACATGATAAGTAAAATGTTATCTAATATTGCTTTCTATTTTCGACCAAATTAAAAAATAGATCAACTAGGTATTGAAAACTGGATTATTTCAATAAAAGTATTCTATGGCATAAATTTATTATTCGATGTTCATTCAAATTTTTTATTTTTGTCCACTAAATTTTAATTAAACAATACATATGGTTTGTTAATATGGGTTCGAAATAATTGCAAAACTGATTATAGCGTCGTATGAACTAAGATGCGTTCCATTAAGCGTTTACAACGCTCAAAATGATCTTTCATCCGTTCCACTTGACAACGACGGACGTTGTGGTTGCGGTGAAAAGTGAAAACGTCACTAATGACGTAATAATTTTCGCTCACGCCAAACTCACAACGACCAGTCTTAAAAGGGGTGTTGAAGTGAGGGTTGATATATTCAGCGCCATTTTTAAAATTTAAAGATGTCGAAAACAAATGTCAATTTGTATGACGCAGAAAGTGATATTCTAGTGGAAGCAATATTATATAAATGTTAATCTCTATTAATCATGAGGAAAAAATTAAAAATTCTTTAATTTTTCCATAGTACGTATTTCAAAAATAAATCTTTTTTTTTCTCAAAATAATTTTCATACAAATTGGATCTCATGAATAAAAGTTTTTTTATTGTGCGTGTACCGTAATTGTTAAAGTTTATTGTTGAGACTAACCAATGGTAACCTAACCTCTAGCTTCCATTCTATTTGTTCAAACTGGCCATTTGTATTTTTTACGTCAACGCTTAAAATGATCACATAATTCATTCCACCTGAGTATACAATTGTAACGCTCAGAAGGAAGTTGAACGGAAAAACAAAGGTCGTGAGTGTGATTGTTTTGAGTGCTTAGTGCAACGCACCCCTAATAGAAAAAAAATTCAGCTTGAATTTGTATGGATTCTGATGTAGTTGATGCAGATTTTATAGAGCGGAAAAAAATAATTCAAAAATTGAAAATGGTTTTTTAGTTGTATTAAGTGTTATGGTCTAAACTCTAAACCTTTCTGAAACATGTATAAGGTTAAATGACCTTTTTTAATTTGAAACTGATTTCATTGCTAAAACCATGACTATATTTTAAAAACCACTAGTCAAAATACAAGTTAAATAAAAACACGTAAGAAAACCAACTAAAAAACATTATCAACAACAACAAAAAAACCAATAATTAATATAGGATATTCGCTGACCTTAAACAATATATTAAGAAAAACGTTTTTACTATTTACTGCTTCCGTCGTGAAACAAAACAGGCTTCGTGCCTGATATATATATATATATATATATATATATATATATATATATATATATATATATATATATATATATATATATATATATATATATATATATCCCAGCCAGCACACTTAGTGAAATTTAGGTGACCCATTTCGGGATTTGGTTAAATTTAAGTAAAAGTTTGGTTAAATATGTGGAAAAAGGTAATAGATGACTGTTTCAGCTAATTAGTGTACATGTATTTCTAGTCGAAAATTATAGTTAATATGTTTTTGGTGCTAAAAAATAAGTTAATAGTTAAATTTAACATATTAAGTATACAAGTTTAAGTAAAAAAAATCATGTAATACAGATAGTACATGTATTTCATGTATTAAGTGACAATTTAAGTTACAAAAGTGTATCTAATACATGTATCTAACTTATTACCTGTTGTTTAGCTAGCGGTAATTTAGCTGACATTGCAACAGTTATTTCATGAAATAAGTTAAATAGCCTAAAATTAACATAACTACGGAACATGGAAACTTAAAAAAAATTGTCAGACTGCTGTTAAGTTAAATAGGTCGATTTTTACATGTAATATTGCATTTAATTTGGTTTAGTGAACGAATGTTAACTAAATTTTTGCTGTCTTTTTCATATAATACATATAATAAGTATATGTGTTTATAAGATCCATAATATCCATAAAGATTTATAGCAAATCTCGTTTTCCGATGACAATTATTATTAGTGCGCAGTATATTAATCAAATCGCTCTAATACAGTCTTTATTAGATATTTCTCTCACTAACGTTGTTTTAAATAGTAAAAATGCCCCTGAAAAAGAAAGTTAAGAAAAACGGTCGATACTACATAATGCGGCAGAAGAGAGCGGCCGAATTCGAAGCACGATTTGATTCATCAAATGTGTCAAGGGATGAAGAAATGGATCGGCCACCACCACACCCTGGTTAAACATTCCAATTGAAACCAATTGAAAAAAATTAATTGGATTAATCGGAATTCTGCATTGGGAATTTTCATTTAATTCCTATTCAAAAAATCTATTTCCAATACAATCCTATTCATTCCTGTTAAATATCTCTATTTTATTTTTCAACCGGAATCTATAGGAAATGTATATAAATAGGAATTAATTGGAAATTTCCATTGCAGAATTCCGATTAATCCTATTCATTCCTATTAAATCTTTTCCAATTAAATCCTGTTAAATTTATAAGATTGTTTAATTTTTTTCTAAGTTCCTTTTTCCTATTGAATCTCTTGATTACTTCGGTCTGAAAGACCTAAGTATTACATTCATGAGCTCAAAGTCAAATTCTTACCCCCACTTTTTTTGGCATTTCTCGACGTTTTAGGACCTCCTGATTCTAAAAAAGCAAAAAAATAAAATGTATGTCTGTCTGCCGGCCGTCCGGCCGGCCGGCCGCCGTCATTACCTACGCTGCAGGGAAAACCGCAGAAGGGATTTCAAAAAATTTTTTTTCTAAAAATAGGTATACTCAAGGGACAGGTCCGAAAGGACGCTGTGTTCGATAACTGTACCGGAAGTGTGTCAAAAAAATCATTATGTGTGTCAAAAATAGCAAATTTTCATATTTTTGGCTTAAAAAACGTTCATTTTAAGTGATTACGAGTAGGAACATTAAATTTGGAGAGATCTTGATGGTCGGGATTGGTATGTGAGATCAAAAACTAGATTATTGCATTATAAGTTTGTCAAAAAAATGTTGTCAAGTGTGTCAAAAAATAATTTCATTCATTTTTTAGCCTTTTTTTTTGGAAAGAAAATGTGGCTGTTTTTAGACGTAAATGTAATTGAAAATGAAATTGAACATGGGAATTTTTAAATTTGTTATAGTTTTTGAAATATTTTTGAAATTTTGAAAAAGTTTGTAATTTTGATTTTGTAATAATTTTTGCAATATTTTTAGAATTTCGGAAAAAGTTTTAATTTTTTGATTTCGTAAGAATTTTTGGAATATTTTTAGAATTTTGAAAAATTTTAAATATTTGATTTTATTATAATTTTGAAAAAAGTTTTAATTTTTGATTTTGTAATAATTTTTGCAATAGTTTTAGAATTTTGGAAAAAGTTTGAATTTTTAAGAATTTTTGGATTATTATTGGAATTTAGAAAAAGTTTCAATACATGATTTCATTCTGATTTTTGGAATTTTGAAAAAGGTTTCAATTTTTGATTTTGTTATAATTTTTGCAATATTTTTGGAATTTTGAAAAAAATAGAATTTTTTAATTTTATTTATATATATATTTAGAATTTTGAAAAATGTTTCATTTTTTGATTTTGTAAGAATTTTTGGAATATTCTTAGAATTTTGAAAAATTTTAAATATTTGATTTTATTATAATTTTGAAAAAAGTTTTAATTTTTGATTTTGTAATAATTTTTGCAATAGTTTTAGAATTTTGGAAAAGTTTGAATTTTTAAGAATTATTGGAATATTTTCGGAATTTAGAAAAAGTTTAAATATTTGATTTCATTCTAGTTTTTGGAATATTTTTGAAAAAGTTTGATTTTATTTAGTTTAACAATATTTTTGGAATTTTGATTATAATTTTCTGGCAACGTATTAATATTTCGTGTTAGTTTTGTAATAAATTTTTAAACAGAGATAAAAAATACATGTACTTCAACAAAGAGTTATGTTTGATATACATCGCTGCCCAAAACTAAAAACCATGTCCTCGTGAAAGTTTTTTGCCGAAAACTATATCAAAATCCTTTACCCAGACCGAAGTCTTGATATCTCAGAGCTGTGAGATTTCAGCCCCTCCATATTTTCCGATTGAAATTCAATTGGAAATTTCCTTTAGAATCCTACAGAACCTCTTTTCCTGTTAAACCCCATTCATTCCGATTGAATTTTAATTGGTAGATCGAAGTCTTCCTATTAAACCAATTCAATCCAATTTAATCCTATTGAATTTATATTGGATTTAATAGGATTCAATAGGTTTGAATTGGAATGTTTAACCAGGGCAACAACTGAATGCCTTTTTTGAAAATAATTTGCCAGCAGAAAATGCTATGATCGAAAATACCATCCTGGTTAGTGTTACTTGTGATGAAAATGTAGAGTGTGACGATGATATGCCAGATGATTGTACATCCCAAGTTGGTGAAACTGCTGAATTTTTATTATCAGAAGCAGATATTGCTGAGGAATTGATGCGCGAACACCTGGAATATGAGCATAACGCTCAAACTAAAATAGATCTGTTGAACGAACTAAGGCAATGGGCTTTGCAAAACAAAATTTCATTAACAGCGTTGTTATATTTTTTTTAAAAGAATATTAAATTAAAAATATCACATTTATCGTGACTCAGTTTGAAATGAATCATCTTTAGAGGAGCTTTTAAAACAGTTTATTGAGGAATTCAACATTTATTTATTATTCTTGTTTACTATTCTTGTTTTATTATTTTTTATTTTTTATTATTTACGAATTTCGAAAGCTATGCTTTCATCACCTGAAGTATATAAAAAATAAATTTTAAAGATACATTCCATTATATACATATCGGTGGTTTAATAAAACCCCATTTCAAAAAATTAAAAATCTAACTACTGAAAAATATAAAGCAAAAAGAACGGATCTAATAAAATAATTAAACCATTAGAGAAAATTAAAAAAAATTAAAAAAATAAAAATGAATTGACAAAAGAAGTGAACCTAAATAATAACAGTTTTATGGGGTGTCCCAAATGGGTGGATATCCTTCAGTCATAAATATAGTTTAGGTGATTTATTTATTATAAATGTTGTTCGGCGGTCTTTTAATTATTAGGTTAAATAAATTAGATTTTATGTTTTCTTCTTTATTGTTCATCAGGATACCGGGGTTTAATTGATTTTCTTTTTCAATGAAAAAAAATTCGTACGCTTCTAGGTGTTTTAGATTATTAATCTCTTTTATAAGCTCTAAATTTGATGGTGACCTGTTGTTGAGTGGCATATGAGCGGCAACGCTAGAATTCTCAGCCCTTTTGTATTTTATTTCTGTAAGGTGTTCTTTCTGGCGTTGTCCTATTTTGCGTTGAGAAAGACCTACTTAAAATTTTTCACAGTCGTTGTAGGATATTTTATAAATACCTGGTTTCTCATTTGGCTCAGTTTTGATTTTTGGTTTATAGCACACACCAAGGACACACACCTTACACACCATGGACACACAATAAAACTGTTGTTATTTCGGTTTACTTCTTTTGTCAAATTCATTTTTATTTTTTGTAATTTTCTCTAATGGTTTAATTGTTTTATTAGATTTATTCATTTTGCTTTATATTTTATATTTTTCTGTAGTTAGATTATTAATTTTTAAAAATTTTTTTTTTTTTTTTTTTTAATAAAATGTGATGTGTAGTAGGCATTACAATATGTGTCACAACAACACATAAAAATCTTTTAAGACCAAGGTCCCACAACAACATGCGTTCTAAGGATGTTAATGGACGCAAATCTGTTTTTTTTGTTTTTTTTTTAATATTTTTTTGTTAAGTAATGGATAACTGAACCATAAATCCTATCACATATAAAATATGACATAGGCCAATATTTCGTGATAGGATAGGGAAAATAAAAATAAAATAAGAGATAAAAAGCAAATTTGTTTTACAAACTTGCAGGAACAAAACTAAAATTGGTTTGCCAATAGTTCAGCCAATGCCAATGTCATAATCCCTGATTATGAGACGCAGTATATTTTTCAATGATTAAAGCTCAGATATGTAGTTATATGAAGGCTCGTTTCATCGAGCAAGCTACAGCGTTCCAGCATCAAGGAATATTCGTTAGCTAAGATTGAGAGTGCTACCGTTGACTGAATACAGTTCATCCGCCAGCACCCCTAAGATATCACCTTGGCTAGTGATATCTCACTGCTATTGCCAGTGGTATGTGATATCTCACGTTAACTCATATGCCAATAGCAGGGACTGGAGTACGCGGGGTTGTCACACCCGTGGATCAAAAAAATAGAAAAAAATTAACAAATTAATAAAAACTGATCCCTCCATGCGCACGATTGGTTGGTTTGGTTTTGAATTGGTTTTTATTAAACCACCGGTATATAATGGAAATATGGAATGTATCTTACTTTACAATTTAGCTTTCGAAATACGTATACATATAGTAAAAAATAATAAAACTCACGAAACAAGAATAAGGTGCTTTTTCAAGCATTTTTAAAAAATTTTGTTTCTTATAATATTATTTCTTAGCTTTTTTTATGGTAGAATGACAGCCCGATAATAAAATAAGGTTAAAGAAAAATGGATGGTTCAATTACATGTAATTCTCATGAAAAAAACATGTAATAACTACAATATCTGACTTTGGTACATTAAAATTATATATAATTTGCACTTGCTTAGTTTTGTATTCAGCTGTTACATGAAATATACATGAATTTACTCTGCCAAATTAAGATATTGTAGTTATTAAATGTATTCTAGATAAGAATTATATGATCAATTTTCCACTTAATAGCTAGATAATTTACATGTATTAAATAAAATACGTGAAAAAATTTAGGATAAATTTAAGTTATTTCATGAAACACCTGACAAAATTTAACTTAAATAACCGGTAAATAATTTTATGGCTAGGAATTATGGATACGATATTATCTATCTCCCAAATTAATGCATTTAAGGACAAAATAGGTTTTTATGACAATTTCTAAACCGACTTCAAATAAACATTTTTATGCATAATTTGGAGCGTATTTTTGAATGGATTTAAATGTTCATGTATAAAGAAAGGTTCGATCTTGTTTATACATAAAACAAAAATAGGAAAAAGTAATGAGAACAACCCTTAAAAATACAATTAAATATTTATTTTTTTTTTAAACTGAATACTTTAATTTTCAATTTTCTTTTCGGTATTCGATAAAAAACATTAATTATTGAAAATATAATAATAGTTTGTAGTATACTATAAAGTAAACTTATGTGATCATTAGGGGAGAATTTCGGAGCATACATTTTGTGGTTTGCATGTGTAACAAACAAGTTAAATTTAACTAATAATTAGCTAAAATATAACATAACATTTGCACTTATTTAACTTAAAATTTGGTTAAATTATAGTTAAACTTAATCACATATTAGCCAGCATATTACATAAAAATTACATGAAAATTTAACCAATATTTTTATGGAAAAAGTATATTAATATTTTAACGAAAACGACTGGCACTCTCACGGTCGCATTTGTTTAGGTAGATCAAAAAAAATTTCTGTACTTGTGTGTTTTAATAATATCTTGGACGAGTTCGTGAATCAGCAAAATCCAACACGTGGTTAAGAAACTAGAGGCTTTTTTCTGAAAGAAATTGATTTTTTAAAACCGTTATAACGGCCGCTCGGATACTAATATTTCCAAAAAGTTAAAAAATTTAGAATCTTTGGAATTTTTTTTATCAATTTGTTTTAAAATAGACCTCTGCATTTAGAGGTTCCTGAGTGAGCGGCTCCAACAAAAAAGTTTGCAAAAATAACTTATTTTTTGAAACAACCGGCACTCTCACGGACGCATTTGTAAAGCCAGATCAAAAAACCTTTTTTAAAAATTTGCGTTTTATTAATACTTTGGACAAGTTCGTAAATCAGCCCAATCCAACACATGGTTAAGAAACTAGAGGCTTTATACTAGAAACGAACTCTGTTTTTTAGATCCGTTATAACGGCCGTTTGGATTCTAATATTTTTAAAAACTTCATAATTTTAGAATCTTTAAAACCTTTTTAATCAGTTTCTTTAAAAAAAAAATCTCTGCCGTTGAAGGTTTCTAAGTGAACGGCTCCAACAAAAAAGCTTGTAAAACACAAAATGCGTTTGAATCAACCGGCGCTCTCACGGTTGCGCTTGCTCTCACGGTTGTGGAGCCAGATCAAAAGACCTTTCTTAAAAATGTGTGTTTTAGTAATATCTTGGACACGTTCGTAAATCAGAAAAATACGACATATGGTTAAGGGACTAGAGGCTTTATACTAGAAAAAAAGTGGGTTTTTTAATCCGTTATAACGCCCATTTGGATACTAATATTTTTAAAATCTTCATAAATTTAGAATCTGTGGAAACATTTTATTCCGTTTCTTATAAATATAAACCTCTGCAGTTAGAAGTTTTTGACTTGTTGGCTTCAACAAAAAAGTCTGCAACAATCCCCAACTACAATTTCCAAAAACCTTATAACAGTCAATGCCAACCTTATAACAGTCAAAAAAATAAAAGATTTTAATAGAAGAAATTAATTTTTTTTCTTAGAAATAAACTATTTTGATATTTTGCAGTAATTGCACGACATATGATGTAGAGTAGGTTTGTGTCATAAATTGTCACACACATGTTCTGTGGTAGATTTGATATTTGTTTGTTGCAAAATTGGATAGATATAATTTTGC
This sequence comes from Diogma glabrata, assembly GCA_963693315.1. Lineage (NCBI taxonomy): Eukaryota > Metazoa > Arthropoda > Insecta > Diptera > Cylindrotomidae > Diogma > Diogma glabrata. Next base: position 19,329,822 of record OY856186.1, on the reverse strand, counting down.
TTATCGGTAGCTAATTTTCTTTTTAAAATTTGTTCGATATGGAAATTAGTTTGTTTTGTTTAAACTAATCTGATACATCAGATTCTACAGGCACACAAAACTGTCTGATCTCGAAATCTACCTATTTCTAGCGGATATACGTGCCGCTTGTACTTTTACTCATTAAAATATCTGCAATTATATTTAATATGATCGTAAGAATTACTTTTATGTTTCAATTGTTTCTGGGTTACAATCCCGACAAACATACTATGCATGGTGCACGAGTCTATGCACATTTCGTGCACATTTTTATTTTACTACATTTAACCTTTTTTTATAAATATTCTAGAGTTTATACAAAATTAAGTTTAGAAGTATTTAACGTCATACATATATGTATTAATTGAACATTATTAAATCATGTCAACATGTATGCAAAATGTGCTTATTTAGGCATAAATACATCAATATTTGATGTATGATTTTTATGTCGAGGATTTTTAATTTGGCGTCCATTTTCCCGCCATTTTTTACGATACAATTTAAATGAAAAAAAAAATCAGCTTTCAAAAAATTTAATTATTTGCCTAACAAATAATATTAATTTTCTTTAATTTTCTGAATAATGTTAAAAATAAATTTAAATATTAGTAAACCGACATCAACAACGGACAAACAAACAATATTAATTAAATATAATAAATTTTTTGAGTCACTAAAATTAATTATACACAGTGCCCGTTTGTTTTTTGAATGTTCTTATTAAGTTTCACAAAAAATTTCTTTCGCACATAATTTTAGATGAAAATTAAATGAAATTCTTTTTATTTTATCATTTTTAGAAAATGTTTAACTACTTTTTCACTCTTCATTTTTATATTCTTTGTTTTTTATTCTTATCATTAAATAAATTTCGTTTCGCTTCGTTTTTTATTATTCGTGAAACATGCGGCTAACGTATGTGTGCACGTATGTGCTAAGGCGTTTTACGACATGTGTACGGTACGGGTATGTTTCCTACACCATGTTTGTCAAAAAATTTCTGTTTCAATGATTGGCACACTTAGCAATTTTTTGACATACTTACAATTCATTGATCGCGCTCTTAGTCTTAGATATAGATGCAAATCATCAACATAATCCTACATTCAAAGTACCAACACTTAATATAGTTCAAACGTAACGATTGATAAGAAAAAGTATGCATATAATTCCTTTGACACACTTAATGATGTTTTGATACACATTCACATGCAATTCTGTGACCGAACACAATTTACTTTTTGAATTAAGTAAACATTTTCATAAACAATTTTTTTGAAATATTGTCAGAATTTTTCGATGGTCCGTCCACTGGTAGACCGACAGATTTTTTTTGGTTTTCTAGCCTCATTAGGATCCAAAACGTCGGGCAATGCAAACAAAATTTTGGGGTGAGATTGAATCTTTTGGGATTTTAAATCTAGTTTTTAAGATGTTCCTAATTTTCTTGCTTGCTTCTGTTATGTTATTCCGTGCTTCGACATGTTTAGTTAATGATCTATTTGTTTTTTGATCTGTTTTGAACGTTTTTCGTACATTGTTTATGTAGTCTTGTGCTCCATGGACCATGATTTAGACCATAGAAATGGTAGCAGGACTCATAATTATGAAAACCTAATGGTGCTTCCGAAAACCTAATGGTGCATATGAATGGAACGTATCTGTAAATTTATTCATTCAAGTAATTTGTCAGATCCATTAGTAGGACGTAGCTCAAACGAAAGTGAAGCAATTGCAAGTAGTTGGACTTAAAATTGGGATTGATCTGTTCGATTCCCAACAAAAAGTATGTTCATTTGCAGCCACGACGTAAGTCCATTTTTAAGATTTGCTTAGAAGATGTGATCTAACTTGGAAATACGGGCTATCCAAATCTTTTTGCTAGCTGCTGTCAATAAATTCTTTCCAGCAAGAATACTTATAACTTTTAGGAATTTATTTGGTTTTCCTTGGATGATGAAACCAATTTCTTTCAAGAATTTGTCGTTTTTACACCTCGAGTGAGAGTTGCATTTTTGTATTACGCATACTAAGATTGAGAATTACATCATCCAAAATCACGCGGGTCTCCACGTCAAGAAAATAAAGAAGATGGCCAAACTGAAGTGCGTCGTACATGCAATTGTGGGTTCAAATTGCGATTCTAAAACGCACAAACAGTGGTTTAGATATTTAGTGATGTTCACGTTCATCGTCTCAAATTCAACCACAGAGGTTTAAAGTCTTAGAGTCTAAGAGTCTTAGAGCCTTAGAGTCCTAGAATCTTAGAGTCATTAAGTCATAAGGTTTTAAAGTATTCGAATTCTTAAATCTAAGCGTCTAGGAGTCTCAGAAATTCAGAATCTTAAATTCAGAATCTTTTGAGTCTTAGAGTCGTAGTATCTCAGAGTTTTACAGTCTTAGAAGCTCAGAGTATCAGAGTCCCAGAGTCTCAAAGTCTCAGAGTCTCAGAGTTTCAGAGTATCAGAGTATCAAAGTCATGTAGTCTCAGAGTCTCAGCGTTTTAGAGTCTCAGAGTCTTAGAGTCTCGGAATCTCAGAGTCTCAGAGTTTTAGAGTCTCAAAGTCTGAGAGTTTCAGAGTCTCAAACCTTAGAATCTCAGAATCTCACAGTCTCAGAATCTCAGAGTCTCAGAGTCTCAGAGTCTCAGAGTCTCAGAGTCTCAGAGTCTCAGAGTCTCAGAGTCTCAGAGTCTCAGAGTCTCAGAGTCTCAGAGTCTTATAGTCTCAGAGTCTCAGAGTTTTAGAGTCCCAGAACCTCAGAATCTCAAAGTCTCATTAGTATCAGAATCTCAGAGTCTAAGAGTCTCAGAGTCTCGGAGCCTCAGAGTCTCAGAGTCTCAGAGTTTCAGAGTCTCAGAGTCTCAGAGTCTCAGAGTCTCAGAGTCTCAGAGTCTCAGAGTCTCAGAGTCTCAGAGTCTCAGAGTCTCAGAGTCTCAGAGTCTCAGAGTCTCAGAGTCTCAGAGTCTCAGTGTCTCAGAGTCTCAGAGTCTCAGAGTCTCAGAGTCTCAGAGTCTCAGAGTCTCAGAGTCTCAGAGTCTCAGAGTCTCAGAGTCTCAGAGTCCCAGAGTCTCAGAGTCCCAGAGTATCAGAGTTCCAGAGTCTCAGAGTCCCAGAGTATCAGAGTTTTAGAGTCTCAGAGTCTCAGAGTTTCATGTCTCACAATCTTAGAATCGCAGAGTCTAAGAGTCTCTGAATGTTGCAGCTTCAGAGTATTTACTCCTAGAGTATCTGCGTCTCAGAGTGTCTGAGCCTCAGAAGGTCTGATTTTCAGAATGTCAAGTTCTTAGAGTCTCAACATCTCAGGGTATCAGAGTTTCAGAGTCTCAGAGTTTCTAAGTGTCACAGTATCGGAGCTGCGAATCCCGAAGTTTTAGATGTCCCAGTTTCTAGGAGTATTAGACTTCTAGAGCTTTCGAGTCTTCGAGTCATTAAGTCAAAGGGTCTTAGAGTATTATAATCTATGAGTCTAAGCGTCTAGGAGTCCAAAAATCCATTATCTACGAGTCTTAGAGTCTCAGTATCTCAGATTTTTACAGTATTACAAGCTCAGAATCTCAGAGTCCCGAGTCTCAAAATCTTAGAGTTTCAGAGTCTCAGAGTCTTAGAGTCTCAAAGTCTTAGAATCTCAGAATCACATAGTCTCAGAGTCTCATAGTCTCAGAGTCTCAGAGTCTCAGAGTCTCAGAGTCTCAGAGTCTCAGAGTCTCAGAGTCTCAGAGTCTCAGAGTCTCAGAGTCTCAGAGTCTCAGAGTCTCTGAGTCTCAGAGTCTCATAGTCTCAGAGTCGCAGAGTTTTAGAGTTTCAGATTCTCAGTGTCTCAGAGTCTTTGAGTCTTTCGGTCTTAGAGTCTCAGAGTTTTAGAATTCAGAGTGTCAAAATCTGGGAGTCTCAGAGTCGCAGAGTCTCTGAATTTTGCAGCTTCAGAGTTTTTACTCCGAGAGTATCTGAGTCTCCGAGTGTCTGAGTCTCAGAATGTCTGAGTTTCAGAATGTCAAATTCTTAGAGTCTCAAAATGTCAGAGTATCAGACCTTTAGAGTCTCAGAATATCTAAGTGTCACAGTATCAGAGCTGCGAATCTCGAAGTTTTAAGAATCTCAGTATCTAAGAGTATTAGAGGGTTAGAGTTTTCGAGTCTGCGAGATTTCGAGTCTTCGAGACTTGGCGTTTTAAAGTCGTAGAGTCTTAGTGTTTTCGAGTCTTAGCGTGTTAGAGTCTTAGACTCTTAGAGTCTTAGAGTCTTAGAACCTTAGAGACTTAGCGTATTAAAGTCTTATAGTCTTAGAGTCTTATAATTTTAGTGTCTTAGAAACTTACAGGCTGATTCTGACAAGAGGGTATGTCTCTCTCTCTCTCTGGCGTTTACATCCCATGGAGGGATTTGCCGTCTGTGCAATCAGCTTCCAATAATCTCGTTCCATGACCAGTTGACCCCAGTTTTGACATCCTATATCATGAAACTCTTGGATGATGTCATCACGACAGCGTTGTCTAGGTCTTCCTCTTCGACGAACACCAGCTGGTTGTTGTTGGGACGCTTTTTTATCTAATGGAGCCTTTTCTACATGACCAAACCATCTAATCCGGTTAGATTTAATGAATCCGTCTCAGATCTCCTCTGCGGCTCTCAATCTGTCTCAGAGCTTTAGAGTTTCAAAGTCTCAGAGTTATAGAGTCACACAGTCTCAGATTTTCATAGTCTCAGAGTCTCATAGTCTCAGAGTTTCACTGTTGCAGTCTTAGAGTTTTAGAGTTTCAGAGTCTCACACTTTCAATGTTTTTTAGAGTCTCAGAGTCTTACAGTCTCATAGTGTTAGAGTCCCTGAGTCTCCAAGTGTCAGAGTCTCAGAGTCTCAAAGTTTCTGAGTCTCAGAGTCGCAGAGTCTCAGAGTCTAAGATTCTCAGAGTCCCAGAATCTTAGCGTCTTAAGAACTCAGAGTATCTAAGTTTCGTTGTCTCAGAGTCTCAGAGTTTAGGATTCTCAGAATCTTAGAGTCTTAAAGTCTAAGAGTTTTATAGTCTCAGAGTTACAGAATTTTAGAGTTTCTGAGTCTCATAGTTACATAGTATTAGAGCTTTAGGGTCTCAAATTCTCAGAAGCTAGTAGTCTTAAAGCTCCAAAATCACAGAGTTTCAGAGTGTCAGACTATCAAAGTATCAGAGACTCAGAACTTCAGAGTCTCAGAACTTCTGATTCTCAGAATATTAGAGTCTCAGAAATTCAGAGTCTCATAGTTTCATATAGTTTCAAAGTGTTAGAGTCGCAGAGTTGCAGTGTCTAAGAGTCTTACAGTCTCAGAAATTTGGAGTATCATAATCTCAGAGTCTCAAAGTGCAAGATTCTCAGAGCCTATAAGAGTCTCAGATTCTCAGAGTTTCAGAGCCTCAGAGTCTTAGAGTCTCAGAGTCTCAGAGTCTGAGAATCTCAGAGTTTCAGAGTGACAGAGTCTCGGAGTGTCAGAGTCTCAGAATATCAGAGTCTCAGACTTTCAGAGTCTCAGAGTACCAGAATCTCAGAGTTTTAGAGTCTCAAAGTCTCAGAATCTCAAAGTCTCAGATTCTCAGAGTCTCAATCTCAGACTCTTAGGGTGTCTTAGGATCTCGGCATCTCAGAGTCTCAGAGATTCAGAGTCTCAAAGTGTGAGAGTCTCATGATCTTATAGTCTGAGAGTGTCAGAGTCTCAGAATCTCAGAGTCTCAGAGTTTCAGAGTCTGAGTACCAGAATTTCAGAATTTTAGAGTCTCAGAATCTCAGAGTCTCAGATTCTCAAAGTCTCAGAATCAGAATCTTAGACTCTTAGAGGGTCATAGTTCCAGAACTTATGAGTCTCAGAATGTCAGAGTCTCAAGGTCTTAGGTTGTCAGAGACAACAGTCCCAGGGTCTTAAAGTTTTATATGTTTATAGTCTCAGAGTTTTATATTCTGAAACTCTTTCAGTGTCTTAAAGTCTTAAAAACTTATTTTTCCGAAACTCAGATGCTCATAGTGTCATCTCAGAATCTAAGTTTCAGATTTTTAGACTCAAGGAATGTCCATATGTCCATATGTCCATGTTACATATTTTCAAATATTTCCACAAAATCATAGACTCACAGGGCTTCATAGTCTACGGATCTCAGTGTCACACACATTTAAGTCTAACGGTATTCTGATTCTCAGTATGTCAAAGTCTCATAAACTACTCTTCTCAGATATTCAAAAACCCTGGGACTGAAAATTTCATTTTGCCTTGTGTCTTAGAACATCAGATCATTTGGGTCTTAGATACTAAGAGTATCAAAATTTCATTACTTATAGTTGGTAATGTTTCTTTAATCTGGATGATTGTGCTGTAAAACATAATAAATTTGATTAATCTAAATAAAAATGTGTGTGCCAATTATTGTTTAAGTACACGAATAAATATAATAATATTAGACAAAAGTGCGTGTCAGCAAAAAACTACTAGATATAAGTAAATTAAAAAAGGTTTTTTTATTTACGCGGTACCAAGGTTGATGAAAATTCAGCTGTTATGTTATATGAAGAACAACATAATGGACGAGCTTGCAAAAGGTTTGTTTTGAGTTTTTGTTAGATCCAATTTATGTTTATCAACACAAATGTTTTTAAACAATTTTTTGGTTTGTTTCAATTATCACGCAAGAATATTGAATATGTTGTTCCTTATCAAATTATGAAAAAGTGAGATATTTTTGCTTTGAATGGAAAAAATGAAATTAATTTATTATTTAAGGCGATGATATCTTTATATAATTTTTCTGAATACTTTTAGAAGGAGTGGCATTTGTTTTTTTCATTCAAGCTTTGATGTGATTTTTCGAGCCTAGCCGCTTATAGTTACTACCGATAATTGAAATTTGAGAAAGCAATTCTTTCCATTTTGGAATATGATATCTACCAGCAACTTTAATTTTATGAACATATAATTTAAAAATATGGAGGGGCTGAAATCTCACAGCTCTGAGATATCAAGACTTCGGTCTGGGTTAAGGATTTTGATATAGTTTTCGGCAAAAAACTTTTATGAGGACATGGTTTTTAGTTTTGGGCAGCGAAGTATATCAAACAAAACTCTTTGTTAAAGTACTAGTATTTTTTATCTCTGTTTAAAAATTTATTACAAAACTAACACGAAACATCAATACGTTGCCGGAAAATTATAATCAAAATTCCAAAAATATTGTTAAATTAAATAAAACCAAACTTTTTCAAAATTCCAAAAATATTCCAAAAATTAGAATAATATCAAATATTTAAATTTTTTCTAAATTCCAATAATATTTCAAAAATTCTTAAAAATTCAAACTTTTTCCAACATTCTAAATATATTGCAAAAATTATTACAAAATCAAAAATTGAAAATTTTTTCAAAATTCCAAAAATTATCATAATATCAAAAATTAAAAATTTTCCAAAATTCTAAAAATATTCCAAAAATTCTTACAAAATCAAACATTAAAACTTTTGCCGAAATTCTAAAAATATTGTAAAAATTATTACAAAATCAAAAATACAAACTTTTTCAAAATTCCAAAAATATTTCCAAAACTATAACAAATTCAAAAATTTCCATGTCCAATTTCATTTTAAACTACATTTACGTCATAAAAACAGCTACATTTTCTTCCAAAAAATTGGCTAAAAAAATAAATGAAATCATTTTTTGACACACTTGACATTATTTTTTGACAAACTTATAATGCCATAATTCTCAATAATAATAATAAAACTTCATTTCAAACAAACAATTAATTTTATTTTTTTCCAAAAAATTAGGTAAAAAAATAAATAAAACACTTTCTTTTGACACACTTGACAACGTTTTTTTGACAAACTTATAATGCAATAATCTAGATTTTGGTCTCACATACCAATCCCGACCATCAAGATTTCTCCAAATTTAATGTTCCTACTCGTAATCACTTAAAATGGACGTTTTTTAAGCAAAAAATATGCAAATTTCCTTGTTTTGACACCTTTTCGATTTTTTTGACACACTTCCGGTACAGTTATCGAACACATCGTCCTTTCGGCTCTTCCTATTAAGTAAACCTATTTTTAGAAAAAAAATTTTTCAAATCCGTCCAGCGGTTTTCTAGATTTCGTCGGTTGTGACGGCCGGCCGGCCGACAGACAGACATACATTTTTTTTTTTGTTGCTTTTTTAGAATCAGGAGGTCCTAAAACGTCGAGAAATGTAAAAAAAAGTGGGGGTAAGAATTTCACTTTGAGCTCATGAATGTAATACTTAGGTCTTTCAGACCGAAGTAATATCACTCGCTATAATCAAAGAAATATTTTTTCGATGGTTCAAAATAGTAGGTTAACCATAATTATTTTGGCGATTCCTTTGTCAAAATTTTCCTCAAAAAATCACTCAAAAAGATGCTATAGATAACAACTTAGAAAGAAAGTCAACAACCTAGAAAGCAGTCAATTGTTAAGTTTTTAAGAAAACTCACGGTTTGACAAACTCAAAGTTATTGGATACATATAATTTTGAGCTGCAAAGGTTTTAGCTATGGCCTATGGTATTTCAAAAACAGATTTGAACAGTAAACTATGGTTCTACATGGTCCCTATAATTCATTTTTGTAATATTTTTAGAAAAAACGACAAACGAGAGAAAATATGTAGACATAACGATGACAAGCGCCTTAACGATGTCAATGCAACGCCAGCTCTGTGGAATAGCGCTTAATTGTTTTATTCTCGTATGAGTATTAATTTCATACTCTCATTATGTGGGGTTCATTTGAGCATCATTATACAATATACTAGTTTCATGTTTTTCAGTTTAAATAAATAATATTCAAACAAAATAATTCTTAAGAAATGTAGCAAAAAGCTGAAATGAACTTTCAATTCTATGAAAAGACCAACGGTATAGATCTATAATGTTGTTTTTTGTGTTTTGTTTGAAGAAACCGTATTGATAGTGTTATTCTCCTTATTAATAAATGACGAGATAAATAATTTATTTCAATTTTATGAATATTGATAAATGATAACAAAAGTTCCGCTATCAATTTAATTTTTTGTTGTGCGTAACAATATCACGAATAATGTTACATACAAATTCAGTAAATTTCCTTCTTTTGTTATACATAATATAATCTTTAAAGTTAAAGTGTTCTTCAATTTAATTATGTTAAAATTAATGTCATAATTACTGCTTAGAATTATAATTGTAGCACTTAAATTAAGAATTGGACCACCAGTAAATCTACTTAGAGTTGAATAAATAATTAGTTATGCAGTTTTGAAATAATTTGATGTCAACACTATTAATGGTGTTGGGCTATTATTTTGAAACCGTACATCGAAAAAAAACGCATATTTTTGCAAGTAAAAAAAAAAAAATTAAATAATTGAAATAAGTAAGTTTAGAATTAATAACTTTTCTCTTTTCTGCTAGGCGGCGCGTAAAACCTTGGTTTACTTCAAAGCTCATATCTCAAAAAGCAGGCTTTTTTTTTTTGTTTTTCACAAATTTTAAAGTAAACATATGCAGCTATGAATTTGAGAAATAAAAAGTCAGCAATTCAATATGGATTTTTTCTTACGATTTTTTAAAGTTTGGTATATGAAAAATTCACATGTGTTTTTTTATTAAGTTAATAATCCTGTACTAAATGTGGATCTAATAAATTATTTCATATTTTAACACCTGCAATAAATTTGAACCATTTTGAGAAACAGGTTTTTATTCAGAATAAGAATTGGAGATCCCAATGATCGAAGATATTGTTATAATTTCAACATCACCAACACTAACATTAGAAAAAAACATTAAAAAAATATTTTTCCTATAAACATTATAATTTAATCAATATTATAAATAAATACATTAAAAAATTAATTTATATATTTTTTTTTGCCTTTAAATTGAAATATTTATGATCATCAGAAAAAGAAAACATTTTGGCAATTATTTTATCGGGTGTAGTGTTATCCGGTAAAAAACAGTGGAATGCTTGGGTTCTTTGTTTTCTTCCAAGAACATTTCGTAGATGTCGGTGAGGGTCCATAACACCAACCGCTTTGATTTCTTAATTTTTGTCGATCCTTCTGTAATAGTAACAACATCTTTAAGGCCAGGCATTGTTCTACTAATTTCCTCTGATAAGAAGTATGTTTGAATTTGTTTTACTATATTTTGTGACAAACTGTGCACTTGTTTGCTTTGAGGCCAACTGTAAGGACCTACTGTTTCCAACAGATCCATGGCGAATTCTACCAGTCGTCTTGATGCATTAAATTCATCCTGGATACGTTGATTTGACCAAAATTTACGTGGTAGAGTTGTCAACAAAAACACTTGTTTCTATTTACAGCTGGCATCTTTAAACTCTTTTTTAAGTTTCATAAGCCATGATGTATATTCACATTCCTCGTTTGGTGATAACACTTTAAATGAATCTACTTGAAATATTCTTTGACTTATTGCCGATGTGACACTTGCAATTTTTTTATAACTTCCTGTTGTAATATGATTTTGTTTGATAGGAGATTCGGCTAACCTTCCAAGAACATTGTTAATATCTTCTAATAAGTCATTAAGTAGTTCAGGAACTGGTGGAGATATAGTATCAACCGAAACTGGTGATGGATCTAAAGATGCTGGAGGTATTTGAATATTTTCGTTCGTTGGAACATTTTAAAAAATAAAAAGTAAATTGTCATTTTTGAGAATTTTTCAGTGTAACAATCAGAGGCGTAGCTAAGGGGGGGGGGGAGGGGGCGGTCCGCCCCGGGTGTCACCCGTTTTGGGGTGACACCCGACCGTAAAAAAACCTAAACAAACCATCACAATGGTTTTCAACGTTTCAATCGTTTTCAACGATAAATCACTTAGAAACCATTTTAACCAGGTTATCCATTTAATTTTGATTTATAAATTGTGATAACTTATAATGTGTCCCATAAATGTGTACTATTGGTTCAAAAAGGATCTATTCTACTTTTTAAAATTTTTGAGTTATTACGTAAAATAAAATTTAAACAATATGTGTGTATTTCTTTTTTTTTAATCGAATCAACATGTTGAGCATTGAATACCATCACCACAATTACTCAATAGCTTTGAATATTCCTATAGATACCATATTAACCGTTTTCTTTTACGGTACATTATTTAGTATGCAAGAATGATTGTTTAACGACCAGGTCTGAAAACACATATGCTGCATAATGTATAGGAAAAGTGGTCTCCGTCAATAATGTGGCACTCTGTGTCGATAGGGTGGCACCCTTGAGTTCTGTTCTATTCCAAAATTATGTCTCTATTCCAAAATTATTTCTAAAATATCAGCTTAACCTTACTACCTAATCTGTTTTACATTTCAAACAAATTAATTGCAAACACCTAAGGAAACTAATAAACAATGAAATCACCATGTTTGTAAATAATCTCAAATTAATTTTTTTTTCTTTATCTTGAAACTCGTAAATTGGAATGGATCGTTTTCGAATGGACACATAAATAATTACTGTGGAGTAAAATGATAGTTATGCAATTACTATAGTCTTGCAAATTTTTATAGGTAGATACATACTCATCCTGTTTGTTTTCAGTTTTATAATATTAATGATAAAATTTAATAAGACAAAAATATTTAATAACATTGCAATATTGCAATAAAGAAATCATTTGTCAAATACATAAGTGTATTGCTTTGGGGCCATTCCGCAGAAATCGATACCAGAAAGTATAAAAAATAACTTGCAAATATGTATCCTTAAATAGAAAATTATTAGGCTTTATATTTTAATTTATCATTATTTAAAAGAATTTCTATAATATTTTCGCCGGTTTTCGTAATATTTTGTTCAAGCCGAGTGAGCGGATTTCAAAGTCTAGTATGGAAAAAATTTACTATAATAGCAACACGATTTTCACGTCAATCACATTAACTAGCCGCCATTAACATTTGCTGCCTATACTGCGACTCATTATTATTTGTTTTAAAAAAAAATTGAAAGCGATCAGGTAAGTAGTAAACATTTTATTGATGAAATTTCTGTAACGCCCGTCACAAAATGTATAGAAAAGTTCATCCCGCATGAGGTTTACTAGCTTTTATTTTGTATTGACCTCACAAAAGTAAGGTTGTAGGATTAAACAATACTTGAAAAATATTCGTGTGCCTTAAAATAGACCTTGCGTTAAAATATAGGCTGATTTATTTGTGTAACACCCGTCACACCTTGTACCCGTTACAATTTTCTCACTAATGTTATAATTTTTAAGTGCACAATAGGAATGTAAAACGTTCCTTTATGTGTTCCTCTATGTGTGTCTATGTGTTCCACCTGTACAATATCGCTGTGTGAAAAAATTGATGGTTTTTTCAGACGGATGCCCAGTTCAAAAACAGATTACAGTGAGAAAGACTACGGGGTGGGCTTTCTTTGCCACTAGTCATGTATCATGCCACATGAAAGGGCGCTGTCGACGGCTGTCTGCAACTGCGAAGATTAGACTTTGGAGGGCAATAAAGTCTCGGTGAACTTTTATCAGCACAGTCTGGGAATATTATGAATATTTGTCTTCAAATCCAAAGGGCGTTAAATATCATTTCGTCAATGAAAACGACATTCATGATCTTTAAAACGAGTCAAAAAATACCCCAAAAAAAGTCGTGGGTAATATTGATAAAAAAAGATTATTCATTTTTTATAACTAGGAAATTATGAATATTAAAAAATATTATCAATTTAAGTATATTTCTTCAAATATACAAAAAAAATATTTCATATTCATCATATTTATAATAAATTATAATAGTGTTGTTGCAAAAACATTATTTTACAACATAAAGAATTATCAATCTGAAAGCGATTTGTAACGATAAAATTATCATTTCAAAACATCATAATGTTTTATAAATCCAATGATACTTGTGTTATGAACTTTCATAACAAAATTATAAAATTGAAAAATGGTTATCGTCTTAAGAAATTATGGTTTTAAAAAATGGTGTTGTCTGTTCGATTTTGGAAGTGAGCATGACATTTTATCATTATGATAAAAAGTTATAAATATGCTTCCGATTGGTTTGTAAATGAAAAATTTAATTAGTTGTATCACATTCACGTGTGACTTCTTGCGACAAAGTTGTGGGTGAATTTAAATATAATAAATTTGGTGATTTAAATTAAATTTGTGAGTAATTATTTGAAAAAAATAAAAGTAAAAACAGTGTGTAAAAATTAGTGTTTTAGCTTAGTTTTACAAATTTGATATTATATTATAGTAATATGTGTTAAAAAATATTATTTAAAAAAAATATTAAATGAAAATATAATATTATATTATATAGTGATAATTGTGTTAAAAAAATATTATGGAAAAATTATTACTATTAGGCATTGGTGTGGAATATAAAAATATTGAAACGCATAATTTAATTAAGTGTTTTGAAGGTAAGTTATTAAAAACTAATAAGGGCCAGTGTCACCATCCACAGTTAAAGCTAGTTAACCGCCACTTAACTTTACTGAGAGATAACTGAATGGTACAAAATTAATATTATAATTAATATTATAATTAATATTCAGCTAACGAATACTGATGAAACCTGAAACTCATTTCCTTCAGTTAAGTGGCAGTTATGTTAAATTTACCTTAACTTTAACTTAACTGGGGATGGTAAAACTGGCTCTAAAATTAATAAAGCTGTATATTTTAATCGACTTTCAGAAAATGACTTATTAAATAGATTTTCAAATAGTATATACGTTTTCCTTAACATCCTGTGCAAAAACGTTAAATATAAAATTTTTTCAGTTAAAATTCAATATAATTTGAAATTCTTTTAAAACTTCACTTGCAACTTGTTGCAAGTACATACTTTATTGTCTAATATTAAATAATTCTGTATACTATTTTTTGTTTTTATTATCATTCAAATAATAGAAGCTGAAATTGATCCCCTGCTTTGGAGTCGATCGAATTAAAAGATCTTTAAAAACTGTTCAGACTACCTTATTTAGCAATTGAATTCCAAATTAAACCCTTATCCTAATTTGGCAAAAACAGAGTGAGTATTTTTAAAATATTTTATTCGTTAATCATTAGTGTTTTTGTTTGTTTTGTTATTCTTTTTTTCAGAATGAAAACAGAGTATATTCGATATACATAATTATAATATAACTATAATATTTCTTAAATATTCTTTTTCTAATTATAACCGATTAATTTTAACCTATAAAATATTAAAAATGAAATGTTTTATATGCAATAGTGAAAAAGTTAAAAGTTAAAATAGTGAAAAGTTTAAATTATTTATGTGTTTATTTTAAAAATATAATTTTTATTCTCTTTTAATTTCACAGACTGAAAAGTTGCAGCAATATTCTATTTGCTACATTTTGATTTACTTGTTGGTGGCACGGGAAACGCAAATTAAAAAGCAACATAAATAGTATTGTAAAATACTCTATCAAGGACTCCCAAAATACCTTTGTGGTGGTAGGGAAAACTGCGGAGGAGGTAGAACTAATTTAAATAGATCTGAAGCAATCAATTCATCCTTTTCTATTAACTGTTGGAGAAATAATAAATCCAACCAGTATATTGGTATATTTTGATGGCATCAAATATACAATAAATTATTTTTCAAAAACTGTAGATACCTGCTTCAAAATTTTTAATTTATTTAATTTGGAGTACCCAGTACCATCTTCAATGGTCTGGAATTTTATTCAGCAACATTTTAATAAAATATCAACGAAATTTGACAAGAAGCATCCTTGTATTAGTTTATCAATAAACCAAATAAAAAATTCTTAATAATCTCTAAATTTTAAATGAATATTTTGACAAAATATAAATTGAATTAATTCATGAATAGCATGAATGATACAAATTTATTGTAATGCATAGCTAATATATTTAATAAAATGAAAATTATTTTTAAATAAAACTTCTGTTTATCTATTTATTATTTTGAAACATGAATTTTTTTGAGACCTGTGGTTCATCAAATTTTTTTACTCAAGGTAGAAGAAGAAGATTACTACTTATTCGTCAAGCTTATTATTTCAGAAATTTAAGAAATTTAGAAAAGTTTTAAGTTTACATTTATTTTCGTGCAAAGTTTATGCGAAAAAGGTGACGGTGACAAAAGGTTGATATTTGCATATCAAATGGTCACTGTAATTATAAATGATAAATATTTATCCAATCGATAATTTGCGTAGATAATTTTTTATAAATATGATAAATGATTATAATTTATTATAATGGATTATCCTAGTCATAAATATTTATAAAATTTATGAGAAATGAAGCTATAAACTATTTATTATCATGATAATAATTTATAAATATCATAATTATTTTTGATTATCGCCACACATATGCCTATAAAATATTCTTAATATTATAAAACAGTTTATCATATTTATAATTGTTCTTACATTTTTCAAATTTATGAAATGATTCTAAGTTATCAATATGATAATTTTGTTATGATATACATAATTATTTGTTGAACAAAAAATTTTAAATTTAATTTTTAGTTATTGATAATATTTCATCACAATAATCAACGCCAGTTGTTGACCGTATATTAATAAAAAATTATCAATTTGATGTAGTTTTTTATCAAATCTACATCATTTTTTTTTTGAGTGAACCGATGGAACAATGGAATACGTAGTAGTGGAATTAGTAGTTACTAATTTTTATTACTTTACTCTTGGTTTTCAACTAGCTTCCATGGAGTTGTTCGTCGAAATTATCAAGCAGTCAATTATTATCTAGAAAACTATCCAATTTCAAACAACTCCGCGCACTTCCTGCTATTAGCATACGAGTTAACCTGTGATACCACGTAGAGTTGATTTAATAATTGAACCAAAATAAAAATACTATAACAATATCAACACTTATTAGTGATGAAAGCAAACTGTATCAATTGGGTGAAAATATGCATGGTAATGTTGATGTAATTCAATGTTATTCTGTTGTCTTTATGCTCGTAACTACAATATTTTATTGATTTAATTCGAGCAAAAACGAGTTGAAGAACCGATGGAATAATGGAATTTTAAAGATGCTACCTCAACTGCAAAAACAGCAATATTTCATATACTTGAGTAGAAATTCCATTTCATATGGTCTTAAAGGGAGTTCAAACTCCCAAAAATGTCTTTTGTTTAAAGACAACAATAATCATAAAAGTCCAAAATAATAAAGAAAGATTCAAAATTTACTTAAGAATTTGTTTAATTTATACTCGTAACACCCGTCACAAATCTTGTAACACCCGTCACAAGCTTTTATTGTAAAAGAAAAATATAAAAAGTAATATATCCACAAAATTCTTAGAGTATAGGAATGGAAGATTCTTTAACTCACAACCTAGGTATTAATTTTGCAACAAAATTTTCTAATTTAGCTAAATTCTAATGATTCGTCAACAAGACAGCATATTTTGCAAGAGTACTCGTAACACCCGTCACAGGGCTGACATCTATTATTACATGTAAACGCTTGAATAATTCCTAACGTGTTTTTGTTTTACTTTAAGAAATCATTGAAATGAATTAAATTATATTCAAAAAACAGAGATTTTTGTTCTAATTTGGAAATTATATCAGTTTAAATGAGTACAAATGTAACACCCGTCACTGCGGAATGGCCCTTTGGCAAAATAAAAAAACTTGAATTTATGTTAATCAAATCCATTTTTTAATTGTGATACATAAGAAGATATGGGACTAATTGGACAAAAACTGATATTAATTTCCTTTTAGTCAATTATATGATGGATATGATTCCGGATCTTGGACATCTGTCCAATATGACGAATTTAAAAGGATGGATTGTACACATTGTACAAAACCTGGGCATCATTGGATGCTTGTCCGTCGTCTGGAGTAAAACGTACCTCTAATAATTTCGAATTATAATTGGATTTTTTCTACGATATTCGTCTTACTGATTGTAAATGGTAACATTTTGAACATTTGACATAGAAGGTTTTATAAGATATATTTCGTTTACGTTCTTGACTATATTATAAGAAGAGTATATTAGTAGAAAAAACGAAATTTCTAAACGAATTTTAGGTTTTTGGGCATATTATCATTATTGAGGATGAAGACTGACTTTAGTTTTTTCAATTCGTTTTAATTGTAAGTTAAAATTACATAATGCCAATTTTCACGAACTTTACATTTATGTATTTTAATTTTATTGAAAAACGGTTTCGCAATTTTTAGAATAACCCAATTTTAAAAAGCGGAAAACTTTGGAAACGAGGTTCATAAAACGATAGAAGACTTCTTACTATTAATAGATAATGAAAAACAGAAGTGGAAACCTCTTTTATCCAGATTATTGCATATACCTTTGTTTTTATCTATGGTTAACCTAGCATTTCGTGGATATGATGAAAGAAAAAGCCTTTAAATAAAGGCAATTTCTTAGAACTAATCAAACTACTGTCAAAGTATGATGTAGTATTAAAAGAACACATCTTGAATTAAATATTAAGAAAAATATAAATATTTTGGAATTATCTTTGATAGCACACCTGACATTTCACATATTGATCAAATGTCAGAAGTGATTCGTTATGTGAAAATTGATGATAGAAAAGTGGAAATCAAAGAAGTATTCCTTGGACTTTTTCTTTACATGAAAAAAAGCCGCTGCTTTAAGCGATGAAATTCTTAAAAATCTTGAAAATGGCGGCTTAGATGTTATGAATTGTCGTTCCCAAGGTTATGATAATGCAGCTGTTATGATTGTAATACATGAAGGAGTGCAAGCTATTATTAAAGCAAAAAACAACAAAGCAATATTTGTTGGTGTATAGATCATTCAATTAATTTATGTGACCAACACTCATTTACACAAAATGTAGCTTTTGTAACACTTTTCAGAACAGTGGAATTTTTACATTTTTTCTGCTTCGACTAGCTGCTGGGAAGTGCTAGTGTATTAAACACAGCAAAGCAACTTTTAAAAGACTCTCAACAACGCGTTGGGATGCTCATTATGCTTCAGTTAAAGTGTTGGATGAAAATGTGGCTGCAATTGAGAAATTAAGTGATCAACAAGAAAATGTAGACGCTAGAGGCGCTGCCCAGAACCTTCTGCGTGGTGATTGTGTATGATTTTACATTTCTTTGCTATCTTTTGTTTTGGAATGATGTTTTAAGGCGAATAAATTTTGCTAAGATTGTATTGCAAAGCACAAGCTTGAATATTGATCAATTAGTTATAAAAATACAGTCACTTCGTCTTTACATTGAAACCTAGTCATATTGTAGAAGATGCAATAGATTTTGCTGTGAAAAAATTGGAGTACTACTACGTCAATGTTGAACTCCGAACGATTTAAGTCAGTCCAAGATATAGCTTCATTGTTCGAGGTTGTGCTGAGTGCTGACAAACACTGGGCTTTTGGCGAACAGTGAAGAGTTGGAGTTATCTGAATCAAAATTTACCGGTTTTTATGATGAGGTATCAGAAACAGAACTCGTCATAGAGATACTAAGGTTGAGAAGGCATTTAAAAGTGGCAATGTAACAGTTTCTAGCTGGGTGTGCCTATAGACATTTTGAAATTGGTCGTGGAATGGGATTTTACAAAATCTCTTCCGAATCTTATGGTCGCACCAAAGTTATTTATGACTATTTGCGTATCAGTGGCTTCAAGTGAGAGGAGTTTCAGCAAATTAAAATTAATCAAACATTACATGGTGGCAACAATGACCCAAACGAGGCTTAACAATAGAACATGAGGCAACACAACATATAAATTTTGAAGATGTGATTTCTAAGTTTGTAGCTGTTAAAGCTATAAAGAAGAGATTTAAATAAGGTGACTAGACGTCCCGCTTTGTCCCCACAATTTGTCCCGCGTCCCGCTTCATTTTAAAAATGTCCCGATTTGAAAATAAACAGAATTTCGTTATTTAAATGAAAAAAGAATTTCGTTACTCAAAATTAAATTTAGGCAATTTATTTATGCTAAATAAAACATTTTCTTTAGTTTAAATATATATAAATAAATTCGGATTATGTGACAATCAATATCAATATTGTAGTAAACACTAAACATAAATTGAGTTCCACTTTGTCTTCTATTGAAATTATAATTAAGATTATATAATATAAACTTATTCATACATTTTAATTATTAATATAAAATTTAAAAAATAAAATAATCCGTCAAAGTTTAGTTGTTTTAACTTGAGTTTTACGTTCATACGTCAAGTTTTTAATTGTATTGATTTGTAAATTTTTTTATTTTTGATCTACGGGAGTGACAAGCCCAGCGTACTCCAGTACAAGATAACAAATCATTAGTTCAAGATAACAAATCTTCCTCGACCGAATTTTTCGAGCAGAGACTCTACTTGACACATTAAAAGCTATTTAATGTGTGAAAAATAATTTAACAAATTCTTGTGGAATATTTCATGACTTTTTCAACAACAATAGTAACCTCCTAAAAAAGTTTACGCAAAAAAGAAATATTCCGAAGAATGAAATAATACTATACATAATTTTTTTTATTTATTATATTTGTACGTTGCACTTTTCTTGTATATAAAAAAAATATATTACAATATTGGGGATTTTCTGAGATCAATTTAACTCAAGTAAGTAAAGAAGTAATTAAAATGTTTTCAATTCAAAGGTATGGTTCGAAGTTTCTCAGAAAAAAACTCCACTTCGCATTTTTCGTGTTTCGGATGAATTCGAACCTTCCTCCTCAGTGCCTGGTTCGAATCCTTAGGCCGACACGCTATCGATTACGCCGTTGAGGTGATAATAATTTCGAAGCTGATACTTCTGCATCACTTATTTAATTTACTTAATTTAAATTTTAAGTTGACTCCATATTATGAAAATGTTTTACATATTACAATATAATTTTTTCGTTCTATGAAAATTTTTGTTGTTTTATATTGACCCCTCCCCCCACGTTTATTGGCTTTTTATTAATTTTGACAGTTTCCATTCTTGGGGTGACACCACAATATCCGCCCCGGGTGCCACCCATGCTAGCTACGCCACTGGTAACAATACAGACGCAAGTAGACTGAAAACTAGTTGCTGGCCGGAAACTGTGGTACCTGCAAAAAACAGGTAAAGGTTCAATAATGTGTTATTTTGTTTTTCTATTACCAAATATCTACTCTGAAATTAGAATCAATTCTCCGAACTTTGGATCAAATTGTCAAATTTGAGAATTTTTAAGTGCAGCGACACAGACGCTTTTAGCCTACAAAGTAGTTGCTGAACGAGAACTGTGGTACCTGCAATAACAATGCAAAGGTTTCATTACATGTAATATGATTTTTTCATTCCCAAATAACTGCTGTGAAATCTGAATAAATTCTCCGAACTTTGGAGTAAATTGTCATTTTTGAGAATTTTTCATTGTAGCGATACAGACGCTTTTGGGCTACAAACTAGTTGCTGCCCGGGAACTGTGGTACCCGCATGAAAAATTCGAAGGTTCAATTATATGTAATATGGTTTTTTTGTTCCAAAATATCTGCTGTGAACTCAGAATAAATTCTCCGAACTTTGGAGTAAATTGTCATTTTTCAGAATTTTTCATTGTAGCGATACAGACGCTTTTGGGCTACAAACTAGTTGCTGGCCGAGAACTGTGGTACACGCACACAGAATGCGAAGGTTCATTTGTATGTAATATGATTTTTTCATTCCCAAATAACTGCTGTGAAATCTGAATAAATTCTCCCAACTTTGGAGTAAATTGTCATTTTTGAGATACAGACGCTTTTGGGCTACAAACTAGTTGCTGGCCGGGAACGTTGGTACCAGTACAAAAAATGTAAAGGTTTATTTATATGTAATATGATTTTTTCATTCCCAAATAACTGCTGTGAAATCTGAATAAATTCTCCGAACTTTAGAGTAAATTGTCATTTTTGAGAATTTTTCAGTGTAGCGATACAGACGCTTTTGGGCTACGAACTAGTTGCTGGTCGGGAAATGTGTTATCTGCACAAAAAATGCAAATGTTGGGTTATATGAAATATGATTTTTTCATCCCAAAATATCTGCTGTGAAATCTGAATAAATTCTCCGAACTGTGGAGTAAATTGTCATTTTTGAGAATTTTTCATTGTAGTGATATAGACGCTTTTAGCCTACAAACTAGTTGCTGGCCGGGAATTGTGGTAGCCGCACACAAAATGCGAAGGTTCAAATGTATGTAATGTGAATGTTTATATATACCTTTTGTATTATATTCTGTAGCTGTAAATCAAAGAAAGTTAGTTAATTCGAAGTTCTATTTTCATTAAATTTATTAAAACTAAATTAAATTAATGCCAAATCTCAGCTAATCTCATATATATATATATGAAAATTCAATTATTTCGAATAGCGAACCTAAGATATCAAACCATCAGTTTTTTTTAAGAAACAAAAATGTTATCAATGTTTTTTAAGAATAGTATTTCACACGCCATGACACCTTTTCAAGTTGACGAAATTTGTATCTTTATTTCTAATAAATCTCTCGAAATACTACAACAAAATTGACATTTGTTTTTTTTTTTTTTTTTTTAATGTAAGAGTGTCCTCTTACATAATTATACCCAACTATAGGTGCGTTCAATTTGACTGAAACAACTGAAAAAACAACAACAATTGCATTTAATTTTTCAGTTGCTTCAGTTGTTTCAGTCAAATCGAACACGGCTTATATACCACGACTTGTTGATTAGATCGTTTCTTAATTTAACACTACAAAAATCAGATAAATTCTATAACCTTTTTAAAATGTTAATAATTTTCATCGACTAAAATCACTACGGTTTAATTTCATTTTAATTTTAAATGAAAAAAAGTAATAAAAATAAACAACGACACAACAATGTTGTATCGAATTGAAAACCATAAATTACGAGAATTTCAAGAGAAAAAAAATTATTTTCCTGATTTTTTCAATCTTTTAATTAGAAAAATTAAATTATTTTTAAAATACCACCATTATTATATATTATTATATATCATATATTATATATTATTGAAGCACTTGGTTTGAAACACATTTTAGATAACTTTTATTGAGTAATAAGACACTTTAAATATGGTAAATTATTAAAGTAAAAAATATATATATATTTATCACGACGGAGAGTTTTATCCACGTCCATCTTCTTTAAATGCGCTCGGCCATATCATATATATATATATATATATATATATATATATATATATATATATATATATATATATATATATATATATATATATATATATATATATATATATATATATATATATATATATATATATATATATATATATATATATATATATATATATATATTATATAAAGAAGATTATAAACTGAAATTGAAGGTTAATTCAAAGAATCATTTAAATAATTCCTTTTGAGATTTTTTCTTGGCAGAGGCCATATTGGGTTTTCTTTTGATTCTTTTTTAATTATATCTCCTGGCTTAACAGTAACGGTAGTTACTATTATTTGTCATATAAAAGATTGAATGTTTGCAAAAATATTGCAATTTTTGTCATTATTAATGGGTTCTCGAGTTTTGACACATTAATGAAAATGTGTTTTTACTTGTTAGGCTACTGAAGTTGAAGTTTTCGTTGGAGCCTGGCTGGTTTGACAATGACACTGTCTATCATCGATGGGAGACGTTGATCAGCGTTACTGTTTCAGGAATTCAATGAGATATGATCCGATTATCTACATATTCAACACTGAGATTTCTTACTGTTTCTATTTAACTCCGCTCCGATACTCCTCTATATGTATAAACATCTATAATTCATTTTTCTCGTTTTTTTTCCCACTGTCACTGTCATATTACAATTTTCAACAGTATCAAAAAAAATATTCAACATATTTCTATATTATAAAAATTACTTACAACATTTATTCAAATTCAACTTTTCACAATTAAATTCACTCGTCCTCGATTTACACTATTTGATTTACTCTATACACTATTCATGTTACAACTATTTTATCGCTGTTAAAATTATCGCTTTCAGTATTACATGTGTCCTTCTACGAAGTACATTACTGGATTGCCGCATCTTTGGAATTTCTTACCAATCTTTGTGTTTTCTGATAACGTCAATCCCCAATACATATTTTTAAATCAATGTAAATAGATTTCTCAGAAAAACCTATTTAATAATACCGAACCCAAATCAACGAATTCTGTTTGTATACAAAATAAATTTTTTGATCAATCTATAATTTTGACGCAATTTGTAGCCCTAAATAGCATCTTCATTTCACGCTAATTTGTTATCAATAAACAAATTTTTACAAATAAACTGTTCGAATTAAAATTAATGTCATTCATTACGACAACGTTAAATAATTCAAAATGAAATTAAACTTATATATTATGTCAGTTTTAACTTTAAGCTCAACAGTTTTAACCGTATCTCCACAAAATATTGATTTTTGTTCCCTTGAGCGAACCATTTGTAAATCCAGGCAACATATCTACTGTCGAAAGCAGGTAAGTTTTAAATCAAACTATTTACTTACGTAATGTAATTCTCAGTTTATTTTGGGGGCTATAGTATTTAGAGTTTTTAGAGGTGCATTTGTTTCCACCCAGATTTTTCGAGTTAAGTCTAGATGAGAAGGAAACATTAACGGATATCATTAACAGTTTTAGAAATCGATTAGCAAAAGGATTAATTTTTAAAGATGATCCAACAAAATCAAAAAAGGAATTTAAAATTGCAGATATGCGTAAAATTGAATGGAGTAATGATTTAGAAAATATGACAAAATCTGTAATAAAAACACTTCCTTTACCTGTTTGTATTGCTTTAAGTATGTGTATTGTGTATTGATTTAATTATTTTAGAAGTCGAATTAATTTTGTTTTCTTTATTCATAGATGAACAAATCGACCGCTTCGTGACAAGACCTCCTATCTACAAAAACTACATTTTCCAGGAGACAAAAAAAACTGTGCACCGTGATAACGATTAAAAATTTTCATATAGTTTAAATGAGGATTCTTTATAAATAAACTTATACAACGTATCAATAAATATTTTTGTCAGTTATCTTGATGGTAAAATTTTTGATGTACTTAGGATAATTTGAGTCAAATTTTTTATGCAGATAGGATATATTATTCAAATAAATAAACTTAATTGTTATGGTAGTTATTTCATCTTTTAATTTTTTATTCATAACAAATTTACATAAATAATTCAAGTTTTTAAATATAAAAAAATTAACATTATTAGGATGGTACCTATCTAAAACAAAAAAAATCAACTTTCAGTTAAATAATACAAAAGTATTGAAATCACATTCACATGTTTAAAAATAATATTCTTAAAATTACGACTAAAATCAGTCTCCAAGTTTCATCAGTATTATTAAAAAAAGTTAATCAACGAATTCAAGATTATCGTAAAAGGCATGACAGTCTGATGGGATCACAGATTTTAAATCTTGTAAGTGATCGTACTTGCTTTTTTTTATTTTGCATGTTGTACTAAAAAGAGATGGATAATTCGATATAACATCAATTTTTTTCAATCTTCCAGGTAAGTCGCTCCACTCGTGATCGAAACATAATTTGTATTTTATTTTACTTTCGTAATATCTTAAAGCTTTGATGTCAGTAACTACTGGATCATGGGCCCTTCTACCAGGTCTAATTGATGAATATCTAAGATGTTCCGGTAATGAATAGTTTTTAAAAAACGTGTATCTTAAATTTTCTACCTCGTATGGTTTTGGATTGATGCGCGCAGCTTTAGTAAATACTAAATAGTTGCTGGGTAAATGTATTTCCCTATTTTTGAGTTGATGCTCAATCTTACTATGGACACTGTCACACTCCATCTGTGTGTGTCCTGGTACTAAATACTTTTGAATGATTTCAATATCATTCTGCATAGAAAAATTTAATAGCGCGTTAGCCAAAACATTATTTCTGTTTTGGAATCCGCATCCGTCGGAATAAATCACAACAGTTTTTTTTTCTTCGATGCTAAGATTATTGCTTAAGTAGTCGATGATACAACTATTAAAAGTTGATGCGCATAAATTGTTGCATTGATCTTCAGAGAACCAATAACATTTTACATCTTTGGTGGCTAAGTTATAAAATGTAAAATTATGGCAGCATAGTTTGGTTTTGTAATAAAATGCATTTGCGTTAACATATGGGGCCAATTTTACAGCTTGCAGATCCATGCATATAGCAAAAATATTTCCAGATATAGCAAGTTCCTTATCTTGAGTTTTTTCATCTCGCGCGCGGTTCTTGTTAATAATGTGTTTGTTATATTCATCTTCCGCCAAATTCCCATTTCTAAAAGACGCACACAAGTTGCATTCATCTTTCGTTTTTTGAAAAATGGACAAATTCTTTTCGTGAAACGTTTCAGTAAACAGCGTTATTCCTAAAGGTAAACTATTTTTGGATCCACAGAATATTTGATATTGTTTAAACACATCTCTAATGGAACTGTAGATCGGTTCCAAAAATAATTTAGATGAATTGGCTCTTGCGTAGTGTGAAGGCAACTTTGGTAGTTCTTCAAAAAAGGAATGTAAACATTCTTTCTGAGAATTATTGACCTCTCGAGTAATTGATTTCCGGGCCTTGTTTGAATGAGAAGTCTCCTGATGCAAACCGTGTCGACTGGACTCAATCCAAGCATGTACTGGCTTATAACCAATAGCAAGCGATTGCAAAAGCATATTCCGACAAACCTGAACACGGTCTGTGCCATTGTGCATGAAGTAATCATAAGTTTTCGAACGTCTAGAGCTCGTTTCAACAGTCATTCTGGATGCAGGTCTGCATATAACATTTGAGGCAATAAATATTTTTCGTTGGTCCCAATTACATTTATCCCAAAAATCATTAAAAATAGCTTGTCGTATTTCCGGTGTAAACGTGTGACAAAATCGGTTTTTTGACTTGAAGCACTTGTTCGATTTGCAAGAAATACCTTGCACTCTAGGACTTCTTATTTTCTGTTGTTGGTATTTATTATCTATCTTACAGAACCCAACGTACTCTTTCCCTTTCATGCGGAGGATTTTATTTTTATTGCGTTTCCAATTATCAGATTTAGATTTCCTTTGCCACCGTACGGAATTTTCTCCACTCAGACCCATTTCATCTGGGTCTTCCGTTTCTACACTTTCAGGTACAAATAAATGATTATTTTCATCATTGTCCGCATCCGTAATATGAAGTTGTTCTTCACTACTGTAAGAATCAACAGTCATATCTCTCACATTGTCTGGGTCGTCTTCATAAGCCTTACTTTCCATTTCTAGTTCGTTCTGCTTTAATATATTTTCAAAATTTAAATCCGTAACCATAATTGTATCCTCATTTGAATTATTGCTGGCACTTGGAATGTAAATATCAGGTCCCATCGCTGTAGGATCTATTTCAAAAGAAAATATCACGTCAAGGTTTTCAATTGGAATTACTGTTTCATTGCTGCTTGGGATTACGATTGCCTGTTGTAATTTTTCTCGTGCCATATCTGCCATATCTTTTCGTGCCATTCTTTGTGCCATTCTTTGCTCACGTAACATTTTTTTAATGGAATTCATAATTCGTTTAACTTAATAGATATTTATTTGTTGTCTGTAATTTCAAACAAAAATTAAATTTTTAAATTTTTCGGTGAATCGTTTAGTAAAAATTGGATGCAAAACCTCCTATCTACATAAATAATGATGTTTCAAAATCTCATAAATGAAGCAATTATTTATTATTGTTTTATTATGTATTATTATATAACCACGTCAAAATAAATATTTCAATTCAACTACTAAATATATAAATATTTAAATTTCACTTCACTTCCAATTTTAACTAATATCACATAATAAAAAACAGATCAAATACTTACCGGCGATCCTCACGCTGTCAAAACACAAGGAAACTGATCACATAGGAGATTTTTACGATTTTTTTTTACTATTTCTTTATAGGAGGAATTGTTTTTTGCCGTTATATTGTTTTTTTAGTTTTACTATTACGGTATAGTTATTATGTATAGGTGCGCCTGCATTATAGCTATATTTCTACATCAAAAACTCATTTTAGCAAAAAACGCAGATAGGAGTTCTTGCCACGAAGCGGTCGAAATACTTCCATATTTATTTTTAACCCATGATATTGATTTGTTTCATAATAAAAATTATGAAGGATTTTTTGCAAATATTTTATCGAATCTTACAGAACATACATTGTTTGCCACTCAATGGGAGACACAGCAACACAAGAATTTTGCACTGAAATATGACGGTTCATTATATGGCGAATCAGTTGATTGGTTGTATGATTCATATGTTTTCAAAATGGGATGTTCTATTGCATTTAAGGATATAAAATATATAGGTGTGTGCATAATTGAGAAAGATTACGATACAGAGAAATTTAAGTATTTTGAAATTGGTGAACCATGTTCACGTTGTAGTGGCTCAAAATGCACAGATAAAAAATTTCCAGCACTATGTGGTAAGATTCTAATTAGCTTCAGTCTTAAATAAGATTGAATTTTATTTAAATTTATCTGTTTTTTAGTACAAGGAACTGCACCAACAGAACCAGATAATATAACTATTGGAAATGATACACATTTGATTATTTTATCTGAAATTGAAATCTATTCGGTATACTTACTTTTGATAATCGTTATTTTTTTATTGATTAGTTTATCTTTATTTTTTCATAAAATTGTTGTCTTTAACAGTCAGATTAATCTAATAATAAATAAATAAAGTTAGGGTTTTTTTCATTTGTCAGGTGAGCATCTAAACGAATACATAAAATAAAAATTGCAAGTTGAAAAAGTCTCATTAGTTCATTTCATCGGTTTTGGTAACTTTATAAGGTATCAGTAAGGTTGAGGTCTGTAAAATTATATAATACATTTTAGGATTTTTGGACTCTTTTTGCTACTGCAAATATGCTACTTTAAATCAATTTATGTTTACTAAGCAAAACAAATATATGATGTGTATATGTATATCCAATATTCACAGAAATATCTAACCGATGATTTTTAGGGATCACGAATGTTTTACACAAGGTTTACAAAAGAATATCTACTTTGAAAAAATTGTTGTACAAAGAAAATGACGTAATAACAAATATTTTTATAATCTTTGTCAGCAGAAAAACTTTCTTTCTCTTTTTGTTGTGACAGATATTTCCGGTGAAGAATTTTTTTATTGATGTAACGTCGACTTAGACTTGTTTATTCGCATATTTATTGTACTTGTTTATAGTCCCTATCTAATATAGTCCCTGGGCCTTCACCTACATAATTTTGTGATTACCACATATTTTATACTTCGTGATGCGCCTGTCCTTGACGAGCTTGAAAACATTTGTTCCATGATTTTTCTCAAATCGGCCGCTTTTGCGTTCAGCAAGCTCCGAAAAATGCCGATTGCCCGCGATCTTGTAAATTTGCTACCACATTTATTTTTTTGACTGTGGAGGTTGGAGATTTGTTTTAGAATACGAGGGTAAGCTTGTCCGACCGAAATGTGTTTGCTATTGTCGAGTCCGACAACTGACATTTTGGATGTTTGGGTTGTCGGACTAGACAATAGCAGACAAATTTTTGTCGGACAAGGTTACCCTTGTGTTCTAAATCAAATTTCCAACCCCCATAGTTAAAAAAAACAAAAATTTACAAGATCCCGGGCAATCGGCATTTTTGGGAGCTTGCCGAAAGCAAAAGCGGCCGATTTGAAAAAAATCGCAGAACAAATGTTTTCGGGCTCGTCAAGGACAGGCGCATCACAAAGTATAAAATATGTGGTAATCACAAAATTATGTAGGTGAAGGCCCAGGGACTAATAGTAGAATTATCTATTGTCTCATAGAGCAACAGGAAAAAGTTCATAATTTATTTGATCTGAAATCAAATTTTTTAGTTTTTAGGTAGATTTCATATAAAAATCTACCTATTGCAATGTGCCTCATCTCGGAATTTCGGAAAAATTTTGGTACCAAACGAATATATATGATAAGCGGAGACGGAAAAACAAAAAATAAAAAATTTATATATGAGCAATTTCACGAAGATTCAACAACGTTTTGACTTGACCCCTTTTAATTTTGATTATTTTTTGTTTATAGATAGTCTTTGATAAATAAAAAAAACAAGTTCTCTTAGAATTTTTTTTTTCGACCAGGGGTCTTCACAGGGTGCCCCTCAATTTTTGTTATTTTGTGATGTGAGTGCATTTTGACGAGCGATTGTAGAAAAACTACTCAATTGATTTTCATAAATGATATGTCGTTAAATAGGTATTAGAACAAAGTTTTTAAAAATGTACACTGTTAATTTTTTGAAATAATTTTTAACGGTGTAACATAAGAAAAAAATGGTGTAATTGAAAAAAAGATGGCATAGCCTTTTTTTTTTTTTTTTTTTTTAAACTTAATTGAAGCTTATTTTATATCTAACAACTTGTGAAAGTTAAGGACTAGCATGATTTTTTGTTTTAGAGATAAAATTCGTTGTGCATATGACTGTCGGGAATCAGTTCTTTTTGTTCTGAAGGAAAATTATAAAAATGGCGATTTTTAAATTCAGATTTTTTTTTTTATGTTAAATATCAAATATTTTATTATTAAATGAACTTTTTGAAAAGCAATTTCAGTCAAGTTCAGCAAAATTTTGCGACATTTTGACTCGACCCTTTTTAATTGAAAAAGAATAACAGACCCAAACAAAAACAGAATTTTACTTTACGTGAAAAAGGACCATACTACCGAATCGGAAAATTTAACGTGCGCATCCTGAGCGCCTTCTGACGCTCTTATAAGTCTAAAAATAACCAAACTATAGAGAGTACAGAACGCGATATAACTCACGAGCTAACTTTGAGATCAGAGACCTTCTTGAGGGTCCAGATATAATAGGTTGTATCCGTTCCAATAGGATTGCTTGATTTCGTAATGTTCTACGAGCTGATTCACAGTCTAGAATGGTTAAAAAAATGCACGTTAGTACTCCAGTTAGTCAACAACTTTAAAAAATCAGCTGCTATAC
This sequence comes from Diogma glabrata, assembly GCA_963693315.1. NCBI lineage: Eukaryota > Metazoa > Arthropoda > Insecta > Diptera > Cylindrotomidae > Diogma > Diogma glabrata. The sequence continues at coordinate 19,299,716 of OY856186.1, read as the reverse complement.
TAATTATGTCACTGTTGCGAATGACCATGGTGAATATTTGAAGCTGATTAACTTCCCATCGTTCCTACATGGAGCATGAACGCCACAAACAAAAAAATAATGCCATGACATAAGGAAGTCAAATGTTCAGATTCTTTTAATTTTAACCCACTTTTATTTTGAGTCTGTCAGGTAAAGTTAGATAAATAATCCGTTGTTAACTTAAAGCCACAAACCTTACCTCCTTATAATGGTGGATTAAAATATAAATAAACAAGCGAATATTAAAAAATGTTTGAAAACATTTGATTTAATTTCACCAAATAAAAACTTTTTTGCAAACACTGTAATTACTATCTATTCTAAAACTATCGTAATTATCAATATTTTTCTAAATTTAAATATATTTTGTTCACATAACAAAAGAGTCACATTTTTAAATATATTTTCAATCACATCACACGCTAATTATTACAAAATGATCTACAAACATTGTTTCTATCCAAACTTGTTCATAATTATTGCAACTTTTACAAGAAAATTTGCGCAGACCATTGATTACTGTGCTTTTAATTTAACAGTTTGTAACAACAGACCTCATATTTATTGTGAAAAAAATGTAAGTATTACAAACAAGCTATTCAATCTCGAGTTACTATAAATAGTTTTTATACTTTCAGAATTTTTACATACATGTACAGAGCCCGAATATTCTTCCAATTAAAACAGAAAATAAAGAAAACTTAACAAATATTTTAAATGAATTCCGAAATGGATTAGCAAAAGGTTTCATTGTTAATGGTTCGGCAACAAATCAGATTTCAAATATGCAGAAATTTATGTGGAATGATGAGCTAAGAAAAATGGCTGAATCTGTGATAAATGTGTATTCGGATGAAGTTTGTGTTGCAACAAGTATGTATACGATCTGTTAAATTGAAATTTTTTGAATGAGTGCCTTAAATCAGACAAAACAGTTTTCGAAATTTCAACCTTCTCGATACAAATGTTATAAACATTCTGGATATCTGGAATGCTTCTGATATTGTCAGTTACAATAAACTTTTACCAAATCCACTCCTCAGAACACATGTACACAAGAATTATGACGGTAGAACACGATTATGAGCGCCAAGCATTACCAGTTTGATACCTCGAGCCCCTTGATTTATTAGTAACAAATTAAAATATTGGATGAAAATTCAAGGAGTATCACAAGGAATAATTATGTCTTCTGTTATATTTAAATTCTGTACATTGACTCTACGTCTGGTTAAACATTTTCAGCGAGTTACTGATGAAATCTCTCTGGCTTAGTACTAAAAACTCTTATCGAAACAATCTTAATATTTTCTCTAGAGCTAATCAATTTTTTTTGCAGATCCACACATTGAGCCTTACAATTACTTGAACTGGGAAACGGTGGATGAACTTGAAGGTATAAATGATATCCAAATGATTTTTGAAAAAATGTTTCGTTCCCTCACTGACGACGGCATGAACTTAATACAAAAGGGGCAGTTAAACCAAACGAAATCCAACCATATGTCAAAGTATGGCAAATCAATTGACTGGCTTTATGATGCTAAGGCCTCACAAATAGGATGTTCTTTAGGACTAGTTAATAGATTGTATGTAATGTCGTGTATAATCGAAAAAGATTACATTATTCAAACCTCAAATTATTTTTTGTATGGTAAGCCATGTTCACAATGTAATCATTCTATATGTGCAGATAATAAATTTCCTGCATTATGTGGTAAGCTTGTAATTTGTAATAATGTATTTTTACAATAATAATTTCCAAAAAAATTTACCGTTTCAGATAAATTATCACAGAATTTTATTGAAACTAACAATACATTTTCTAAAATGGATGTCTACGCCATCTATATTCTACTAATAATTGTAATAATTTTGATTGTATCTCTTTCATATTTGTTCAAAAAAATTGTTGAATTTAATAATAAAAGTTTAAATCATGAGCGTTTGGGGGAGATGAATATAATATATATTTAAAATAAAAAGTATAGTTGGAAGATGTATTAAATGAAGACAAATACTATTTTAATTTTAAAGTTTACAATTTTTTCAGCCTACGTGTTCTTATGTTACAGACAGATCAAAAGCTTTTATTATATATTTACAATAATTTTTTTAGTCAAATTTTAGAAGAAAATCCTTTGGAATTGATTCAAATATAATTCTGTACGAAGTGCAAAATAATGAATCGATATAAGCCGGCAACAGTTGAAAGCCGTTATATTATTTCTCAGAAATTTGCCGCTAAAGTACGGTTACATAGAGAATAAGGCATGCGGGACTTTGTTACAGTGTGTAAAAGCTTTTAAAACTAAAACAAAAAATTTGCAAAATAATTTTAAATTTATGAAAAAGCTCAACTAAAAAAGTTTATTAAGACGATTATTACATAAAACTGGCCGATAATTCGAAAAAGCTCCTTCAATCGCTAGTTTTTCATACAAAACGCAAATATCTATTGAATGAGCTGCCATTACTAGATCGGTTGTTCGTTTAAGCTAAAACTTCATCGGAGTGCATGTGTTGGTCTCGCCTTGCAGTATATACGTAGCTTGCAATGTTTTATGACAAGTGGTTTCGCTGAATTACAAAATCACCAACTAACCTCTTGCTTATTTTGAAAGTTTTGTTAATTATTTTGGATGATTTTGGAACGTACAAGGATCGCTTGGAAATTTTCTTTAAAATAAATAAGGTTAGTGATGTTGATAAAACGTTGATGCTTTTAAGTTTAATTGGTAAAAGCACATTTCAAACGCTTAAGGCATGAGGTTTTGCCACTAAGATTTGCTTACCAGTTAATTTTATGTTTTGGATATAGTTCTAAGTTTTTTGGTGTATATGTGTTAGTGTGTATGTTAGTATTAGTTTTCGCATACCAATCTCCAAATTATATTTGGAACTTGGGTTGCTGCGGCTGGAAACACTTTGGTAAGAGATTGCAATATGCACGTCTTCCAAAGACTAAGTGCTTTTGTTTGGTCCAAAAATTTTTTTGGTTTTCCCAGAAGAGCTAAAAAGAGAAAATTAGTTTCCTGCTTGTTTGTTATTTTGGATAAATTTCATTTTAGTTTAGGTTAAATAAGCATGTTAAGTTTTTGTTTATTAATTTATTGGCATGATCTAGTTAAGTTATTTTTTTTTTGTGTAGAGTTATTTATTGCATGTTCTTTTGGGAGTAGTAGTCATATTAATGGAGACGGTAAGAACAAAAGTCGAAAGTGTCCACATCATATATGGAACTTTCGAGAGCATTTTGTTGCAATCTTTTTTAGTTTGGTTTTATGTTAGCTTGGTATAAGGCAACAAAATGCTCTCGAAAACCCCGAAAGGGTGTGATGTAACGCGTAAATAATATTTGTCTTTAAATGATTAAAATGAAATCATTTTTTCCACACATTTATGTCGTTTCGTTATTTTCATTCAAATTCATTCATGTTTTTTTTCTCTCATTATTTAAATTTAAATTGTTTCAAATAACGTTAGATTTTTTTCTTTATGTTAAAACAAAAATTTGATCATTGGATTGTATTAAAACAGCTGTAGTAGTGAATAAATTAATGTAAGTTTTGTTTCAAAGATGTCACTATAAGTTTATATAATTATATGAGTCTCTCGTTTTGCCCGTATGAGGGCGCGAGATAAAGAAAGGGGAATTAAAAAATGTCAAGAGGAAGTCATTAAATATAATAATAAAGATTGGAGTGTGTTTTTTTGACTAACAAGATTTATCGCGTTTTATTGAATCGATCAGAGGGTTTTGATAATAAATACTACTACACAGCTGATTTTTTTTATTGATTAAAAATATATTTAAACGATTCTTTTTTGCTGTTAATTTAGATAAACGATTTTTGTTATTAGTTGAAGTAAACGATTTTCTTTTGTTAAGCTTAGAATTAAGTTAAGATTAAGACCGCAATTTTCACAATTTAAAAAAAAAACTATGAAGTATACCTAAAGAATAATAGAAAACTTATCAGCAATTTGATAAATTTTATGCAGTTTAAGCAACTACAATATCAAAAAAACCTACAATATCATAAAGGAATTAAATATTTGAAGATGTCAATAGATAGTGCTTTAAGTAGGCTGATTTAAGGTAGACGTTTTTATGTTTGAATGCTGAAACCTTAACCAACTCTGAAGGTCGTTGTTTTATACAGTATTTTTAAAGCAACAAGTAATTTTAATACATTGGAGCATTTTGCCGTATTTATTTGAGACTCCAAGCAATTGTGGAAAACAAAAAAAAACATCCACCTTAACAATTTGAAGACGTTGGAAAATTTAAAAAAGGCATCAAAATAGGGACCGCCAACATAATTCTAATAACAAGAAAAACAAAAACAATTTGGGGAAAAAGAAAACAGGGAAAATTCTGCTATTTAAGAATGAGAAAATTAATAGCTCGATCTATTTCGACTTGGCATCGACGAAGAAGAATACCTAACTTTGTTCCGGTATATTAATCAGACAAACAGTCGATTAAATTCTGCAGCATCAAGGATTATTCGAGTGGAGCCGATTTAATTTAAGTATTTTTTTATTTTTTTTTTTTCCTTTTGTTGTAAATTATTTTTTTTTGTATTAAAGTAAATGATATTTTGATTAATTTTGGATGTTAAAGTAAAGTAAATAGTAATTGTGGTTTTTGATGAAAAAAATATTTGTTGATGAAGTTTTTTGAATTTTATAATAAATTGTGAACTTTTAAATTAATTTTTGTTCTCTATTCATTTAATATGTGTTTAGTGTTTGTTTTGTCGTGTTTAGATTCAGAAGTTGAGAGAACTATTTTTGGTGAAGCATTTTAGCTGAAGGCCCGTCCCACAAATAAAAAAAAACTAATTTATCGCTGCGAAAAGGAATCGTTATACGTTCTTTCAGCCAAGCTTAAAATTGATGTACATCAAAAACCAAAAAGAACTCCACATAAGTTTAATGTTTTTCAAAAAATTTACTTCTGACGTGTAAAAAGTGATCATCAAAACTTTTTAAATTGTTCTAGGGTTTTTCTGAAAACCTTTGATAGTTTATTGCTGTTTCTGGATAGAATGAAACACTTAACATGACTTTCTTATTTTCCAGGCGAATGCGGCAATGTGTTTGTTAAGTATCGCTGTGTTTTCTATAAACTTTATTTCTTGATATTTCTCTTTTTTCCATAGAGACGTGCTAAACAGCCTATGAGACATGGAGTGAAAGTCTGCTTATTTGTGTGATAAATCTTTAATATTGGTAATATTGTTTAAAGAATCTCTAGAATTATCGTTTTGCCATGTTTGTTCTTCGTATCGACCTAATAGGATAGTTTCTGTTACACTGAAATCGTAATCTGATTTTTCCAATATCACCATTGTTTTTCCTTTGTCTTATTTTATAATTGTTATATTTTTATGAGTTGATTTTGATGTTTTTTTTCCTTTTGTTTTTAAATTTTAGAATATGTTTTTTGAATTTTCTCCTTTCATTTAAACGAGGAAAATATGGAGGGACTGAAATCTCACAGCTCTGAGATATCAAGACTTCGGTCTGGGTTAAGGATTTGTATATAGTTTTCAGCAAAATACTTTTATGAGGACATGGTTTTTAGTTTTGGGCAGCGATGTATATCAAACATAACTCTTTGTTAAAGCAAAAGTATTTTTTATCTCTGTTTAAAAATTTATTACAAAAATAACACGAAACATCAATACGTTGCCGGAAAATTATAATCAAAATTTCAAAAATATTGTTAAATTAAATAAAATCAAACTTTTTCAAAATTCCAAAAATATTCCAAAAATTAGAATAAAATCAAATATTTAAATTTTTTCTATAAATTCCAATAATATTCCAAAAATTCTTAAAAATTCAAACTTTTTCCAAAATTCTAAAAATATTGCAAAAATTATTACAAAATCAAAAATTAAAACTTTTTTCAAAATTCCAAAAATTATAATAAAATCAGAAATTAAAAATTTTTCAAAATTCTAAAAATATTCCAAAAATTCTTACAAAATCAAAAATTAAAACTTTTTCCGAAATTCTAAAAATATTGCAAAAATTATTCCAAATTCAAAAATACAAACTTTTTCAAAATTCCAAAAATATTTCAAGAACTATAACAAATTCAAAAATTTCCATGTCCAATTTCATTCTAAATTACATTTACGTCATAAAAACAGCTACATTTTTTTTCCAAAAAATTGGCTAAAAAATAAATGAAATCATTTTTTGACACACTTGACATTATTTTTTGACAAACTTATAATGCCATAATTCTCAATAATAATAATAAAATTTCATTTCAAACAAACAATTTTATTATTTTCCAAAAAATTGGGTAAAAAAATGAATAAATCTTTTGACACACTTTTTTCTGAATCTTTTGACACACTTGACAACATTTTATTGACAAACCTATAGTGCCATAATTCTCAATAATAATAATAAAACTTCATTTCAAACAAACAATTAATTTTATTTTTTTTCCAAAAAATTAGGTAAAAAAATAAATCAAAATCTTTCTTTTGACACACTTGACAACATTTTTTTGACAAACTTATAATGCCATAATCTAGTTTTTGATCTCACATACCAATCACTACCATCAAGATTTCTCCAAATTTAATGTTCTTACTCATAATCACTTAAAATGAACGTTTGTTAAGCCAAAAATATGAAAATTTGCTATTTTTTACACACTTCCGGTACAGTTATCGAACACAGCGTCCTTTCGGACCTGTCCCTTGAGTATACCTATTTTTGGAAAAAAAAATTTTGAAATCCCTCCAGCGGTTTTCCCTGCAGCGTAGGTAATGACGGCCGGACGGACCGCCGGCAGACAGACATACATTTTTTTTGCTTTTTTAAAATCAGTAGGTCCTAAAACGTCGAGAAATGCCAAAAAAAGTGGGGGTAAGAATTTCACTTTTGGCTCATGAATGTAATACTTAGGTCTTTCAGACCGAAGTAATTGTTCGAGATTTTGAAGCAATGAAAAACGATTAGATACCTCATAACTGCCTCCATCCTGCCACGCAGTGGCACATCCTCTGCAACCAAGCTCCACTGTCTTGTAATCGTTCGTTTCAAATAAATATAATTTTCTTTTTTAAACAAAACTAACTATATAATATTTTCTTATTATTTGAATTATAATTTTATTTTATACTATTTTTCACACCAGCGAAAAAATGTATCGATTGGAAAATTCTGGCCGACTCATCTGTTGTCTTTTCATTAAACGAGTCAAATTTCAATTTGCTGGTGTTATAACTCATCAATAGACAATAACCAACATCGAAATGTAAGGAAAGAAAACGTGCAGGATCTATAGCAGATGAAAATGAAACAAAAAAGACAATTAAAGGTAAATAAAATAAAACTATTACACGATTTTAAATCTTAATTTAATTATTATTTCAAAAAGAAAATATGGAGGGGCTGAAATCTCACAGCTCTGAGATATCAAGACTTCGGTCTGGGTAAAGGATTTTGATATGGTTTTCGGTAATATAGTAATGTAACCAGTAATAACACAGAATATATATATTTAAAAAAAGAATTTACATTTATTATTATTTTCATTACAAAGGTTAATTCAAGTCTGATTCTACTACATCATAAAAATAATATATTTCTATTACCCAATAAGCAGTTCATATAATGTTAGTATATTTTATTATACATAGATGGCAATAAATATACCCAGCTAGCAATTCATATAAAAATTTAAATAATTTAACTGCTTTTACTTCATTCGGCCATATCTGACTTAGCAATCGACCCGGTTGCCAAGGTCAGTGGTTTCAAATTAAATGGAGCGCAGACACTGTGGTAAGGAATGTTAGATAATTTTTGTCCCGGCATATCTTCAATAACATATCTTTCGTTCGGTAACACCCTTGTAACAGTATAAGGCCCTTTAAACTTTGGAGTCAGTTTCTGATTTATCCAGCTTCCGTTATTTTATTTTTAACAAAAACAATATCGCCAACTTTATAAATATGAGCAACTTTACGACGGTTATCAAAATAATCTTTATTTTTCTCTTGTAAAATGCGCGTATGGTTAACAATTTCGTGGCGTATACGTTCTAAATTTCGTGATTCGTTATTTAACATGTCTATAAATCGTAACATGTTGTCGTTTTCTTTTACTTGGTTTACACCAAAAAGTGCCATAGAAGGTGTTGTTTGAATTGAACGATTTAGTGAATTATTAAAAGCAAATTCACAATCTATAAGAGATTTATCCCAATCCTTATTTAAATCTACATTTACTATTTTCGCAAGCATAGGAAGAACGGTCCTATTTTGCCTCTCAACTTGTCCGTTAGATTGAGCGGAATCTGTAGCGGTTAACACTAGGCTAATATTATGCGAACTTATAAAGCTTTTAAATTCTTTTGAACGAAAACATGATCCTCGATCAGCGATTAATCTGATTGGGGTACTAAAACTATGAAAATGACTTTTCAAGTGTTTAACAACTTCTCGGGAATTCGTCGTTTTCGTAGAATAAAATTTCGTGAATTTTGTAAAACTATCCACAACTACCAATATATATTTATAATGACTTTTTGTTTCGGCAAAAGGTCCCAGATGGTCTATATGGTATGTATGGAAGGGTTTATCGAATTTGTCATAAATATGCAAAAATCCTTCTTTCTTCCCATCTTTCGGTTGAAAGTATAAGCATTTTTGACAAGTTCTGATGAAACTTTCCACTTTTTCTTTTAATTTTGGAAACCAAAATGATTTAAGTAAAAACTCAACCGTCCGATCGGTTCCAAAATGACCATATTCATGGCTTTGACGTATTACACTATTTTCCAGAATTTGTGGTACATACAATAGTAATTTATCTTTATATTTGCGGTATAAAAGATTATCGCGAATAGTATTAAAATCGTTATCATTATTATCGTATAAGGACTCTTTAATTGTCCTAATCGTTTCATCGGTCATTTGAAATGATGCTAACGTTTCTAGGAAAGTACACTCTGTTATTGTACATATACCTGGCGCACGACTAAGTGCATCAACATGTTTCATTTTCGTGCCATCACGTTGCACAATGGTGTAGTTATAATTTTCCAAAAATATTGACCATCTCATTACTTGGCTATTTGAATCTTTTTTAGATAACGTTTGTTTGAAAGATAGGCAATCGGTAACTATATTAAATCGAATACCATGTAGGTAAACATGAAATCTCTTAACGGCATAGATAACGGCTAGTGCTTCTAATTCGAAGGAATGATTTCGGCTTTCCGGCTCGGTTGTTCTCTTGCTAAAGTAGGCTACCGGATGCAATTCTCCATCGGTCTGCCTTTGCAGAAGGATTGCACCAAAACCTATTTTGCTCGCGTCAGTATGAAGCTCTGTTTCTAATTCTTGTTTATAAATTTTTAACAACGGAGATGAGGATAACTTTGATTGCAACGTTCGAAATGCCTCTACTTCTGCCTCTTGAATTTTAAAAACAGCGTCTTTTTTAATTAAATCGTATAGAGGTTTCGCAATAATGGAAAAGTTTAGAATAAATTTCCTAAAGAAACTAGCAAGTCCTACAAAACGGTGTACATCGTGTATGTTTTTCGGAATAGGATATTCTATTATTGCTTCGGTGTGTCGTTTTGATGGTCGTATGCCATCCATGGAAATGTCGTATCCAAGAAATTCAAGACTTGCTTTAAAAAATACACATTTAAGCGGTTGTATTTCCAAGCAATTTTCGTGCATTAATTGAAACACTTCATTTAATGTTTCAAAATGTTCGTCAATCGTACGTGTTGCAATTAAAATATCATCAATATAAACAATTACGTTTCCCTTTTGGATAAGGTGATGGAAAACCTGATTAGTGAAACGTTGAAAAACAGCCGGTGCATTGCACAGACCAAAAGGAGTTTTTAAGTACTCATATTGTCCATCAGGCGTTACAAAAGCGGTGTATTTTATGGAATTTTTCTCAATGGGTATATGGTGAAAACCATTTTTTAAATCAATCAAGCTAAATTATATTTTTCCTTCCAATTTATCTAAACAGTCATCGATTCGTGGAAGCGGAAATCGATCTTTTACCGTGATTTTATTTAATTCCCTAAAGTCTACGCACAAACGCTTTCTACCATTTTTCTTGTCTACTAAAACTATTCGGCTTGCATACTCGTTATTACTTTTTCTAATTATTTGGTCATTCAACAACCCTGAAATTATTCCATCAACGGTTTCCTTTTCTTTAAAAGACATCTACGTGGTGTACAATTAAACGTTTTATCGGCGGTTAATGAGATTTTTAGTTCGTGTTTAACTTTCGGTTCTACGTTTTTCATTTTGCTTTCAAAAGACGTAATAATATTTAAACATTTTGTCTCTAATGCCTTATCTTTACTAGGATTTTGGAAAAACGGTCCAATATCGTAATCCTTAGTATTCGTTGTTGGTTCGTAATTGATAGAAAGTATTTCGTTAAAAAGTGCTAAAATATTTTGCGAATTATCAATATTTTCTTTTACATCCAAAGAATCGTTAAATTTTAAATCGTTAAAATTCATGTCGGAGTCGTTTTTACCGTTTTTGTATCTAACATCTGACATTTTCAGTTGAACGTTACCACAATCTGCCCCAGATAAAATAAAACCACTCACCTGAGAATTACTTCTTAAGAATTCCCGTCCCAGTAGGCAGTCGTAGATCATTGCGTCGTCCGGCACGATATAGAATTTTAAATAAAAATTTACATTGTAAATTAGACAATTTAACTTAATTATACCTATAATACTTAACTTAGAATTATTAACACCGGTAAATGATTTCCCATCGGGTTTACCTATCGTAATGTCCATTGGGACTCGAGACATCTTTATCATATTAATAGGTGATCCAGTGTCTAATATAGCATCTATAATTTCATTGTTGTTGATTTGAGTAGGGATCCTTAATTCATCGGAATATATGAGACTGATGGTTTTTGATATATTTTTATTTTTATAGCAATTAGCTTCGGTGTGTCCCGTTCTTTGACACAATGTACAACGTGGTTTTCTTTGCGGTGCAGTGCAATTTAAACTGCGATGGCCTGTTTGGTTATAATTGAAACATCTTTGCGTATTAATGAAGGAATCGGTAATATTGTTGTTACTGTTGCTGATTGTTGATTTCGGTGTATCCATTTTGTTGTTACTATAGTTCAATGGAACATTTTCTAATCGTTGTAATACGAATAGCAATTCCTCAATATTTTTATAAGGTGTTACGGCAATTTTCTCAGCAATTCTTGGACAATTTAAATTTTTGATTATGCACTCCATAACTGCTTCGTCTGAAAATCCTGCTTGATTTGCAATCGCCATGATGTCGTATATGAATTTTGCATATGATTCATTTGGTTTTTTCTTTCGATTCTTCATCCGTCGAAAGACATCCATTTCATTGTGAAAATGTTGGAGTTTTCTTTTTATTTCGAAAAAAAATTCCTGAAAATTGTTAGGATTAATTCTGCATACATTATTAAAATACACTTGTGCTGATCCTCGCAGCCGTGTTGTCCCATAAAAAGTTGCTTCGTAGTCGGTCCAATCGTGTTGCCACTTTAGGTTTTCTAATTTTCCAATCTACTGAATTGCACTTATTCCATTTTTATCATCCGGATCAAATTCTGGTAGTATTTGATCGATTTCGCTTGGGTGAAACATTCTATTGCGTTGATTATTTCGTTGACTTAATAGCAATTGATTTTGCTGAATTAAATTTTGTATCTCTCTGTGGAGAGAAAGCACTTTATTATTAATAGGATTCATTTGACTTACGTTTGGTTGATGATTGGTAGATCTCGTGTTTGTGAAACTATTAATCGGCTTCGTTGGTTGAGGTTGACACCTAACCTCAAAACTTCCAGGTGACATGTGTTGAAAATTTCCATAACTCGGTTGATATACCGGCGAGTGTTGAAGGAGGTTTTCCGGACTAGCACGTGGTTGAAAGTGTACGGTTGATTTCTCAAAAGTTGTCATCGGTGGAGCGAGTGTAGTGTCTCCAAAATTATCGGAACCAATAACACGTTGTTTTATTTGTTCCGGTGTTATCAATCTTGATTGCATTAAACTATTGGTTATATGAAGCGGCGGAAGGTACGGTGGAAGATGCGGTGGAATGTGGTTTTCACGCCATGTGGTTTCTTCCAAATTTTCCATTCCGTTTTCGTACATTTTATTTATTTCGTACATACACTTAATATTATAAAATTGATACCTTTTATTCCGGAAAGTTTATCGAAAATTATGTTTTTACATTCGTATCCCACTTCTGATTTGTAGTAATGTAACCAGTAATAACACAGAATATATTTATTTAAAAAAAGAATTTACATTTATTATTATTTTCATTACAAAGGTTAATTCAAGTCTGATTCTAATACATCATAAAAATAATATATTTCTATTACCCAATAAGCAGTTCATATAATGTTAGTATATTATATTATACATAGATGGCAATAAATATGTTCAAGATGTTCAACAGTGATACATAGTCAAGAACTCAAAATACAAATTATAAATATAACTAAGCCGCAGCAAAAACCAAACTGATCGTTATTGAAGGTTGATGTCATTGAATCCATCTAGTATTCTATGTTTTGCTTATTATTTAAATTAACTTACCAAATTGTAGTACTAAATTTAATATTTATTGTAACTTATTTATATTTATTTTATCATAAATGCAAACCTTAAATTTAATATTATAATTAGCAGTAGATGTCTCCTAACTAAATTTCAAGATTGCTTAATTATATACACTTTCTCTTTACAAAAGAGAATATGTAACGTAAAAAATTATTGTAAGATTATTGTGAAAATTTGCATCTCGTTCATTACAAAATTGACATTGAACAAAAGCGATTAATAAAAAAAAATTAAATAAATTAAAAGGAATTTAATTGAACCAAGATATTACAAAATATACCCAGCTAGCAATTCATATAAAAATTTAAATAATTTAACTGCTTTTACTTCAGTAAAAAACTTTCACGAGGACATGGTTTTTAGTTTTGGGCAGCGATGTATTGTAAGGAAAAGCTTTCGCCATTCCGGCCTGATATTATCTTCTGAACCGAATAGATCTAGTCAGTGGTAGGGTCTATCAGGCCTACCTTAATTTTGGGTGTGTTTGATTTTAGAAATAAATTTATGGATAACATTCCCCTCAGCCAGGTCAAGACCGAACAAAGTTAATAACAAAAAAAAACAATTTATTATGTCACCTTACCTCCCTTACCTCGGGTCTGGCAAGACTCCATCTTTACTTCCACCTCAATTCATCATGGTAAGGCGTTGATTGATGTGCTTAAGTAGACCTGAACGAAGCTGCATCAGTGATGGTATGAAATTGGATATTTAAAAATGTAATCTTGTTGGTATGGTGATAAACGGCACAATATAAAAACGGAGATCTTGATGTTTTATAGTTGGTAGATAATTTAAACGATGCTGGTATATAAATTGATGTGCAAAATAAACTATAATATAGCTGGCACGGTGATAAACGGCACAATATAAAAACGGAGATGTTGATGTTTATAGTTTGCAGATAATTTAGACAATGCTGGCATATAACTGGATGTACAAAAAACTATAATATAGTTGGCACGGTGATATTTGGCACAATACAACACGTAGATGTTGATGCGGCAGAATTGTAGATAACTGTACTGGTGCTGTTATGTAAATTGATGTGCAAAAAAACTATAATATCGCTGGCACGGTGATATACGCCACACTATGTAGCATGTAACATATGATGTTGATGATTTACAGACAACTTAAACAATGATGGTATATAACTTGATGTGCAAAAAAACTATATATAGCCGGCACGGTGATATTTAGCACAATACAAAGACGGAGATGTTGATGTTTATAGTTTGCAGATAATTTAGACAATGCTGGCATATAACTGGATGTACGAAAAACTATAATATAGCTGGCACGGTGATATTTGGCACAATACAACACGTGGATGTTGATGCTGCAGAGTTGTAGATAACTGTACTGGTGCTGTTATGTAAATTGATGTGCAAAAAAAACTATAATATCGCTGGCACGGTGATATACGCCACACTATGTAGCATGTAACATATGATGTTGATGATTCACAGACAACTTAAAACAAATGATGGTATATAACTTGATGTGCAAAAAAAACTATCTATAGCTGGCACGGTGATATTCGGCACAATACAAAACAAACGACCTTGCACTAACGTTTAGTCAAAAGAACAAAACCACATTTTTTTTTTACTTTATTTGTATCCAATAATTGTAATAGTTTTATTTTTATTGGTTTCACCTTATTTACAATGCTTGTTGTCCAGTTTGCCTCCAAAAACAAAAAAAAAGTCCAATCTTTCCAAATCATTCCACACCACCCTTTTTGTTTTTTTTTTGACCCGATCAACCACAACAATTGTCTTTTCATTTTAATAATAATATAAGGAAATTTTATTCCTGACATCTGTTAGAAAAAAAAACAATAAACAGATAAATTAATGAATTCGCCTAAGCCAATTGTCGTGACAATGTTTGTTTTTTTTCTTATTTAATTTAAATGGTTCTGTCAGTGGTGGAATAGATTTGAAATTGGATTCTTTTGCTTTTTATAGTGATAGATCATTAAGTAATGATCAATAATAATCGATTATTTCTGTTTAATTCTAAAATCTATTATTATTTATCTCAGAAATATCTCGGTTACACCCCCGCTGAGGGAAGGACAAATATTATATTCGTGGTGCTGTTACCCCATTAAAAGTTGAGTTCAATCGCTTATAATAAAATTTTAAACTATTATTCCACTTTTTTTTCCAGTCTATAAGTGGTTTCTGGCAAAAGAAAGGATATCCTGTATGAGACTAAGTGACAACAAGCTGAACCCAAATGCACTGCTAAAAGGATCAACGATATTATTGATTAATGAAATTCCAGAAGCGAAAATTTTTCTCTTTTTTTTCTTTTTTTAAATATAGAACCAGATTGTTTGTTTTAATTTTATTCAAGAAAACGGCCGTTACAGTATATCAAACATAACTCTTTGTTAAAGTACAAGTATCTTTTATCTCTGTTTAAAAATTTATTACAAAACTAACACGAAACATCAATACGTTGCCGGAAAATTATAATCAAAATTCCATAATTATTGCTAAATTAAATAAAATCAAACTTTTTCAAAACTCCAAAAATATTCGAAAAATTAGAATGAAATCAAATATTAAAACTTTTTCTAAATTCCGATAATATGCCAAAAATTCTTAAAAATTCGAAATTTCCAAAATTCTAAAAATATTGCAAAAATTATTACAAAATCAAAAATTAAAACTTTTTCCGAAATTCTAAAAATATTGCAAAAATTATTCCAAATTCAAAAATGCAAACTTTTTCAAAATTCCAAAAATATTTCAAAAACTATAACAAATTCAAAAATTTCCATGTTCAATTTCATTTTCAATTACATTTACGTCATAAAAACAGCTACATTTTTTTTTCCAAAAAATTGGCTAAAAATAAATGATTTGACATTTTTTGACACACTTGACAACATTTTTTTGACAAACTTATAATGCAATAATCTAGTTTTTGATCTCACATAACAATCCTGACCATCAAGATTCTCCCAAATTTAATGTTCCTACTCGTAATCACTTAAAATGAACGTTTTTTAAGCCAAAAATATGAAAACACACATAATGATTTTTTTGACACACTTCCGGTACAGTTATCGAACACAGCGTCCTTTCGGACCTGCATCTTGTGAATACCTATTTTTAGAAAAAAAAATTTTGAAATCCCTCCAGCCGTTTTCCCTGCAGTGTAGGTAATGACTGCGGCCTGCGGCAGACAGACATACATTTTTTTTTGCTTTTTTAGAATCAGGAGGTCCTAAAACGTCGAGAAATGTCAAAAAAAGTGGGGGTAAGAATTTCACTTTGAGCTCATGAATGTAATACTTAGGTCTTTCAGACCGAAGTAACAGATGAACTTCCTATTATGAAAACCAAAGCAACAACGTCTAAGAGAGCGGAGGAAGAAGAAAAGAAAGGCAAATATTTTACAATCAAGATTTTAAGTTAATTTAAATCAGAATAATAGCAGCAGAAAAATTCATTGCTCTCGAACCTGTAAGAAGAAATGTGCCGTGATAACATACATTTCTATTTATTGGTCCTTTTCCTTTGTGTCATTATTATGTACAATTATTTTATCGACCCGAGTTACCCATTCGATCCCTATATCAAGAATTAAAACAGTGGATTTTCTATACGTTTAAAATTTTATTCGTTCAAAATATTTCCTCTTAACTGTTCTTGTTTCACAATAATAGTTATTTCACTTATAATAATCTTGTACTATTATTTTATCAGCCTAAGATTATGACTAACTTGTGTCTAATTAATTTAAACTGCCCATTTTTACCAACATATCCGCTTTTTCATTTCCAGTTATTCGATAGTGGATTGTATGGATACGTCACAAATACGAATTGTAACAAGTTTATCAAAAATTATACATAAACAACGTTATGATACCAATCAGCCATTAATTGGAGTTCATAAAAAGCTGGTAGCAAATTTATGATGCAATCTTTGAATGACTATATAGTTGAATCCATTTTCTGATTCCGAAGACATCATTGAATATAATTCGGAGACTCGTTTTAGCATATATTCGTGGATTTTACGAAAAGCAGTCGACGGTAACCATGGATGAATAGATGATTTTCAATAAAAATATGATGACACTTGTATTATTTATTTTTAATAAACATTTTATTACTATTTGTAACATTTTCCTAAGCCTGTTGATTTTGCATTGTAATTTAACATGACTGTCCTCTGCGACTTTGTATTTTATTCTTAATTCGATTTCTAGATCGGTTCAAATTCAAAATGATTTAAAATAAAAATCAACTCTTTCGAATGACAAAAAAGACAATTATTTCAACTAAAAACATTTTAGGTAAGGTATGAGGAACTTCCAACAAGTATCAAAAGTATAACTCGGTGGTGTTGTGGGTAAGTTGGAAGATTGTGGATCGAAAGTTCACGGGTTCGATACCTGGTCAAGTCCACTTTCTTATAATTTTTTATTAGATAATACATCTTCCAGTTTTTGTTTGCCTGTTACTTTGATTTCTGCTTATACAGTAGAAGGAAAATTGCGAAAACCTTCAAATGGAAATAAAATAAAACCGACTAAAGCTATTGAACTAAAACTTGCTGTGAGGCATTAACGTAACATTAGCTTTTATTTAAACTATATATAATGCGAATCGAAGAGGTGGAAAATCAGGTTTTTAACTCCTAAACTACTGATTCAATTGGAGTGAAACTTATTGAAATGATAGCTCTGGTGAACCGGAGTACACACAGCAAGCTTGAGTTGATTAGCTCCAACAGTTTTTGTTTTATTTGCGTTTGAAAATTTTAGAACAAAATTTTAGAAAAAATGGGAAAATTAAAATCATGTAACAGGCAAACAAAAACCAGAAGATGTATTATAAATCGGGAAAAGGTTCTGAACCCGGATCAAATAAATTGAGACCCGGATAAAATAAGTCGGGACGCGAATGAATTAGAAATTGAGCCCCAGCTAAATTAAATGAAATTTTTAATACTTTTAGGAAGCGTAATTAGGGGTCTAATATACGGAAAAATAAAAGAAAAAAATAGAACATTTTTATTATTTTAATTTTCTTCATTTTTGTTTCAAGTTTTCCAGTTTAATTTTCGATTTTCTTAATTTTTCTAAATAAATTGAATAAACTTTAAAATTTTTGAAGAAAAAACTTCTGACTTTGACCGGGATCGAATCCGCGCACCCGCCTCCACCACAGTCGGCATCGTAACCAAAACTCCAAAAATTCATTTATTTTGTTAACGTTAGATGTTCTTCAAACATTACCAAAGATAGTTTTGAGTTGAAATAATATTTTAATATATCCCCTGAATGTCATATTTATATTATATTTTTTACTTGAACATATAATTGAATCAAATTTCATTAAACCTTATTCAATTAATTTAAAAAAATATTGTCTTGGCGAGTATTCGAACCCTGAACCATCAGTCCATAGACGTACATCACATCCAATGCTTTACAACTTCACTTGTTTAAATGATCAAAAAAAAAAAAAAGTCTAAGTTTTTTTTTTTAAATTAAAAATAATATTTCAACGTCTCACAAAATTCCGATATAAAACAATTATACATTCTCTTTTGCGAATTGCAATTGACAAGTTGACTTTTTGGACAAATTTAATTTATAAATTGTTTTTTATTATTGTTTGAGTTTTTTGGGTGAAGTGGATAATAATATAAATAAAATCTAGAAGCTTTATAAGTTCTATTGTGTATAGTGTAGTTTAATATTAAAATAGTGATAAATTAGAACTTGAATTTTAAGTTTAACTTTATTTAAGAAAAAGGTAAACAAAGAAGTGAAGTTTGGTGAAACGGCGGGAAGTCTGCCCATAGGCGGCAGAATGTTTGAGACGGGGAACCGATTTTCGATTTTGGAAAATATGGAAGATTTTCCAAGATTAGATGACCGGAAAAGAACAAAAAGAGGGATTGGAGATCGTGTTTTGAATACAGGAGTATTCACCGGCAAAAACGAGGACGATGAAAAATACTATATAATGAAGCACCTGGGCGAAGGGAAAACTTTTAATGAAGTGTCCGTTTTTTTGATAGCCAAAGGAATAGAGATGATCACTACTTACACCAAAGAGATCCAGAGGTTAAGAAGTGGTGACCTGTTGATATTAACCAGTGCAAGAGCAAGGTGGGCGTGCGCTATTGAAATCTAAGATGTTGGGCGGTACTATACCAATTCAAGTGACTGAGCATGAATACTTGAATTCATCCAAGTGGGTAGTTTTTTGCCCAGAAATAAAGTTTCTAACAGAAGAGGAAATTCTCGAAGGACTCAGAAAGCAAAAAGTGATTAAAGTCCAGAAGATCACTAAACTAGTAAATCAAAAAAGAGAACCCACACCAATGCACATACTAACATTTGCCACAATCAACCGACCTAAGGAGATCATGGCAGGAATTGTAAGAACTGCGGTCAGGATGTACGTACCAAATCCACTAAGGTGCTACAACTGCCAAAAGTTTGGACATTCTCAATTACGGTGCACCAGAACACCAATATGTGGTAGATGTGCTGAGGTGGAGGCAGACGCCCATGCAGATAAATGTGATCAAATAAAATGCACCAATTGTACAGGAGACCATTTAAGCAGTAGTTAAGAGTGTCCGGTATTTTATCAAGAAAAGTAAATAGCCATAATTAGAACGAGTGAACGAGTAACTTATCATCGGGCGAAAGAGATCTACTTCAAAACAAAACCGAGTGTTACAGAAATCAATAAGAATCTGTATGCAGAACGTGTAAAGGAGTCTGGGAGAACGATTCAGCAGCAAAGAACAATTCAACAGAAAGAGAAACAAGAACAACAAATTCAGCAAGATGTAGCAGCTAATCAAGTACAACAATCACAAAATCAACCACTGTTAGAGGAAAACCAAAATAATACAAATCAACACTGTAAGAAAAATATACAATTAGAATCGACACCAAATCTACAACCAACACAAGTAAAAACAAATTTATCAACATCACCTGCACAAAGACAAATACAACAAACAAGAACACAAACGCAAACGAACAAAGAAATAACAACACAAGCAACAACAAGCAACAATCAAAACACGACAAAAAATGTCAACACAAAACAAAACATATTAACAAAAACAAAATCATTCTCTTTCTTAAATGAGAATGAGAGAGCCATTCTAGGGGAAACCCTAGAAATGGTAATAGAATAAAGAGATATGGAGTCGATAGACACTATATCTCCAAAAATAAAAGGAAGATTGACGATGGTCAATTTTTTCCTTCTTTTCAAAAGTACTTGTATGCATGATCCCGATGTATGTGCGAATGAAAGGAGAAATGAAAGAGTAGATCTAACCAACGATTGAGTGTCGGCCAGATAAATTCTCAGAGCGTTTACGCTAAGCGTGATATGCTGCGGATTTATCTGGCCAATAATAGTATGGATGTCGTGCTTGTTAGTGAAACGTGGGAGCGTGCTGATAAGACGTTTCGAATGCCCGGTTATGGATTCCTGTCCAAACCCAGAGGTGACGGCTTTGGTGGTGTAGCTATACTGGCTAAAACCAGTGTGCGACTCCATAAGGTCGTTGTACCAAACTTTGAATTTATGGAAGCTATTGCGGCTCAAACAGAAAATTTGGACAGAAATCTATTACTGGTGAGTGTGTATGTACCCCCAGCAGTAAATGCAGAACAGAGAGAATGTGCCTTGAAGGATCAACAAAAACTGTTTGAATGGGCGAGAGGAAAAAGTGATCTCATAATTGGCGGAGATATGAATGCGCATGCACGAATGTGGGGATGTATCAGAAATTGTGCGAGAGGAACCCAGTTGAGTGGCCTCATTCAAGATAGCGAATTAGTTATTTTAAATGACGGTAGACCAACGAGGTTAGCGAGAGTAGGTGGGGTAGCTAGTGCGATCGACGTCTCTTTGGTTTCGATCGAGCTAGCACCTGAGATCACTTGGAACGTTAGCGAAGAGAATTTGGGTGGAGATCATTACATGATCGAAATGAATGTGAGAGATAATAGGCTCTATAAGGACAAACGGGAACTGATGAATGAGAAGAAAGAGAGAGAATGAAATGAAATAGAGAGAATGAATGAAATATGCGTTAGAACAGTTGATATGAAAGATGAAAGCTTGGTGGAATAATGAGATCCAGTACTGGTATGAAAAGAAGCGGATGGCCTTACGAGACTTTAACCGGTGTATTTGCACCGAAAACAGAATTACGCTGTCAAGAATGACAGCGAAGTTAAAGAAAGCCATCCGTAAAGCGAAAAGAAAATGTTGGCGAAATTTTGTGTCAGAAATGACACAAAGAACGACAACAAGGGATGTATGGCAGAAGTTCAATAGAGTGCGAGGAATGAAAGTTGGTGGAAGGAATGTGGTTTTGGAAGACCGTGAGAAAGGTTCTGAATTTATGAGAATGATGTCAAATGTGAATGATGCTTTGAATGGGATTCTCCTGAATGATAATGGAAATGTAAGAGAAGATGTGAGTGGCCCGTTTGAATGGAGTGAGTTCATGGAAGTATTGGGCAAATCAAAACCTACTACTCCAGGGACGAACAAAGTGAATTATAGGATGATTGAGAAGTTGGGTACGGAAGCAAAACAAAATTTGCTTTCCTTACTCAATAAAACGTTTCGTGCAGTAATCTTCTAATTTTGACTAATTTTGATTACATTGACATCCAGACCATCCTTTCCGCATATTTTTACAATATTTTTTTTTGACAAAAATTTTTCAAAATAAGAAAGGGGTTAACCTATGCTTTTTGAGATCTAGAAAAACGAAGTGTCAGAAATGTTGAAGAATGATATATATTCTGAAAGGGGAGACCAAAACATGCACCGCTACTAAAGTTTGAGCTAAATTGAACAACGCGTCTAGAAATGGCAGCATATTTACTGGATATTTTTGTTTTATATGGAAAAATGGCGATTGTCGATGTTTTTATGATTTATGGCCAGTTTCGTGCAGTAATCTTCTAGTTTTGACTAATTTTGATTACATTGACATCCAGACCATCCTTTCCGCATATTTTTACAATATTTTTTTTTGACAAAAATTTTTCAAAATAAGAAAGGGGTTAACCTATGCTTTTTGAGATCCAGAAAAACGAAGTGTCAGAAATGTTGAAGAATGATATATATTCTGAAAGGGGAGACCAAAACATGCACCGCTACTAAAGTTTGAGCTAAATCGAATAACGCGTCTAGAAATGGCAGCATATTTACTGGATATTTTTGTTTTATATGGAAAACATGGCGATTGTCGATGTTTTTATGATTTATGGCCAGTTTCGTGCAGTAATCTTCTAATTTTGACTAATTTTGATTACATTGACATCCAGACCATCCTTTCCGCATATTTTTACAATATTTTTTTTTGACAAAAATTTTTCAAAATAAGAAAGGGGTTAACCTATGCTTTTTGAGATCCAGAAAAACGAAGTGTCAGAAATGTTGAAGAATGATATATATTCTGAAAGGGGAGACCAAAACATGCACCGCTACTAAAGTTTGAGCTAAATTGAACAACGCGTCTAGAAATGGCAGCATATTTACTGGATATTTTTGTTTTATATGGAGAAATGGCGATTGTCGATGTTTTTATGATTTATGGCCAGTTTCGTGCAGTAATCTTCTAATTTTGACTAATTTTGATTACATTGACATCCAGACCATCCTTTCCGCATATTTTTACAATATTTTTTTTTGACAAAAATTTTTCAAAATAAGAAAGGGGTTAACCTATGCTTTTTGAGATCCAGAAAAACGAAGTGTCAGAAATGTTGAAGAATGATATATATTCTGAAAGGGGAGACCAAAACATGCACCGCTACTAAAGTTTGAGCTAAATCGAATAACGCGTCTAGAAATGGCAGCATATTTACTGGATATTTTTGTTTTATATGGAGAAATGGCGATTGTCGATGTTTTTATGATTTATGGCCAGTTTCGTGCAGTAATCTTCTAATTTTGACTAATTTTGATTACATTGACATCCAGACCATCCTTTCCGCATATTTTTACAATATTTTTTTTTTGACAAAAATTTTTCAAAATAAGAAAGGGGTTAACCTATGCTTTTTGAGATCCAGAAAAACGAAGTGTCAGAAATGTTGAAGAATGATATATATTCTGAAAGGGGAGACCAAAAAATGGCGATTGTCGATGTTTTTATGATTTATGGCCAGTTTCGTGCAGTAATCTTCTAATTTTGACTAATTTTGATTACATTGACATCCAGACCATCCTTTCCGCATATTTTTACAATATTTTTTTTTGATAAAAATTTTCCAAAATAATAAAGGGGTTAACCTATGCTTTTTGAGATCCAGAAAAACGAAGTGTCAGAAATGTTGAAGAATGATATATATTCTGAAAGGGGAGACCAAAACATGCACCGCTACTAAAGTTTGAGCTAAATCGAATAACGCGTCTAGAAATGGCAGCATATTTACTGGATATTTTTGTTTTATATGGAAAAATGGCGATTGTCGATGTTTTTATGATTTATGGCCAGTTTCGTGCAGTAATCTTCTAATTTTGACTAATTTTGATTACATTGACATCCAGACCATCCTTTCCGCATATTTTTACAATATTTTTTTTTGACAAAAATTTTTCAAAATAAGAAAGGGGTTAACCTATGCTTTTTGAGATCCAGAAAAACGAAGTGTCAGAAATGTTGAAGAATGATATATATTCTGAAAGGGGAGACCAAAACATGCACCGCTACTAAAGTTTGAGCTAAATCGAATAACGCGTCTAGAAATGGCAGCATATTTACTGGATATTTTTGTTTTATATGGAAAAATGGCGATTGTCGATGTTTTTATGATTTATGGCCAGTTTCGTGCAGTAATCTTCTAATTTTGACTAATTTTGATTACATTGACATCCAGACCATCCTTTCCGCATATTTTTACAATATTTTTTTTTGACAAAAATTTTTCAAAATAAGAAAGGGGTTAACCTATGCTTTTTGAGATCCAGAAAAACGAAGTGTCAGAAATGTTGAAGAATGATATATATTCTGAAAGGGGAGACCAAAACATGCACCGCTACTAAAGTTTGAGCTAAATCGAATAACGCGTCTAGAAATGGCAGCATATTTACTGGATATTTTTGTTTTATATGGAAAACATGGCGATTGTCGATGTTTTTATGATTTATGGCCAGTTTCGTGCAGTAATCTTCTAATTTTGACTAATTTTGATTACATTGACATCCAGACCATCCTTTCCGCATATTTTTACAATATTTTTTTTTTGACAAAAATTTTTCAAAATAAGAAAGGGGTTAACCTATGCTTTTTGAGATCCAGAAAAACGAAGTGTCAGAAATGTTGAAGAATGATATATATTCTGAAAGGGGAGACCAAAACATGCACCGCTACTAAAGTTTGAGCTAAATTGAACAACGCGTCTAGAAATGGCAGCATATTTACTGGATATTTTTGTTTTATATGGAAAAATGGCGATTGTCGATGTTTTTATGATTTATGGCCAGTTTCGTGCAGTAATCTTCTAATTTTGACTAATTTTGATTACATTGACATCCAGACCATCCTTTCCGCATATTTTTACAATATTTTTTTTTTGACAAAAATTTTTCAAAATAAGAAAGGGGTTAACCTATGCTTTTTGAGATCCAGAAAAACGAAGTGTCAGAAATGTTGAAGAATGATATATATTCTGAAAGGGGAGACCAAAAAATGGCGATTGTCGATGTTTTTATGATTTATGGCCAGTTTCGTGCAGTAATCTTCTAATTTTGACTAATTTTGATTACATTGACATCCAGACCATCCTTTCCGCATATTTTTACAATATTTTTTTTTGACAAAAATTTTCCAAAATAATAAAGGGGTTAACCTATGCTTTTTGAGATCCAGAAAAACGAAGTGTCAGAAATGTTGAAGAATGATATATATTCTGAAAGGGGAGACCAAAACATGCACCGCTACTAAAGTTTGAGCTAAATCGAATAACGCGTCTAGAAATGGCAGCATATTTACTGGATATTTTTGTTTTATATGGAAAAATGGCGATTGTCGATGTTTTTATGATTTATGGCCAGTTTCGTGCAGTAATCTTCTAATTTTGACTAATTTTGATTACATTGACATCCAGACCATCCTTTCCGCATATTTTTACAATATTTTTTTTTGACAAAAATTTTTCAAAATAAGAAAGGGGTTAACCTATGCTTTTTGAGATCCAGAAAAACGAAGTGTCAGAAATGTTGAAGAATGATATATATTCTGAAAGGGGAGACCAAAACATGCACCGCTACTAAAGTTTGAGCTAAATCGAATAACGCGTCTAGAAATGGCAGCATATTTACTGGATATTTTTGTTTTATATGGAAAACATGGCGATTGTCGATGTTTTTATGATTTATGGCCAGTTTCGTGCAGTAATCTTCTAATTTTGACTAATTTTGATTACATTGACATCCAGACCATCCTTTCCGCATATTTTTACAATATTTTTTTTTGACAAAAATTTTTCAAAATAAGAAAGGGGTTAACCTATGCTTTTTGAGATCCAGAAAAACGAAGTGTCAGAAATGTTGAAGAATGATATATATTCTGAAAGGGGAGACCAAAACATGCACCGCTACTAAAGTTTGAGCTAAATTGAACAACGCGTCTAGAAATGGCAGCATATTTACTGGATATTTTTGTTTTATATGGAAAAATGGCGATTGTCGATGTTTTTATGATTTATGGCCAGTTTTGTGCAGTAATCTTCTAATTTTGACTAATTTTGATTACATTGACATCCAGACCATCCTTTCCGCATATTTTTACAATATTTTTTTTTGACAAAAATTTTTCAAAATAAGAAAGGGGTTAACCTATGCTTTTTGAGATCCAGAAAAACGAAGTGTCAGAAATGTTGAAGAATGATATATATTCTGAAAGGGGAGACCAAAACATGCACCGCTACTAAAGTTTGAGCTAAATCGAATAACGCGTCTAGAAATGGCAGCATATTTACTGGATATTTTTGTTTTATATGGAGAAATGGCGATTGTCGATGTTTTTATGATTTATGGCCAGTTTCGTGCAGTAATCTTCTAATTTTGACTAATTTTGATTACATTGACATCCAGACCATCCTTTCCGCATATTTTTACAATATTTTTTTTTGACAAAAATTTTTCAAAATAAGAAAGGGGTTAACCTATGCTTTTTGAGATCCAGAAAAACGAAGTGTCAGAAATGTTGAAGAATGATATATATTCTGAAAGGGGAGACCAAAACATGCACCGCTACTAAAGTTTGAGCTAAATCGAATAACGCGTCTAGAAATGGCAGCATATTTACTGGATATTTTTGTTTTATATGGAAAACATGGCGATTGTCGATGTTTTTATGATTTATGGCCAGTTTCGTGCAGTAATCTTCTAATTTTGACTAATTTTGATTACATTGACATCCAGACCATCCTTTCCGCATATTTTTACAATATTTTTTTTTGACAAAAATTTTTCAAAATAAGAAAGGGGTTAACCTATGCTTTTTGAGATCCAGAAAAACGAAGTGTCAGAAATGTTGAAGAATGATATATATTCTGAAAGGGGAGACCAAAACATGCACCGCTGCTAAAGTTTGAGCTAAATCGAATAACGCGTCTAGAAATGGCAGCATATTTACTGGATATTTTTGTTTTATATGGAAAAATGGCGATTGTCGATGTTTTTATGATTTATGGCCAGTTTCGTGCAGTAATCTTCTAATTTTGACTAATTTTGATTACATTGACATCCAGACCATCCTTTCCGCATATTTTTACAATATTTTTTTTTGACAAAAATTTTTCAAAATAAGAAAGGGGTTAACCTATGCTTTTTGAGATCCAGAAAAACGAAGTGTCAGAAATGTTGAAGAATGATATATATTCTGAAAGGGGAGACCAAAACATGCACCGCTACTAAAGTTTGAGCTAAATTGAACAACGCGTCTAGAAATGGCAGCATATTTACTGGATATTTTTGTTTTATATGGAGAAATGGCGATTGTCGATGTTTTTATGATTTATGGCCAGTTTCGTGCAGTAATCTTCTAATTTTGACTAATTTTGATTACATTGACATCCAGACCATCCTTTCCGCATATTTTTACAATATTTTTTTTTGACAAAAATTTTTCAAAATAAGAAAGGGGTTAACCTATGCTTTTTGAGATCCAGAAAAACGAAGTGTCAGAAATGTTGAAGAATGATATATATTCTGAAAGGGGAGACCAAAACATGCACCGCTACTAAAGTTTGAGCTAAATCGAATAACGCGTCTAGAAATGGCAGCATATTTACTGGATATTTTTGTTTTATATGGAGAAATGGCGATTGTCGATGTTTTTATGATTTATGGCCAGTTTCGTGCAGTAATCTTCTAATTTTGACTAATTTTGATTACATTGACATCCAGACCATCCTTTCCGCATATTTTTACAATATTTTTTTTTGACAAAAATTTTTCAAAATAAGAAAGGGGTTAACCTATGCTTTTTGAGATCCAGAAAAACGAAGTGTCAGAAATGTTGAAGAATGATATATATTCTGAAAGGGGAGACCAAAACATGCACCGCTACTAAAGTTTGAGCTAAATCGAATAACGCGTCTAGAAATGGCAGCATATTTACTGGATATTTTTGTTTTATATGGAGAAATGGCGATTGTCGATGTTTTTATGATTTATGGCCAGTTTCGTGCAGTAATCTTCTAATTTTGACTAATTTTGATTACATTGACATCCAGACCATCCTTTCCGCATATTTTTACAATATTTTTTTTGACAAAAATTTTTCAAAATAAGAAAGGGGTTAACCTATGCTTTTTGAGATCCAGAAAAACGAAGTGTCAGAAATGTTGAAGAATGATATATATTCTGAAAGGGGAGACCAAAACATGCACCGCTACTAAAGTTTGAGCTAAATCGAATAACGCGTCTAGAAATGGCAGCATATTTACTGGATATTTTTGTTTTATATGGAAAACATGGCGATTGTCGATGTTTTTATGATTTATGGCCAGTTTCGTGCAGTAATCTTCTAATTTTGACTAATTTTGATTACATTGACATCCAGACCATCCTTTCCGCATATTTTTACAATATTTTTTTTTTGACAAAAATTTTTCAAAATAAGAAAGGGGTTAACCTATGCTTTTTGAGATCCAGAAAAACGAAGTGTCAGAAATGTTGAAGAATGATATATATTCTGAAAGGGGAGACCAAAAAATGGCGATTGTCGATGTTTTTATGATTTATGGCCAGTTTCGTGCAGTAATCTTCTAATTTTGACTAATTTTGATTACATTGACATCCAGACCATCCTTTCCGCATATTTTTACAATATTTTTTTTTGACAAAAATTTTTCAAAATAAGAAAGGGGTTAACCTATGCTTTTTGAGATCCAGAAAAACGAAGTGTCAGAAATGTTGAAGAATGATATATATTCTGAAAGGGGAGACCAAAACATGCACCGCTACTAAAGTTTGAGCTAAATCGAATAACGCGTCTAGAAATGGCAGCATATTTACTGGATATTTTTGTTTTATATGGAAAAATGGCGATTGTCGATGTTTTTATGATTTATGGCCAGTTTCGTGCAGTAATCTTCTAATTTTGACTAATTTTGATTACATTGACATCCAGACCATCCTTTCCGCATATTTTTACAATATTTTTTTTTGACAAAAATTTTTCAAAATAAGAAAGGGGTTAACCTATGCTTTTTGAGATCCAGAAAAACGAAGTGTCAGAAATGTTGAAGAATGATATATATTCTGAAAGGGGAGACAAAAACATGCACCGCTACTAAAGTTTGAGCTAAGTTGAACAACGCGTCTAGAAATGGCAGCATATTTACTGGATATTTTTGTTTTATATGGGAAAATGGCGATTGTCGATGTTTTTATGATTTATGGCCAGTTTCGTGCAGTAATCTTCTAATTTTGACTAATTTTGATTACATTGACATCCAGACCATCCTTTCCGCATATTTTTACAATATTTTTTTTTGACAAAAATTTTTCAAAATAAGAAAGGGGTTAACCTATGCTTTTTGAGATCCAGAAAAACGAAGTGTCAGAAATGTTGAAGAATGATATATATTCTGAAAGGGGAGACCAAAACATGCACCGCTACTAAAGTTTGAGCTAAATTGAACAACGCGTCTAGAAATGGCAGCATATTTACTGGATATTTTTGTTTTATATGGAAAAATGGCGATTGTCGATGTTTTTATGATTTATGGCCAGTTTCGTGCAGTAATCTTCTAATTTTGACTAATTTTGATTACATTGACATCCAGACCATCCTTTCCGCATATTTTTACAATATTTTTTTTTTGACAAAAATTTTTCAAAATAAGAAAGGGGTTAACCTATGCTTTTTGAGATCCAGAAAAACGAAGTGTCAGAAATGTTGAAGAATGATATATATTCTGAAAGGGGAGACCAAAAAATGGCGATTGTCGATGTTTTTATGATTTATGGCCAGTTTCGTGCAGTAATCTTCTAATTTTGACTAATTTTGATTACATTGACATCCAGACCATCCTTTCCGCATATTTTTACAATATTTTTTTTTGACAAAAATTTTCCAAAATAATAAAGGGGTTAACCTATGCTTTTTGAGATCCAGAAAAACGAAGTGTCAGAAATGTTGAAGAATGATATATATTCTGAAAGGGGAGACCAAAACATGCACCGCTACTAAAGTTTGAGCTAAATCGAATAACGCGTCTAGAAATGGCAGCATATTTACTGGATATTTTTGTTTTATATGGAAAAATGGCGATTGTCGATGTTTTTATGATTTATGGCCAGTTTCGTGCAGTAATCTTCTAATTTTGACTAATTTTGATTACATTGACATCCAGACCATCCTTTCCGCATATTTTTACAATATTTTTTTTTGACAAAAATTTTTCAAAATAAGAAAGGGGTTAACCTATGCTTTTTGAGATCCAGAAAAACGAAGTGTCAGAAATGTTGAAGAATGATATATATTCTGAAAGGGGAGACAAAAACATGCACCGCTACTAAAGTTTGAGCTAAGTTGAACAACGCGTCTAGAAATGGCAGCATATTTACTGGATATTTTTGTTTTATATGGGAAAATGGCGATTGTCGATGTTTTTATGATTTATGGCCAGTTTCGTGCAGTAATCTTCTAATTTTGACTAATTTTGATTACATTGACATCCAGACCATCCTTTCCGCATATTTTTACAATATTTTTTTTTGACAAAAATTTTTCAAAATAAGAAAGGGGTTAACCTATGCTTTTTGAGATCCAGAAAAACGAAGTGTCAGAAATGTTGAAGAATGATATATATTCTGAAAGGGGAGACCAAAACATGCACCGCTACTAAAGTTTGAGCTAAATCGAATAACGCGTCTAGAAATGGCAGCATATTTACTGGATATTTTTGTTTTATATGGAAAAATGGCGATTGTCGATGTTTTTATGATTTATGGCCAGTTTCGTGCAGTAATCTTCTAATTTTGACTAATTTTGATTACATTGACATCCAGACCATCCTTTCCGCATATTTTTACAATATTTTTTTTTGACAAAAATTTTTCAAAATAAGAAAGGGGTTAACCTATGCTTTCTGAGATCCAGAAAAACGAAGTGTCAGAAATGTTGAAGAATGATATATATTCTGAAAGGGGAGACCAAAACATGCACCGCTACTAAAGTTTGAGCTAAATTGAACAACGCGTCTAGAAATGGCAGCATATTTACTGGATATTTTTGTTTTATATGGGAAAATGGCGATTGTCGATGTTTTTATGATTTATGGCCAGTTTCGTGCAGTAATCTTCTAATTTTGACTAATTTTGATTACATTGACATCCAGACCATCCTTTCAGCATATTTTTACAATATTTTTTTTTGACAAAAATTTTTCAAAATAAGAAAGGGGTTAACCTATCGACCGCTTCGTGACAAGACCTCCTATCTACAAAAACTACATTTTCCAGGAGACAAAAAAAACTGTGCACCGTGATAACGATTAAAAATTTTCATATAGTTTAAATGAGGATTCTTTATAAATAAACTTATACAACGTATCAATAAATATTTTTGTCAGTTATCTTGATGGTAAAATTTTTGATGTACTTAGGATAATTTGAGTCAAATTTTTTATGCAGATAGGATATATTATTCAAATAAATAAACTTAATTGTTATGGTAGTTATTTCATCTTTTAATTTTTTATTCATAACAAATTTACATAAATAATTCAAGTTTTTAAATATAAAAAAATTAACATTATTAGGATGGTACCTATCTAAAACAAAAAAAATCAACTTTCAGTTAAATAATACAAAAGTATTGAAATCACATTCACATGTTTAAAAATAATATTCTTAAAATTACGACTAAAATCAGTCTCCAAGTTTCATCAGTATTATTAAAAAAAGTTAATCAACGAATTCAAGATTATCGTAAAAGGCATGACAGTCTGATGGGATCACAGATTTTAAATCTTGTAAGTGATCGTACTTGCTTTTTTTTATTTTGCATGTTGTACTAAAAAGAGATGGATAATTCGATATAACATCAATTTTTTTCAATCTTCCAGGTAAGTCGCTCCACTCGTGATCGAAACATAATTTGTATTTTATTTTACTTTCGTAATATCTTAAAGCTTTGATGTCAGTAACTACTGGATCATGGGCCCTTCTACCAGGTCTAATTGATGAATATCTAAGATGTTCCGGTAATGAATAGTTTTTAAAAAACGTGTATCTTAAATTTTCTACCTCGTATGGTTTTGGATTGATGCGCGCAGCTTTAGTAAATACTAAATAGTTGCTGGGTAAATGTATTTCCCTATTTTTGAGTTGATGCTCAATCTTACTATGGACACTGTCACACTCCATCTGTGTGTGTCCTGGTACTAAATACTTTTGAATGATTTCAATATCATTCTGCATAGAAAAATTTAATAGCGCGTTAGCCAAAACATTATTTCTGTTTTGGAATCCGCATCCGTCGGAATAAATCACAACAGTTTTTTTTTCTTCGATGCTAAGATTATTGCTTAAGTAGTCGATGATACAACTATTAAAAGTTGATGCGCATAAATTGTTGCATTGATCTTCAGAGAACCAATAACATTTTACATCTTTGGTGGCTAAGTTATAAAATGTAAAATTATGGCAGCATAGTTTGGTTTTGTAATAAAATGCATTTGCGTTAACATATGGGGCCAATTTTACAGCTTGCAGATCCATGCATATAGCAAAAATATTTCCAGATATAGCAAGTTCCTTATCTTGAGTTTTTTCATCTCGCGCGCGGTTCTTGTTAATAATGTGTTTGTTATATTCATCTTCCGCCAAATTCCCATTTCTAAAAGACGCACACAAGTTGCATTCATCTTTCGTTTTTTGAAAAATGGACAAATTCTTTTCGTGAAACGTTTCAGTAAACAGCGTTATTCCTAAAGGTAAACTATTTTTGGATCCACAGAATATTTGATATTGTTTAAACACATCTCTAATGGAACTGTAGATCGGTTCCAAAAATAATTTAGATGAATTGGCTCTTGCGTAGTGTGAAGGCAACTTTGGTAGTTCTTCAAAAAAGGAATGTAAACATTCTTTCTGAGAATTATTGACCTCTCGAGTAATTGATTTCCGGGCCTTGTTTGAATGAGAAGTCTCCTGATGCAAACCGTGTCGACTGGACTCAATCCAAGCATGTACTGGCTTATAACCAATAGCAAGCGATTGCAAAAGCATATTCCGACAAACCTGAACACGGTCTGTGCCATTGTGCATGAAGTAATCATAAGTTTTCGAACGTCTAGAGCTCGTTTCAACAGTCATTCTGGATGCAGGTCTGCATATAACATTTGAGGCAATAAATATTTTTCGTTGGTCCCAATTACATTTATCCCAAAAATCATTAAAAATAGCTTGTCGTATTTCCGGTGTAAACGTGTGACAAAATCGGTTTTTTGACTTGAAGCACTTGTTCGATTTGCAAGAAATACCTTGCACTCTAGGACTTCTTATTTTCTGTTGTTGGTATTTATTATCTATCTTACAGAACCCAACGTACTCTTTCCCTTTCATGCGGAGGATTTTATTTTTATTGCGTTTCCAATTATCAGATTTAGATTTCCTTTGCCACCGTACGGAATTTTCTCCACTCAGACCCATTTCATCTGGGTCTTCCGTTTCTACACTTTCAGGTACAAATAAATGATTATTTTCATCATTGTCCGCATCCGTAATATGAAGTTGTTCTTCACTACTGTAAGAATCAACAGTCATATCTCTCACATTGTCTGGGTCGTCTTCATAAGCCTTACTTTCCATTTCTAGTTCGTTCTGCTTTAATATATTTTCAAAATTTAAATCCGTAACCATAATTGTATCCTCATTTGAATTATTGCTGGCACTTGGAATGTAAATATCAGGTCCCATCGCTGTAGGATCTATTTCAAAAGAAAATATCACGTCAAGGTTTTCAATTGGAATTACTGTTTCATTGCTGCTTGGGATTACGATTGCCTGTTGTAATTTTTCTCGTGCCATATCTGCCATATCTTTTCGTGCCATTCTTTGTGCCATTCTTTGCTCACGTAACATTTTTTTAATGGAATTCATAATTCGTTTAACTTAATAGATATTTATTTGTTGTCTGTAATTTCAAACAAAAATTAAATTTTTAAATTTTTCGGTGAATCGTTTAGTAAAAATTGGATGCAAAACCTCCTATCTACATAAATAATGATGTTTCAAAATCTCATAAATGAAGCAATTATTTATTATTGTTTTATTATGTATTATTATATAACCACGTCAAAATAAATATTTCAATTCAACTACTAAATATATAAATATTTAAATTTCACTTCACTTCCAATTTTAACTAATATCACATAATAAAAAACAGATCAAATACTTACCGGCGATCCTCACGCTGTCAAAACACAAGGAAACTGATCACATAGGAGATTTTTACGATTTTTTTTTACTATTTCTTTATAGGAGGAATTGTTTTTTGCCGTTATATTGTTTTTTTAGTTTTACTATTACGGTATAGTTATTATGTATAGGTGCGCCTGCATTATAGCTATATTTCTACATCAAAAACTCATTTTAGCAAAAAACGCAGATAGGAGTTCTTGCCACGAAGCGGTCGAAATACTTCCATATTTATTTTTAACCCATGATATTGATTTGTTTCATAATAAAAATTATGAAGGATTTTTTGCAAATATTTTATCGAATCTTACAGAACATACATTGTTTGCCACTCAATGGGAGACACAGCAACACAAGAATTTTGCACTGAAATATGACGGTTCATTATATGGCGAATCAGTTGATTGGTTGTATGATTCATATGTTTTCAAAATGGGATGTTCTATTGCATTTAAGGATATAAAATATATAGGTGTGTGCATAATTGAGAAAGATTACGATACAGAGAAATTTAAGTATTTTGAAATTGGTGAACCATGTTCACGTTGTAGTGGCTCAAAATGCACAGATAAAAAATTTCCAGCACTATGTGGTAAGATTCTAATTAGCTTCAGTCTTAAATAAGATTGAATTTTATTTAAATTTATCTGTTTTTTAGTACAAGGAACTGCACCAACAGAACCAGATAATATAACTATTGGAAATGATACACATTTGATTATTTTATCTGAAATTGAAATCTATTCGGTATACTTACTTTTGATAATCGTTATTTTTTTATTGATTAGTTTATCTTTATTTTTTCATAAAATTGTTGTCTTTAACAGTCAGATTAATCTAATAATAAATAAATAAAGTTAGGGTTTTTTTCATTTGTCAGGTGAGCATCTAAACGAATACATAAAATAAAAATTGCAAGTTGAAAAAGTCTCATTAGTTCATTTCATCGGTTTTGGTAACTTTATAAGGTATCAGTAAGGTTGAGGTCTGTAAAATTATATAATACATTTTAGGATTTTTGGACTCTTTTTGCTACTGCAAATATGCTACTTTAAATCAATTTATGTTTACTAAGCAAAACAAATATATGATGTGTATATGTATATCCAATATTCACAGAAATATCTAACCGATGATTTTTAGGGATCACGAATGTTTTACACAAGGTTTACAAAAGAATATCTACTTTGAAAAAATTGTTGTACAAAGAAAATGACGTAATAACAAATATTTTTATAATCTTTGTCAGCAGAAAAACTTTCTTTCTCTTTTTGTTGTGACAGATATTTCCGGTGAAGAATTTTTTTATTGATGTAACGTCGACTTAGACTTGTTTATTCGCATATTTATTGTACTTGTTTATAGTCCCTATCTAATATAGT
The DNA here is from genome assembly GCA_963693315.1 of Diogma glabrata. Taxonomy (NCBI): domain Eukaryota; kingdom Metazoa; phylum Arthropoda; class Insecta; order Diptera; family Cylindrotomidae; genus Diogma; species Diogma glabrata. The sequence goes on along the minus strand of OY856186.1, from coordinate 19,264,648 downwards.
CCCTGGGCCTTCACCTACATAATTTTGTGATTACCACATATTTTATACTTCGTGATGCGCCTGTCCTTGACGAGCTTGAAAACATTTGTTCCATGATTTTTCTCAAATCGGCCGCTTTTGCGTTCAGCAAGCTCCGAAAAATGCCGATTGCCCGCGATCTTGTAAATTTGCTACCACATTTATTTTTTTGACTGTGGAGGTTGGAGATTTGTTTTAGAATACGAGGGTAAGCTTGTCCGACCGAAATGTGTTTGCTATTGTCGAGTCCGACAACTGACATTTTGGATGTTTGGGTTGTCGGACTAGACAATAGCAGACAAATTTTTGTCGGACAAGGTTACCCTTGTGTTCTAAATCAAATTTCCAACCCCCATAGTTAAAAAAAACAAAAATTTACAAGATCCCGGGCAATCGGCATTTTTGGGAGCTTGCCGAAAGCAAAAGCGGCCGATTTGAAAAAAATCGCAGAACAAATGTTTTCGGGCTCGTCAAGGACAGGCGCATCACAAAGTATAAAATATGTGGTAATCACAAAATTATGTAGGTGAAGGCCCAGGGACTAATAGTAGAATTATCTATTGTCTCATAGAGCAACAGGAAAAAGTTCATAATTTATTTGATCTGAAATCAAATTTTTTAGTTTTTAGGTAGATTTCATATAAAAATCTACCTATTGCAATGTGCCTCATCTCGGAATTTCGGAAAAATTTTGGTACCAAACGAATATATATGATAAGCGGAGACGGAAAAACAAAAAATAAAAAATTTATATATGAGCAATTTCACGAAGATTCAACAACGTTTTGACTTGACCCCTTTTAATTTTGATTATTTTTTGTTTATAGATAGTCTTTGATAAATAAAAAAAACAAGTTCTCTTAGAATTTTTTTTTTCGACCAGGGGTCTTCACAGGGTGCCCCTCAATTTTTGTTATTTTGTGATGTGAGTGCATTTTGACGAGCGATTGTAGAAAAACTACTCAATTGATTTTCATAAATGATATGTCGTTAAATAGGTATTAGAACAAAGTTTTTAAAAATGTACACTGTTAATTTTTTGAAATAATTTTTAACGGTGTAACATAAGAAAAAAATGGTGTAATTGAAAAAAAGATGGCATAGCCTTTTTTTTTTTTTTTTTTTTTAAACTTAATTGAAGCTTATTTTATATCTAACAACTTGTGAAAGTTAAGGACTAGCATGATTTTTTGTTTTAGAGATAAAATTCGTTGTGCATATGACTGTCGGGAATCAGTTCTTTTTGTTCTGAAGGAAAATTATAAAAATGGCGATTTTTAAATTCAGATTTTTTTTTTTATGTTAAATATCAAATATTTTATTATTAAATGAACTTTTTGAAAAGCAATTTCAGTCAAGTTCAGCAAAATTTTGCGACATTTTGACTCGACCCTTTTTAATTGAAAAAGAATAACAGACCCAAACAAAAACAGAATTTTACTTTACGTGAAAAAGGACCATACTACCGAATCGGAAAATTTAACGTGCGCATCCTGAGCGCCTTCTGACGCTCTTATAAGTCTAAAAATAACCAAACTATAGAGAGTACAGAACGCGATATAACTCACGAGCTAACTTTGAGATCAGAGACCTTCTTGAGGGTCCAGATATAATAGGTTGTATCCGTTCCAATAGGATTGCTTGATTTCGTAATGTTCTACGAGCTGATTCACAGTCTAGAATGGTTAAAAAAATGCACGTTAGTACTCCAGTTAGTCAACAACTTTAAAAAATCAGCTGCTATACTAATTATGTCACTGTTGCGAATGACCATGGTGAATATTTGAAGCTGATTAACTTCCCATCGTTCCTACATGGAGCATGAACGCCACAAACAAAAAAATAATGCCATGACATAAGGAAGTCAAATGTTCAGATTCTTTTAATTTTAACCCACTTTTATTTTGAGTCTGTCAGGTAAAGTTAGATAAATAATCCGTTGTTAACTTAAAGCCACAAACCTTACCTCCTTATAATGGTGGATTAAAATATAAATAAACAAGCGAATATTAAAAAATGTTTGAAAACATTTGATTTAATTTCACCAAATAAAAACTTTTTTGCAAACACTGTAATTACTATCTATTCTAAAACTATCGTAATTATCAATATTTTTCTAAATTTAAATATATTTTGTTCACATAACAAAAGAGTCACATTTTTAAATATATTTTCAATCACATCACACGCTAATTATTACAAAATGATCTACAAACATTGTTTCTATCCAAACTTGTTCATAATTATTGCAACTTTTACAAGAAAATTTGCGCAGACCATTGATTACTGTGCTTTTAATTTAACAGTTTGTAACAACAGACCTCATATTTATTGTGAAAAAAATGTAAGTATTACAAACAAGCTATTCAATCTCGAGTTACTATAAATAGTTTTTATACTTTCAGAATTTTTACATACATGTACAGAGCCCGAATATTCTTCCAATTAAAACAGAAAATAAAGAAAACTTAACAAATATTTTAAATGAATTCCGAAATGGATTAGCAAAAGGTTTCATTGTTAATGGTTCGGCAACAAATCAGATTTCAAATATGCAGAAATTTATGTGGAATGATGAGCTAAGAAAAATGGCTGAATCTGTGATAAATGTGTATTCGGATGAAGTTTGTGTTGCAACAAGTATGTATACGATCTGTTAAATTGAAATTTTTTGAATGAGTGCCTTAAATCAGACAAAACAGTTTTCGAAATTTCAACCTTCTCGATACAAATGTTATAAACATTCTGGATATCTGGAATGCTTCTGATATTGTCAGTTACAATAAACTTTTACCAAATCCACTCCTCAGAACACATGTACACAAGAATTATGACGGTAGAACACGATTATGAGCGCCAAGCATTACCAGTTTGATACCTCGAGCCCCTTGATTTATTAGTAACAAATTAAAATATTGGATGAAAATTCAAGGAGTATCACAAGGAATAATTATGTCTTCTGTTATATTTAAATTCTGTACATTGACTCTACGTCTGGTTAAACATTTTCAGCGAGTTACTGATGAAATCTCTCTGGCTTAGTACTAAAAACTCTTATCGAAACAATCTTAATATTTTCTCTAGAGCTAATCAATTTTTTTTGCAGATCCACACATTGAGCCTTACAATTACTTGAACTGGGAAACGGTGGATGAACTTGAAGGTATAAATGATATCCAAATGATTTTTGAAAAAATGTTTCGTTCCCTCACTGACGACGGCATGAACTTAATACAAAAGGGGCAGTTAAACCAAACGAAATCCAACCATATGTCAAAGTATGGCAAATCAATTGACTGGCTTTATGATGCTAAGGCCTCACAAATAGGATGTTCTTTAGGACTAGTTAATAGATTGTATGTAATGTCGTGTATAATCGAAAAAGATTACATTATTCAAACCTCAAATTATTTTTTGTATGGTAAGCCATGTTCACAATGTAATCATTCTATATGTGCAGATAATAAATTTCCTGCATTATGTGGTAAGCTTGTAATTTGTAATAATGTATTTTTACAATAATAATTTCCAAAAAAATTTACCGTTTCAGATAAATTATCACAGAATTTTATTGAAACTAACAATACATTTTCTAAAATGGATGTCTACGCCATCTATATTCTACTAATAATTGTAATAATTTTGATTGTATCTCTTTCATATTTGTTCAAAAAAATTGTTGAATTTAATAATAAAAGTTTAAATCATGAGCGTTTGGGGGAGATGAATATAATATATATTTAAAATAAAAAGTATAGTTGGAAGATGTATTAAATGAAGACAAATACTATTTTAATTTTAAAGTTTACAATTTTTTCAGCCTACGTGTTCTTATGTTACAGACAGATCAAAAGCTTTTATTATATATTTACAATAATTTTTTTAGTCAAATTTTAGAAGAAAATCCTTTGGAATTGATTCAAATATAATTCTGTACGAAGTGCAAAATAATGAATCGATATAAGCCGGCAACAGTTGAAAGCCGTTATATTATTTCTCAGAAATTTGCCGCTAAAGTACGGTTACATAGAGAATAAGGCATGCGGGACTTTGTTACAGTGTGTAAAAGCTTTTAAAACTAAAACAAAAAATTTGCAAAATAATTTTAAATTTATGAAAAAGCTCAACTAAAAAAGTTTATTAAGACGATTATTACATAAAACTGGCCGATAATTCGAAAAAGCTCCTTCAATCGCTAGTTTTTCATACAAAACGCAAATATCTATTGAATGAGCTGCCATTACTAGATCGGTTGTTCGTTTAAGCTAAAACTTCATCGGAGTGCATGTGTTGGTCTCGCCTTGCAGTATATACGTAGCTTGCAATGTTTTATGACAAGTGGTTTCGCTGAATTACAAAATCACCAACTAACCTCTTGCTTATTTTGAAAGTTTTGTTAATTATTTTGGATGATTTTGGAACGTACAAGGATCGCTTGGAAATTTTCTTTAAAATAAATAAGGTTAGTGATGTTGATAAAACGTTGATGCTTTTAAGTTTAATTGGTAAAAGCACATTTCAAACGCTTAAGGCATGAGGTTTTGCCACTAAGATTTGCTTACCAGTTAATTTTATGTTTTGGATATAGTTCTAAGTTTTTTGGTGTATATGTGTTAGTGTGTATGTTAGTATTAGTTTTCGCATACCAATCTCCAAATTATATTTGGAACTTGGGTTGCTGCGGCTGGAAACACTTTGGTAAGAGATTGCAATATGCACGTCTTCCAAAGACTAAGTGCTTTTGTTTGGTCCAAAAATTTTTTTGGTTTTCCCAGAAGAGCTAAAAAGAGAAAATTAGTTTCCTGCTTGTTTGTTATTTTGGATAAATTTCATTTTAGTTTAGGTTAAATAAGCATGTTAAGTTTTTGTTTATTAATTTATTGGCATGATCTAGTTAAGTTATTTTTTTTTTGTGTAGAGTTATTTATTGCATGTTCTTTTGGGAGTAGTAGTCATATTAATGGAGACGGTAAGAACAAAAGTCGAAAGTGTCCACATCATATATGGAACTTTCGAGAGCATTTTGTTGCAATCTTTTTTAGTTTGGTTTTATGTTAGCTTGGTATAAGGCAACAAAATGCTCTCGAAAACCCCGAAAGGGTGTGATGTAACGCGTAAATAATATTTGTCTTTAAATGATTAAAATGAAATCATTTTTTCCACACATTTATGTCGTTTCGTTATTTTCATTCAAATTCATTCATGTTTTTTTTCTCTCATTATTTAAATTTAAATTGTTTCAAATAACGTTAGATTTTTTTCTTTATGTTAAAACAAAAATTTGATCATTGGATTGTATTAAAACAGCTGTAGTAGTGAATAAATTAATGTAAGTTTTGTTTCAAAGATGTCACTATAAGTTTATATAATTATATGAGTCTCTCGTTTTGCCCGTATGAGGGCGCGAGATAAAGAAAGGGGAATTAAAAAATGTCAAGAGGAAGTCATTAAATATAATAATAAAGATTGGAGTGTGTTTTTTTGACTAACAAGATTTATCGCGTTTTATTGAATCGATCAGAGGGTTTTGATAATAAATACTACTACACAGCTGATTTTTTTTATTGATTAAAAATATATTTAAACGATTCTTTTTTGCTGTTAATTTAGATAAACGATTTTTGTTATTAGTTGAAGTAAACGATTTTCTTTTGTTAAGCTTAGAATTAAGTTAAGATTAAGACCGCAATTTTCACAATTTAAAAAAAAAACTATGAAGTATACCTAAAGAATAATAGAAAACTTATCAGCAATTTGATAAATTTTATGCAGTTTAAGCAACTACAATATCAAAAAAACCTACAATATCATAAAGGAATTAAATATTTGAAGATGTCAATAGATAGTGCTTTAAGTAGGCTGATTTAAGGTAGACGTTTTTATGTTTGAATGCTGAAACCTTAACCAACTCTGAAGGTCGTTGTTTTATACAGTATTTTTAAAGCAACAAGTAATTTTAATACATTGGAGCATTTTGCCGTATTTATTTGAGACTCCAAGCAATTGTGGAAAACAAAAAAAAACATCCACCTTAACAATTTGAAGACGTTGGAAAATTTAAAAAAGGCATCAAAATAGGGACCGCCAACATAATTCTAATAACAAGAAAAACAAAAACAATTTGGGGAAAAAGAAAACAGGGAAAATTCTGCTATTTAAGAATGAGAAAATTAATAGCTCGATCTATTTCGACTTGGCATCGACGAAGAAGAATACCTAACTTTGTTCCGGTATATTAATCAGACAAACAGTCGATTAAATTCTGCAGCATCAAGGATTATTCGAGTGGAGCCGATTTAATTTAAGTATTTTTTTATTTTTTTTTTTTCCTTTTGTTGTAAATTATTTTTTTTTGTATTAAAGTAAATGATATTTTGATTAATTTTGGATGTTAAAGTAAAGTAAATAGTAATTGTGGTTTTTGATGAAAAAAATATTTGTTGATGAAGTTTTTTGAATTTTATAATAAATTGTGAACTTTTAAATTAATTTTTGTTCTCTATTCATTTAATATGTGTTTAGTGTTTGTTTTGTCGTGTTTAGATTCAGAAGTTGAGAGAACTATTTTTGGTGAAGCATTTTAGCTGAAGGCCCGTCCCACAAATAAAAAAAAACTAATTTATCGCTGCGAAAAGGAATCGTTATACGTTCTTTCAGCCAAGCTTAAAATTGATGTACATCAAAAACCAAAAAGAACTCCACATAAGTTTAATGTTTTTCAAAAAATTTACTTCTGACGTGTAAAAAGTGATCATCAAAACTTTTTAAATTGTTCTAGGGTTTTTCTGAAAACCTTTGATAGTTTATTGCTGTTTCTGGATAGAATGAAACACTTAACATGACTTTCTTATTTTCCAGGCGAATGCGGCAATGTGTTTGTTAAGTATCGCTGTGTTTTCTATAAACTTTATTTCTTGATATTTCTCTTTTTTCCATAGAGACGTGCTAAACAGCCTATGAGACATGGAGTGAAAGTCTGCTTATTTGTGTGATAAATCTTTAATATTGGTAATATTGTTTAAAGAATCTCTAGAATTATCGTTTTGCCATGTTTGTTCTTCGTATCGACCTAATAGGATAGTTTCTGTTACACTGAAATCGTAATCTGATTTTTCCAATATCACCATTGTTTTTCCTTTGTCTTATTTTATAATTGTTATATTTTTATGAGTTGATTTTGATGTTTTTTTTCCTTTTGTTTTTAAATTTTAGAATATGTTTTTTGAATTTTCTCCTTTCATTTAAACGAGGAAAATATGGAGGGACTGAAATCTCACAGCTCTGAGATATCAAGACTTCGGTCTGGGTTAAGGATTTGTATATAGTTTTCAGCAAAATACTTTTATGAGGACATGGTTTTTAGTTTTGGGCAGCGATGTATATCAAACATAACTCTTTGTTAAAGCAAAAGTATTTTTTATCTCTGTTTAAAAATTTATTACAAAAATAACACGAAACATCAATACGTTGCCGGAAAATTATAATCAAAATTTCAAAAATATTGTTAAATTAAATAAAATCAAACTTTTTCAAAATTCCAAAAATATTCCAAAAATTAGAATAAAATCAAATATTTAAATTTTTTCTATAAATTCCAATAATATTCCAAAAATTCTTAAAAATTCAAACTTTTTCCAAAATTCTAAAAATATTGCAAAAATTATTACAAAATCAAAAATTAAAACTTTTTTCAAAATTCCAAAAATTATAATAAAATCAGAAATTAAAAATTTTTCAAAATTCTAAAAATATTCCAAAAATTCTTACAAAATCAAAAATTAAAACTTTTTCCGAAATTCTAAAAATATTGCAAAAATTATTCCAAATTCAAAAATACAAACTTTTTCAAAATTCCAAAAATATTTCAAGAACTATAACAAATTCAAAAATTTCCATGTCCAATTTCATTCTAAATTACATTTACGTCATAAAAACAGCTACATTTTTTTTCCAAAAAATTGGCTAAAAAATAAATGAAATCATTTTTTGACACACTTGACATTATTTTTTGACAAACTTATAATGCCATAATTCTCAATAATAATAATAAAATTTCATTTCAAACAAACAATTTTATTATTTTCCAAAAAATTGGGTAAAAAAATGAATAAATCTTTTGACACACTTTTTTCTGAATCTTTTGACACACTTGACAACATTTTATTGACAAACCTATAGTGCCATAATTCTCAATAATAATAATAAAACTTCATTTCAAACAAACAATTAATTTTATTTTTTTTCCAAAAAATTAGGTAAAAAAATAAATCAAAATCTTTCTTTTGACACACTTGACAACATTTTTTTGACAAACTTATAATGCCATAATCTAGTTTTTGATCTCACATACCAATCACTACCATCAAGATTTCTCCAAATTTAATGTTCTTACTCATAATCACTTAAAATGAACGTTTGTTAAGCCAAAAATATGAAAATTTGCTATTTTTTACACACTTCCGGTACAGTTATCGAACACAGCGTCCTTTCGGACCTGTCCCTTGAGTATACCTATTTTTGGAAAAAAAAATTTTGAAATCCCTCCAGCGGTTTTCCCTGCAGCGTAGGTAATGACGGCCGGACGGACCGCCGGCAGACAGACATACATTTTTTTTGCTTTTTTAAAATCAGTAGGTCCTAAAACGTCGAGAAATGCCAAAAAAAGTGGGGGTAAGAATTTCACTTTTGGCTCATGAATGTAATACTTAGGTCTTTCAGACCGAAGTAATTGTTCGAGATTTTGAAGCAATGAAAAACGATTAGATACCTCATAACTGCCTCCATCCTGCCACGCAGTGGCACATCCTCTGCAACCAAGCTCCACTGTCTTGTAATCGTTCGTTTCAAATAAATATAATTTTCTTTTTTAAACAAAACTAACTATATAATATTTTCTTATTATTTGAATTATAATTTTATTTTATACTATTTTTCACACCAGCGAAAAAATGTATCGATTGGAAAATTCTGGCCGACTCATCTGTTGTCTTTTCATTAAACGAGTCAAATTTCAATTTGCTGGTGTTATAACTCATCAATAGACAATAACCAACATCGAAATGTAAGGAAAGAAAACGTGCAGGATCTATAGCAGATGAAAATGAAACAAAAAAGACAATTAAAGGTAAATAAAATAAAACTATTACACGATTTTAAATCTTAATTTAATTATTATTTCAAAAAGAAAATATGGAGGGGCTGAAATCTCACAGCTCTGAGATATCAAGACTTCGGTCTGGGTAAAGGATTTTGATATGGTTTTCGGTAATATAGTAATGTAACCAGTAATAACACAGAATATATATATTTAAAAAAAGAATTTACATTTATTATTATTTTCATTACAAAGGTTAATTCAAGTCTGATTCTACTACATCATAAAAATAATATATTTCTATTACCCAATAAGCAGTTCATATAATGTTAGTATATTTTATTATACATAGATGGCAATAAATATACCCAGCTAGCAATTCATATAAAAATTTAAATAATTTAACTGCTTTTACTTCATTCGGCCATATCTGACTTAGCAATCGACCCGGTTGCCAAGGTCAGTGGTTTCAAATTAAATGGAGCGCAGACACTGTGGTAAGGAATGTTAGATAATTTTTGTCCCGGCATATCTTCAATAACATATCTTTCGTTCGGTAACACCCTTGTAACAGTATAAGGCCCTTTAAACTTTGGAGTCAGTTTCTGATTTATCCAGCTTCCGTTATTTTATTTTTAACAAAAACAATATCGCCAACTTTATAAATATGAGCAACTTTACGACGGTTATCAAAATAATCTTTATTTTTCTCTTGTAAAATGCGCGTATGGTTAACAATTTCGTGGCGTATACGTTCTAAATTTCGTGATTCGTTATTTAACATGTCTATAAATCGTAACATGTTGTCGTTTTCTTTTACTTGGTTTACACCAAAAAGTGCCATAGAAGGTGTTGTTTGAATTGAACGATTTAGTGAATTATTAAAAGCAAATTCACAATCTATAAGAGATTTATCCCAATCCTTATTTAAATCTACATTTACTATTTTCGCAAGCATAGGAAGAACGGTCCTATTTTGCCTCTCAACTTGTCCGTTAGATTGAGCGGAATCTGTAGCGGTTAACACTAGGCTAATATTATGCGAACTTATAAAGCTTTTAAATTCTTTTGAACGAAAACATGATCCTCGATCAGCGATTAATCTGATTGGGGTACTAAAACTATGAAAATGACTTTTCAAGTGTTTAACAACTTCTCGGGAATTCGTCGTTTTCGTAGAATAAAATTTCGTGAATTTTGTAAAACTATCCACAACTACCAATATATATTTATAATGACTTTTTGTTTCGGCAAAAGGTCCCAGATGGTCTATATGGTATGTATGGAAGGGTTTATCGAATTTGTCATAAATATGCAAAAATCCTTCTTTCTTCCCATCTTTCGGTTGAAAGTATAAGCATTTTTGACAAGTTCTGATGAAACTTTCCACTTTTTCTTTTAATTTTGGAAACCAAAATGATTTAAGTAAAAACTCAACCGTCCGATCGGTTCCAAAATGACCATATTCATGGCTTTGACGTATTACACTATTTTCCAGAATTTGTGGTACATACAATAGTAATTTATCTTTATATTTGCGGTATAAAAGATTATCGCGAATAGTATTAAAATCGTTATCATTATTATCGTATAAGGACTCTTTAATTGTCCTAATCGTTTCATCGGTCATTTGAAATGATGCTAACGTTTCTAGGAAAGTACACTCTGTTATTGTACATATACCTGGCGCACGACTAAGTGCATCAACATGTTTCATTTTCGTGCCATCACGTTGCACAATGGTGTAGTTATAATTTTCCAAAAATATTGACCATCTCATTACTTGGCTATTTGAATCTTTTTTAGATAACGTTTGTTTGAAAGATAGGCAATCGGTAACTATATTAAATCGAATACCATGTAGGTAAACATGAAATCTCTTAACGGCATAGATAACGGCTAGTGCTTCTAATTCGAAGGAATGATTTCGGCTTTCCGGCTCGGTTGTTCTCTTGCTAAAGTAGGCTACCGGATGCAATTCTCCATCGGTCTGCCTTTGCAGAAGGATTGCACCAAAACCTATTTTGCTCGCGTCAGTATGAAGCTCTGTTTCTAATTCTTGTTTATAAATTTTTAACAACGGAGATGAGGATAACTTTGATTGCAACGTTCGAAATGCCTCTACTTCTGCCTCTTGAATTTTAAAAACAGCGTCTTTTTTAATTAAATCGTATAGAGGTTTCGCAATAATGGAAAAGTTTAGAATAAATTTCCTAAAGAAACTAGCAAGTCCTACAAAACGGTGTACATCGTGTATGTTTTTCGGAATAGGATATTCTATTATTGCTTCGGTGTGTCGTTTTGATGGTCGTATGCCATCCATGGAAATGTCGTATCCAAGAAATTCAAGACTTGCTTTAAAAAATACACATTTAAGCGGTTGTATTTCCAAGCAATTTTCGTGCATTAATTGAAACACTTCATTTAATGTTTCAAAATGTTCGTCAATCGTACGTGTTGCAATTAAAATATCATCAATATAAACAATTACGTTTCCCTTTTGGATAAGGTGATGGAAAACCTGATTAGTGAAACGTTGAAAAACAGCCGGTGCATTGCACAGACCAAAAGGAGTTTTTAAGTACTCATATTGTCCATCAGGCGTTACAAAAGCGGTGTATTTTATGGAATTTTTCTCAATGGGTATATGGTGAAAACCATTTTTTAAATCAATCAAGCTAAATTATATTTTTCCTTCCAATTTATCTAAACAGTCATCGATTCGTGGAAGCGGAAATCGATCTTTTACCGTGATTTTATTTAATTCCCTAAAGTCTACGCACAAACGCTTTCTACCATTTTTCTTGTCTACTAAAACTATTCGGCTTGCATACTCGTTATTACTTTTTCTAATTATTTGGTCATTCAACAACCCTGAAATTATTCCATCAACGGTTTCCTTTTCTTTAAAAGACATCTACGTGGTGTACAATTAAACGTTTTATCGGCGGTTAATGAGATTTTTAGTTCGTGTTTAACTTTCGGTTCTACGTTTTTCATTTTGCTTTCAAAAGACGTAATAATATTTAAACATTTTGTCTCTAATGCCTTATCTTTACTAGGATTTTGGAAAAACGGTCCAATATCGTAATCCTTAGTATTCGTTGTTGGTTCGTAATTGATAGAAAGTATTTCGTTAAAAAGTGCTAAAATATTTTGCGAATTATCAATATTTTCTTTTACATCCAAAGAATCGTTAAATTTTAAATCGTTAAAATTCATGTCGGAGTCGTTTTTACCGTTTTTGTATCTAACATCTGACATTTTCAGTTGAACGTTACCACAATCTGCCCCAGATAAAATAAAACCACTCACCTGAGAATTACTTCTTAAGAATTCCCGTCCCAGTAGGCAGTCGTAGATCATTGCGTCGTCCGGCACGATATAGAATTTTAAATAAAAATTTACATTGTAAATTAGACAATTTAACTTAATTATACCTATAATACTTAACTTAGAATTATTAACACCGGTAAATGATTTCCCATCGGGTTTACCTATCGTAATGTCCATTGGGACTCGAGACATCTTTATCATATTAATAGGTGATCCAGTGTCTAATATAGCATCTATAATTTCATTGTTGTTGATTTGAGTAGGGATCCTTAATTCATCGGAATATATGAGACTGATGGTTTTTGATATATTTTTATTTTTATAGCAATTAGCTTCGGTGTGTCCCGTTCTTTGACACAATGTACAACGTGGTTTTCTTTGCGGTGCAGTGCAATTTAAACTGCGATGGCCTGTTTGGTTATAATTGAAACATCTTTGCGTATTAATGAAGGAATCGGTAATATTGTTGTTACTGTTGCTGATTGTTGATTTCGGTGTATCCATTTTGTTGTTACTATAGTTCAATGGAACATTTTCTAATCGTTGTAATACGAATAGCAATTCCTCAATATTTTTATAAGGTGTTACGGCAATTTTCTCAGCAATTCTTGGACAATTTAAATTTTTGATTATGCACTCCATAACTGCTTCGTCTGAAAATCCTGCTTGATTTGCAATCGCCATGATGTCGTATATGAATTTTGCATATGATTCATTTGGTTTTTTCTTTCGATTCTTCATCCGTCGAAAGACATCCATTTCATTGTGAAAATGTTGGAGTTTTCTTTTTATTTCGAAAAAAAATTCCTGAAAATTGTTAGGATTAATTCTGCATACATTATTAAAATACACTTGTGCTGATCCTCGCAGCCGTGTTGTCCCATAAAAAGTTGCTTCGTAGTCGGTCCAATCGTGTTGCCACTTTAGGTTTTCTAATTTTCCAATCTACTGAATTGCACTTATTCCATTTTTATCATCCGGATCAAATTCTGGTAGTATTTGATCGATTTCGCTTGGGTGAAACATTCTATTGCGTTGATTATTTCGTTGACTTAATAGCAATTGATTTTGCTGAATTAAATTTTGTATCTCTCTGTGGAGAGAAAGCACTTTATTATTAATAGGATTCATTTGACTTACGTTTGGTTGATGATTGGTAGATCTCGTGTTTGTGAAACTATTAATCGGCTTCGTTGGTTGAGGTTGACACCTAACCTCAAAACTTCCAGGTGACATGTGTTGAAAATTTCCATAACTCGGTTGATATACCGGCGAGTGTTGAAGGAGGTTTTCCGGACTAGCACGTGGTTGAAAGTGTACGGTTGATTTCTCAAAAGTTGTCATCGGTGGAGCGAGTGTAGTGTCTCCAAAATTATCGGAACCAATAACACGTTGTTTTATTTGTTCCGGTGTTATCAATCTTGATTGCATTAAACTATTGGTTATATGAAGCGGCGGAAGGTACGGTGGAAGATGCGGTGGAATGTGGTTTTCACGCCATGTGGTTTCTTCCAAATTTTCCATTCCGTTTTCGTACATTTTATTTATTTCGTACATACACTTAATATTATAAAATTGATACCTTTTATTCCGGAAAGTTTATCGAAAATTATGTTTTTACATTCGTATCCCACTTCTGATTTGTAGTAATGTAACCAGTAATAACACAGAATATATTTATTTAAAAAAAGAATTTACATTTATTATTATTTTCATTACAAAGGTTAATTCAAGTCTGATTCTAATACATCATAAAAATAATATATTTCTATTACCCAATAAGCAGTTCATATAATGTTAGTATATTATATTATACATAGATGGCAATAAATATGTTCAAGATGTTCAACAGTGATACATAGTCAAGAACTCAAAATACAAATTATAAATATAACTAAGCCGCAGCAAAAACCAAACTGATCGTTATTGAAGGTTGATGTCATTGAATCCATCTAGTATTCTATGTTTTGCTTATTATTTAAATTAACTTACCAAATTGTAGTACTAAATTTAATATTTATTGTAACTTATTTATATTTATTTTATCATAAATGCAAACCTTAAATTTAATATTATAATTAGCAGTAGATGTCTCCTAACTAAATTTCAAGATTGCTTAATTATATACACTTTCTCTTTACAAAAGAGAATATGTAACGTAAAAAATTATTGTAAGATTATTGTGAAAATTTGCATCTCGTTCATTACAAAATTGACATTGAACAAAAGCGATTAATAAAAAAAAATTAAATAAATTAAAAGGAATTTAATTGAACCAAGATATTACAAAATATACCCAGCTAGCAATTCATATAAAAATTTAAATAATTTAACTGCTTTTACTTCAGTAAAAAACTTTCACGAGGACATGGTTTTTAGTTTTGGGCAGCGATGTATTGTAAGGAAAAGCTTTCGCCATTCCGGCCTGATATTATCTTCTGAACCGAATAGATCTAGTCAGTGGTAGGGTCTATCAGGCCTACCTTAATTTTGGGTGTGTTTGATTTTAGAAATAAATTTATGGATAACATTCCCCTCAGCCAGGTCAAGACCGAACAAAGTTAATAACAAAAAAAAACAATTTATTATGTCACCTTACCTCCCTTACCTCGGGTCTGGCAAGACTCCATCTTTACTTCCACCTCAATTCATCATGGTAAGGCGTTGATTGATGTGCTTAAGTAGACCTGAACGAAGCTGCATCAGTGATGGTATGAAATTGGATATTTAAAAATGTAATCTTGTTGGTATGGTGATAAACGGCACAATATAAAAACGGAGATCTTGATGTTTTATAGTTGGTAGATAATTTAAACGATGCTGGTATATAAATTGATGTGCAAAATAAACTATAATATAGCTGGCACGGTGATAAACGGCACAATATAAAAACGGAGATGTTGATGTTTATAGTTTGCAGATAATTTAGACAATGCTGGCATATAACTGGATGTACAAAAAACTATAATATAGTTGGCACGGTGATATTTGGCACAATACAACACGTAGATGTTGATGCGGCAGAATTGTAGATAACTGTACTGGTGCTGTTATGTAAATTGATGTGCAAAAAAACTATAATATCGCTGGCACGGTGATATACGCCACACTATGTAGCATGTAACATATGATGTTGATGATTTACAGACAACTTAAACAATGATGGTATATAACTTGATGTGCAAAAAAACTATATATAGCCGGCACGGTGATATTTAGCACAATACAAAGACGGAGATGTTGATGTTTATAGTTTGCAGATAATTTAGACAATGCTGGCATATAACTGGATGTACGAAAAACTATAATATAGCTGGCACGGTGATATTTGGCACAATACAACACGTGGATGTTGATGCTGCAGAGTTGTAGATAACTGTACTGGTGCTGTTATGTAAATTGATGTGCAAAAAAAACTATAATATCGCTGGCACGGTGATATACGCCACACTATGTAGCATGTAACATATGATGTTGATGATTCACAGACAACTTAAAACAAATGATGGTATATAACTTGATGTGCAAAAAAAACTATCTATAGCTGGCACGGTGATATTCGGCACAATACAAAACAAACGACCTTGCACTAACGTTTAGTCAAAAGAACAAAACCACATTTTTTTTTTACTTTATTTGTATCCAATAATTGTAATAGTTTTATTTTTATTGGTTTCACCTTATTTACAATGCTTGTTGTCCAGTTTGCCTCCAAAAACAAAAAAAAAGTCCAATCTTTCCAAATCATTCCACACCACCCTTTTTGTTTTTTTTTTGACCCGATCAACCACAACAATTGTCTTTTCATTTTAATAATAATATAAGGAAATTTTATTCCTGACATCTGTTAGAAAAAAAAACAATAAACAGATAAATTAATGAATTCGCCTAAGCCAATTGTCGTGACAATGTTTGTTTTTTTTCTTATTTAATTTAAATGGTTCTGTCAGTGGTGGAATAGATTTGAAATTGGATTCTTTTGCTTTTTATAGTGATAGATCATTAAGTAATGATCAATAATAATCGATTATTTCTGTTTAATTCTAAAATCTATTATTATTTATCTCAGAAATATCTCGGTTACACCCCCGCTGAGGGAAGGACAAATATTATATTCGTGGTGCTGTTACCCCATTAAAAGTTGAGTTCAATCGCTTATAATAAAATTTTAAACTATTATTCCACTTTTTTTTCCAGTCTATAAGTGGTTTCTGGCAAAAGAAAGGATATCCTGTATGAGACTAAGTGACAACAAGCTGAACCCAAATGCACTGCTAAAAGGATCAACGATATTATTGATTAATGAAATTCCAGAAGCGAAAATTTTTCTCTTTTTTTTCTTTTTTTAAATATAGAACCAGATTGTTTGTTTTAATTTTATTCAAGAAAACGGCCGTTACAGTATATCAAACATAACTCTTTGTTAAAGTACAAGTATCTTTTATCTCTGTTTAAAAATTTATTACAAAACTAACACGAAACATCAATACGTTGCCGGAAAATTATAATCAAAATTCCATAATTATTGCTAAATTAAATAAAATCAAACTTTTTCAAAACTCCAAAAATATTCGAAAAATTAGAATGAAATCAAATATTAAAACTTTTTCTAAATTCCGATAATATGCCAAAAATTCTTAAAAATTCGAAATTTCCAAAATTCTAAAAATATTGCAAAAATTATTACAAAATCAAAAATTAAAACTTTTTCCGAAATTCTAAAAATATTGCAAAAATTATTCCAAATTCAAAAATGCAAACTTTTTCAAAATTCCAAAAATATTTCAAAAACTATAACAAATTCAAAAATTTCCATGTTCAATTTCATTTTCAATTACATTTACGTCATAAAAACAGCTACATTTTTTTTTCCAAAAAATTGGCTAAAAATAAATGATTTGACATTTTTTGACACACTTGACAACATTTTTTTGACAAACTTATAATGCAATAATCTAGTTTTTGATCTCACATAACAATCCTGACCATCAAGATTCTCCCAAATTTAATGTTCCTACTCGTAATCACTTAAAATGAACGTTTTTTAAGCCAAAAATATGAAAACACACATAATGATTTTTTTGACACACTTCCGGTACAGTTATCGAACACAGCGTCCTTTCGGACCTGCATCTTGTGAATACCTATTTTTAGAAAAAAAAATTTTGAAATCCCTCCAGCCGTTTTCCCTGCAGTGTAGGTAATGACTGCGGCCTGCGGCAGACAGACATACATTTTTTTTTGCTTTTTTAGAATCAGGAGGTCCTAAAACGTCGAGAAATGTCAAAAAAAGTGGGGGTAAGAATTTCACTTTGAGCTCATGAATGTAATACTTAGGTCTTTCAGACCGAAGTAACAGATGAACTTCCTATTATGAAAACCAAAGCAACAACGTCTAAGAGAGCGGAGGAAGAAGAAAAGAAAGGCAAATATTTTACAATCAAGATTTTAAGTTAATTTAAATCAGAATAATAGCAGCAGAAAAATTCATTGCTCTCGAACCTGTAAGAAGAAATGTGCCGTGATAACATACATTTCTATTTATTGGTCCTTTTCCTTTGTGTCATTATTATGTACAATTATTTTATCGACCCGAGTTACCCATTCGATCCCTATATCAAGAATTAAAACAGTGGATTTTCTATACGTTTAAAATTTTATTCGTTCAAAATATTTCCTCTTAACTGTTCTTGTTTCACAATAATAGTTATTTCACTTATAATAATCTTGTACTATTATTTTATCAGCCTAAGATTATGACTAACTTGTGTCTAATTAATTTAAACTGCCCATTTTTACCAACATATCCGCTTTTTCATTTCCAGTTATTCGATAGTGGATTGTATGGATACGTCACAAATACGAATTGTAACAAGTTTATCAAAAATTATACATAAACAACGTTATGATACCAATCAGCCATTAATTGGAGTTCATAAAAAGCTGGTAGCAAATTTATGATGCAATCTTTGAATGACTATATAGTTGAATCCATTTTCTGATTCCGAAGACATCATTGAATATAATTCGGAGACTCGTTTTAGCATATATTCGTGGATTTTACGAAAAGCAGTCGACGGTAACCATGGATGAATAGATGATTTTCAATAAAAATATGATGACACTTGTATTATTTATTTTTAATAAACATTTTATTACTATTTGTAACATTTTCCTAAGCCTGTTGATTTTGCATTGTAATTTAACATGACTGTCCTCTGCGACTTTGTATTTTATTCTTAATTCGATTTCTAGATCGGTTCAAATTCAAAATGATTTAAAATAAAAATCAACTCTTTCGAATGACAAAAAAGACAATTATTTCAACTAAAAACATTTTAGGTAAGGTATGAGGAACTTCCAACAAGTATCAAAAGTATAACTCGGTGGTGTTGTGGGTAAGTTGGAAGATTGTGGATCGAAAGTTCACGGGTTCGATACCTGGTCAAGTCCACTTTCTTATAATTTTTTATTAGATAATACATCTTCCAGTTTTTGTTTGCCTGTTACTTTGATTTCTGCTTATACAGTAGAAGGAAAATTGCGAAAACCTTCAAATGGAAATAAAATAAAACCGACTAAAGCTATTGAACTAAAACTTGCTGTGAGGCATTAACGTAACATTAGCTTTTATTTAAACTATATATAATGCGAATCGAAGAGGTGGAAAATCAGGTTTTTAACTCCTAAACTACTGATTCAATTGGAGTGAAACTTATTGAAATGATAGCTCTGGTGAACCGGAGTACACACAGCAAGCTTGAGTTGATTAGCTCCAACAGTTTTTGTTTTATTTGCGTTTGAAAATTTTAGAACAAAATTTTAGAAAAAATGGGAAAATTAAAATTATGTAACAGGCAAACAAAAACCAGAAGATGTATTATAAATCGGGAAAAGGTTCTGAACCCGGATCAAATAAATTGAGACCCGGATAAAATAAGTCGGGACGCGAATGAATTAGAAATTGAGCCCCAGCTAAATTAAATGAAATTTTTAATACTTTTAGGAAGCGTAATTAGGGGTCTAATATACGGAAAAATAAAAGAAAAAAATAGAACATTTTTATTATTTTAATTTTCTTCATTTTTGTTTCAAGTTTTCCAGTTTAATTTTCGATTTTCTTAATTTTTCTAAATAAATTGAATAAACTTTAAAATTTTTGAAGAAAAAACTTCTGACTTTGACCGGGATCGAATCCGCGCACCCGCCTCCACCACAGTCGGCATCGTAACCAAAACTCCAAAAATTCATTTATTTTGTTAACGTTAGATGTTCTTCAAACATTACCAAAGATAGTTTTGAGTTGAAATAATATTTTAATATATCCCCTGAATGTCATATTTATATTATATTTTTTACTTGAACATATAATTGAATCAAATTTCATTAAACCTTATTCAATTAATTTAAAAAAATATTGTCTTGGCGAGTATTCGAACCCTGAACCATCAGTCCATAGACGTACATCACATCCAATGCTTTACAACTTCACTTGTTTAAATGATCAAAAAAAAAAAAAAGTCTAAGTTTTTTTTTTTAAATTAAAAATAATATTTCAACGTCTCACAAAATTCCGATATAAAACAATTATACATTCTCTTTTGCGAATTGCAATTGACAAGTTGACTTTTTGGACAAATTTAATTTATAAATTGTTTTTTATTATTGTTTGAGTTTTTTGGGTGAAGTGGATAATAATATAAATAAAATCTAGAAGCTTTATAAGTTCTATTGTGTATAGTGTAGTTTAATATTAAAATAGTGATAAATTAGAACTTGAATTTTAAGTTTAACTTTATTTAAGAAAAAGGTAAACAAAGAAGTGAAGTTTGGTGAAACGGCGGGAAGTCTGCCCATAGGCGGCAGAATGTTTGAGACGGGGAACCGATTTTCGATTTTGGAAAATATGGAAGATTTTCCAAGATTAGATGACCGGAAAAGAACAAAAAGAGGGATTGGAGATCGTGTTTTGAATACAGGAGTATTCACCGGCAAAAACGAGGACGATGAAAAATACTATATAATGAAGCACCTGGGCGAAGGGAAAACTTTTAATGAAGTGTCCGTTTTTTTGATAGCCAAAGGAATAGAGATGATCACTACTTACACCAAAGAGATCCAGAGGTTAAGAAGTGGTGACCTGTTGATATTAACCAGTGCAAGAGCAAGGTGGGCGTGCGCTATTGAAATCTAAGATGTTGGGCGGTACTATACCAATTCAAGTGACTGAGCATGAATACTTGAATTCATCCAAGTGGGTAGTTTTTTGCCCAGAAATAAAGTTTCTAACAGAAGAGGAAATTCTCGAAGGACTCAGAAAGCAAAAAGTGATTAAAGTCCAGAAGATCACTAAACTAGTAAATCAAAAAAGAGAACCCACACCAATGCACATACTAACATTTGCCACAATCAACCGACCTAAGGAGATCATGGCAGGAATTGTAAGAACTGCGGTCAGGATGTACGTACCAAATCCACTAAGGTGCTACAACTGCCAAAAGTTTGGACATTCTCAATTACGGTGCACCAGAACACCAATATGTGGTAGATGTGCTGAGGTGGAGGCAGACGCCCATGCAGATAAATGTGATCAAATAAAATGCACCAATTGTACAGGAGACCATTTAAGCAGTAGTTAAGAGTGTCCGGTATTTTATCAAGAAAAGTAAATAGCCATAATTAGAACGAGTGAACGAGTAACTTATCATCGGGCGAAAGAGATCTACTTCAAAACAAAACCGAGTGTTACAGAAATCAATAAGAATCTGTATGCAGAACGTGTAAAGGAGTCTGGGAGAACGATTCAGCAGCAAAGAACAATTCAACAGAAAGAGAAACAAGAACAACAAATTCAGCAAGATGTAGCAGCTAATCAAGTACAACAATCACAAAATCAACCACTGTTAGAGGAAAACCAAAATAATACAAATCAACACTGTAAGAAAAATATACAATTAGAATCGACACCAAATCTACAACCAACACAAGTAAAAACAAATTTATCAACATCACCTGCACAAAGACAAATACAACAAACAAGAACACAAACGCAAACGAACAAAGAAATAACAACACAAGCAACAACAAGCAACAATCAAAACACGACAAAAAATGTCAACACAAAACAAAACATATTAACAAAAACAAAATCATTCTCTTTCTTAAATGAGAATGAGAGAGCCATTCTAGGGGAAACCCTAGAAATGGTAATAGAATAAAGAGATATGGAGTCGATAGACACTATATCTCCAAAAATAAAAGGAAGATTGACGATGGTCAATTTTTTCCTTCTTTTCAAAAGTACTTGTATGCATGATCCCGATGTATGTGCGAATGAAAGGAGAAATGAAAGAGTAGATCTAACCAACGATTGAGTGTCGGCCAGATAAATTCTCAGAGCGTTTACGCTAAGCGTGATATGCTGCGGATTTATCTGGCCAATAATAGTATGGATGTCGTGCTTGTTAGTGAAACGTGGGAGCGTGCTGATAAGACGTTTCGAATGCCCGGTTATGGATTCCTGTCCAAACCCAGAGGTGACGGCTTTGGTGGTGTAGCTATACTGGCTAAAACCAGTGTGCGACTCCATAAGGTCGTTGTACCAAACTTTGAATTTATGGAAGCTATTGCGGCTCAAACAGAAAATTTGGACAGAAATCTATTACTGGTGAGTGTGTATGTACCCCCAGCAGTAAATGCAGAACAGAGAGAATGTGCCTTGAAGGATCAACAAAAACTGTTTGAATGGGCGAGAGGAAAAAGTGATCTCATAATTGGCGGAGATATGAATGCGCATGCACGAATGTGGGGATGTATCAGAAATTGTGCGAGAGGAACCCAGTTGAGTGGCCTCATTCAAGATAGCGAATTAG
Source organism: Diogma glabrata (assembly GCA_963693315.1). Lineage (NCBI taxonomy): Eukaryota > Metazoa > Arthropoda > Insecta > Diptera > Cylindrotomidae > Diogma > Diogma glabrata. The sequence goes on along the minus strand of OY856186.1, from coordinate 19,242,328 downwards.
TTATTTTAAATGACGGTAGACCAACGAGGTTAGCGAGAGTAGGTGGGGTAGCTAGTGCGATCGACGTCTCTTTGGTTTCGATCGAGCTAGCACCTGAGATCACTTGGAACGTTAGCGAAGAGAATTTGGGTGGAGATCATTACATGATCGAAATGAATGTGAGAGATAATAGGCTCTATAAGGACAAACGGGAACTGATGAATGAGAAGAAAGAGAGAGAATGAAATGAAATAGAGAGAATGAATGAAATATGCGTTAGAACAGTTGATATGAAAGATGAAAGCTTGGTGGAATAATGAGATCAAGTACTGGTATGAAAAGAAGCGGATGGCCTTACGAGACTTTAACCGGTGTATTTGCACCGAAAACAGAATTACGCTGTCAAGAATGACAGCGAAGTTAAAGAAAGCCATCCGTAAAGCGAAAAGAAAATGTTGGCGAAATTTTGTGTCAGAAATGACACAAAGAACGACAACAAGGGATGTATGGCAGAAGTTCAATAGAGTGCGAGGAATGAAAGTTGGTGGAAGGAATGTGGTTTTGGAAGACCGTGAGAAAGGTTCTGAATTTATGAGAATGATGTCAAATGTGAATGATGCTTTGAATGGGATTCTCCTGAATGATAATGGAAATGTAAGAGAAGATGTGAGTGGCCCGTTTGAATGGAGTGAGTTCATGGAAGTATTGGGCAAATCAAAACCTACTACTCCAGGGACGAACAAAGTGAATTATAGGATGATTGAGAAGTTGGGTACGGAAGCAAAACAAAATTTGCTTTCCTTACTCAATAAAACGTTTCGTGCAGTAATCTTCTAATTTTGACTAATTTTGATTACATTGACATCCAGACCATCCTTTCCGCATATTTTTACAATATTTTTTTTTGACAAAAATTTTTCAAAATAAGAAAGGGGTTAACCTATGCTTTTTGAGATCTAGAAAAACGAAGTGTCAGAAATGTTGAAGAATGATATATATTCTGAAAGGGGAGACCAAAACATGCACCGCTACTAAAGTTTGAGCTAAATTGAACAACGCGTCTAGAAATGGCAGCATATTTACTGGATATTTTTGTTTTATATGGAAAAATGGCGATTGTCGATGTTTTTATGATTTATGGCCAGTTTCGTGCAGTAATCTTCTAGTTTTGACTAATTTTGATTACATTGACATCCAGACCATCCTTTCCGCATATTTTTACAATATTTTTTTTTGACAAAAATTTTTCAAAATAAGAAAGGGGTTAACCTATGCTTTTTGAGATCCAGAAAAACGAAGTGTCAGAAATGTTGAAGAATGATATATATTCTGAAAGGGGAGACCAAAACATGCACCGCTACTAAAGTTTGAGCTAAATCGAATAACGCGTCTAGAAATGGCAGCATATTTACTGGATATTTTTGTTTTATATGGAAAAATGGCGATTGTCGATGTTTTTATGATTTATGGCCAGTTTCGTGCAGTAATCTTCTAATTTTGACTAATTTTGATTACATTGACATCCAGACCATCCTTTCCGCATATTTTTACAATATTTTTTTTTGACAAAAATTTTTCAAAATAAGAAAGGGGTTAACCTATGCTTTTTGAGATCCAGAAAAACGAAGTGTCAGAAATGTTGAAGAATGATATATATTCTGAAAGGGGAGACAAAAACATGCACCGCTACTAAAGTTTGAGCTAAGTTGAACAACGCGTCTAGAAATGGCAGCATATTTACTGGATATTTTTGTTTTATATGGGAAAATGGCGATTGTCGATGTTTTTATGATTTATGGCCAGTTTCGTGCAGTAATCTTCTAATTTTGACTAATTTTGATTACATTGACATCCAGACCATCCTTTCCGCATATTTTTACAATATTTTTTTTTGACAAAAATTTTTCAAAATAAGAAAGGGGTTAACCTATGCTTTTTGAGATCCAGAAAAACGAAGTGTCAGAAATGTTGAAGAATGATATATATTCTGAAAGGGGAGACCAAAACATGCACCGCTACTAAAGTTTGAGCTAAATTGAACAACGCGTCTAGAAATGGCAGCATATTTACTGGATATTTTTGTTTTATATGGAAAAATGGCGATTGTCGATGTTTTTATGATTTATGGCCAGTTTCGTGCAGTAATCTTCTAATTTTGACTAATTTTGATTACATTGACATCCAGACCATCCTTTCCGCATATTTTTACAATATTTTTTTTTTGACAAAAATTTTTCAAAATAAGAAAGGGGTTAACCTATGCTTTTTGAGATCCAGAAAAACGAAGTGTCAGAAATGTTGAAGAATGATATATATTCTGAAAGGGGAGACCAAAAAATGGCGATTGTCGATGTTTTTATGATTTATGGCCAGTTTCGTGCAGTAATCTTCTAATTTTGACTAATTTTGATTACATTGACATCCAGACCATCCTTTCCGCATATTTTTACAATATTTTTTTTTGACAAAAATTTTTCAAAATAAGAAAGGGGTTAACCTATGCTTTTTGAGATCCAGAAAAACGAAGTGTCAGAAATGTTGAAGAATGATATATATTCTGAAAGGGGAGACCAAAACATGCACCGCTACTAAAGTTTGAGCTAAATTGAACAACGCGTCTAGAAATGGCAGCATATTTACTGGATATTTTTGTTTTATATGGAAAAATGGCGATTGTCGATGTTTTTATGATTTATGGCCAGTTTCGTGCAGTAATCTTCTAATTTTGACTAATTTTGATTACATTGACATCCAGACCATCCTTTCCGCATATTTTTACAATATTTTTTTTTTGACAAAAATTTTTCAAAATAAGAAAGGGGTTAACCTATGCTTTTTGAGATCCAGAAAAACGAAGTGTCAGAAATGTTGAAGAATGATATATATTCTGAAAGGGGAGACCAAAAAATGGCGATTGTCGATGTTTTTATGATTTATGGCCAGTTTCGTGCAGTAATCTTCTAATTTTGACTAATTTTGATTACATTGACATCCAGACCATCCTTTCCGCATATTTTTACAATATTTTTTTTTGACAAAAATTTTTCAAAATAAGAAAGGGGTTAACCTATGCTTTTTGAGATCCAGAAAAACGAAGTGTCAGAAATGTTGAAGAATGATATATATTCTGAAAGGGGAGACCAAAACATGCACCGCTACTAAAGTTTGAGCTAAATCGAATAACGCGTCTAGAAATGGCAGCATATTTACTGGATATTTTTGTTTTATATGGAAAAATGGCGATTGTCGATGTTTTTATGATTTATGGCCAGTTTCGTGCAGTAATCTTCTAATTTTGACTAATTTTGATTACATTGACATCCAGACCATCCTTTCCGCATATTTTTACAATATTTTTTTTTGACAAAAATTTTTCAAAATAAGAAAGGGGTTAACCTATGCTTTTTGAGATCCAGAAAAACGAAGTGTCAGAAATGTTGAAGAATGATATATATTCTGAAAGGGGAGACAAAAACATGCACCGCTACTAAAGTTTGAGCTAAGTTGAACAACGCGTCTAGAAATGGCAGCATATTTACTGGATATTTTTGTTTTATATGGGAAAATGGCGATTGTCGATGTTTTTATGATTTATGGCCAGTTTCGTGCAGTAATCTTCTAATTTTGACTAATTTTGATTACATTGACATCCAGACCATCCTTTCCGCATATTTTTACAATATTTTTTTTTGACAAAAATTTTTCAAAATAAGAAAGGGGTTAACCTATGCTTTTTGAGATCCAGAAAAACGAAGTGTCAGAAATGTTGAAGAATGATATATATTCTGAAAGGGGAGACCAAAACATGCACCGCTACTAAAGTTTGAGCTAAATCGAATAACGCGTCTAGAAATGGCAGCATATTTACTGGATATTTTTGTTTTATATGGAAAAATGGCGATTGTCGATGTTTTTATGATTTATGGCCAGTTTCGTGCAGTAATCTTCTAATTTTGACTAATTTTGATTACATTGACATCCAGACCATCCTTTCCGCATATTTTTACAATATTTTTTTTTGACAAAAATTTTTCAAAATAAGAAAGGGGTTAACCTATGCTTTCTGAGATCCAGAAAAACGAAGTGTCAGAAATGTTGAAGAATGATATATATTCTGAAAGGGGAGACCAAAACATGCACCGCTACTAAAGTTTGAGCTAAATTGAACAACGCGTCTAGAAATGGCAGCATATTTACTGGATATTTTTGTTTTATATGGGAAAATGGCGATTGTCGATGTTTTTATGATTTATGGCCAGTTTCGTGCAGTAATCTTCTAATTTTGACTAATTTTGATTACATTGACATCCAGACCATCCTTTCAGCATATTTTTACAATATTTTTTTTTGACAAAAATTTTTCAAAATAAGAAAGGGGTTAACCTATCGACCGCTTCGTGACAAGACCTCCTATCTACAAAAACTACATTTTCCAGGAGACAAAAAAAACTGTGCACCGTGATAACGATTAAAAATTTTCATATAGTTTAAATGAGGATTCTTTATAAATAAACTTATACAACGTATCAATAAATATTTTTGTCAGTTATCTTGATGGTAAAATTTTTGATGTACTTAGGATAATTTGAGTCAAATTTTTTATGCAGATAGGATATATTATTCAAATAAATAAACTTAATTGTTATGGTAGTTATTTCATCTTTTAATTTTTTATTCATAACAAATTTACATAAATAATTCAAGTTTTTAAATATAAAAAAATTAACATTATTAGGATGGTACCTATCTAAAACAAAAAAAATCAACTTTCAGTTAAATAATACAAAAGTATTGAAATCACATTCACATGTTTAAAAATAATATTCTTAAAATTACGACTAAAATCAGTCTCCAAGTTTCATCAGTATTATTAAAAAAAGTTAATCAACGAATTCAAGATTATCGTAAAAGGCATGACAGTCTGATGGGATCACAGATTTTAAATCTTGTAAGTGATCGTACTTGCTTTTTTTTATTTTGCATGTTGTACTAAAAAGAGATGGATAATTCGATATAACATCAATTTTTTTCAATCTTCCAGGTAAGTCGCTCCACTCGTGATCGAAACATAATTTGTATTTTATTTTACTTTCGTAATATCTTAAAGCTTTGATGTCAGTAACTACTGGATCATGGGCCCTTCTACCAGGTCTAATTGATGAATATCTAAGATGTTCCGGTAATGAATAGTTTTTAAAAAACGTGTATCTTAAATTTTCTACCTCGTATGGTTTTGGATTGATGCGCGCAGCTTTAGTAAATACTAAATAGTTGCTGGGTAAATGTATTTCCCTATTTTTGAGTTGATGCTCAATCTTACTATGGACACTGTCACACTCCATCTGTGTGTGTCCTGGTACTAAATACTTTTGAATGATTTCAATATCATTCTGCATAGAAAAATTTAATAGCGCGTTAGCCAAAACATTATTTCTGTTTTGGAATCCGCATCCGTCGGAATAAATCACAACAGTTTTTTTTTCTTCGATGCTAAGATTATTGCTTAAGTAGTCGATGATACAACTATTAAAAGTTGATGCGCATAAATTGTTGCATTGATCTTCAGAGAACCAATAACATTTTACATCTTTGGTGGCTAAGTTATAAAATGTAAAATTATGGCAGCATAGTTTGGTTTTGTAATAAAATGCATTTGCGTTAACATATGGGGCCAATTTTACAGCTTGCAGATCCATGCATATAGCAAAAATATTTCCAGATATAGCAAGTTCCTTATCTTGAGTTTTTTCATCTCGCGCGCGGTTCTTGTTAATAATGTGTTTGTTATATTCATCTTCCGCCAAATTCCCATTTCTAAAAGACGCACACAAGTTGCATTCATCTTTCGTTTTTTGAAAAATGGACAAATTCTTTTCGTGAAACGTTTCAGTAAACAGCGTTATTCCTAAAGGTAAACTATTTTTGGATCCACAGAATATTTGATATTGTTTAAACACATCTCTAATGGAACTGTAGATCGGTTCCAAAAATAATTTAGATGAATTGGCTCTTGCGTAGTGTGAAGGCAACTTTGGTAGTTCTTCAAAAAAGGAATGTAAACATTCTTTCTGAGAATTATTGACCTCTCGAGTAATTGATTTCCGGGCCTTGTTTGAATGAGAAGTCTCCTGATGCAAACCGTGTCGACTGGACTCAATCCAAGCATGTACTGGCTTATAACCAATAGCAAGCGATTGCAAAAGCATATTCCGACAAACCTGAACACGGTCTGTGCCATTGTGCATGAAGTAATCATAAGTTTTCGAACGTCTAGAGCTCGTTTCAACAGTCATTCTGGATGCAGGTCTGCATATAACATTTGAGGCAATAAATATTTTTCGTTGGTCCCAATTACATTTATCCCAAAAATCATTAAAAATAGCTTGTCGTATTTCCGGTGTAAACGTGTGACAAAATCGGTTTTTTGACTTGAAGCACTTGTTCGATTTGCAAGAAATACCTTGCACTCTAGGACTTCTTATTTTCTGTTGTTGGTATTTATTATCTATCTTACAGAACCCAACGTACTCTTTCCCTTTCATGCGGAGGATTTTATTTTTATTGCGTTTCCAATTATCAGATTTAGATTTCCTTTGCCACCGTACGGAATTTTCTCCACTCAGACCCATTTCATCTGGGTCTTCCGTTTCTACACTTTCAGGTACAAATAAATGATTATTTTCATCATTGTCCGCATCCGTAATATGAAGTTGTTCTTCACTACTGTAAGAATCAACAGTCATATCTCTCACATTGTCTGGGTCGTCTTCATAAGCCTTACTTTCCATTTCTAGTTCGTTCTGCTTTAATATATTTTCAAAATTTAAATCCGTAACCATAATTGTATCCTCATTTGAATTATTGCTGGCACTTGGAATGTAAATATCAGGTCCCATCGCTGTAGGATCTATTTCAAAAGAAAATATCACGTCAAGGTTTTCAATTGGAATTACTGTTTCATTGCTGCTTGGGATTACGATTGCCTGTTGTAATTTTACTCGTGCCATATCTGCCATATCTTTTCGTGCCATTCTTTGTGCCATTCTTTGCTCACGTAACATTTTTTTAATGGAATTCATAATTCGTTTAACTTAATAGATATTTATTTGTTGTCTGTAATTTCAAACAAAAATTAAATTTTTAAATTTTTCGGTGAATCGTTTAGTAAAAATTGGATGCAAAACCTCCTATCTACATAAATAATGATGTTTCAAAATCTCATAAATGAAGCAATTATTTATTATTGTTTTATTATGTATTATTATATAACCACGTCAAAATAAATATTTCAATTCAACTACTAAATATATAAATATTTAAATTTCACTTCACTTCCAATTTTAACTAATATCACATAATAAAAAACAGATCAAATACTTACCGGCGATCCTCACGCTGTCAAAACACAAGGAAACTGATCACATAGGAGATTTTTACGATTTTTTTTTACTATTTCTTTATAGGAGGAATTGTTTTTTGCCGTTATATTGTTTTTTTAGTTTTACTATTACGGTATAGTTATTATGTATAGGTGCGCCTGCATTATAGCTATATTTCTACATCAAAAACTCATTTTAGCAAAAAACGCAGATAGGAGTTCTTGCCACGAAGCGGTCGCTATGCTTTTTGAGATCCAGAAAAACGAAGTGTCAGAAATGTTGAAGAATGATATATATTCTGAAAGGGGAGACCAAAACATGCACCGCTACTAAAGTTTGAGCTAAATTGAACAACGCGTCTAGAAATGGCAGCATATTTACTGGATATTTTTGTTTTATATGGAAAAATGGCGATTGTCGATGTTTTTATGATTTATGGCCAGTTTCGTGCAGTAATCTTCTAATTTTGACTAATTTTGATTACATTGACATCCAGACCATCCTTTCCGCATATTTTTACAATATTTTTTTTTGACAAAAATTTTTCAAAATAAGAAAGGGGTTAACCTATGCTTTTTGAGATCCAGAAAAACGAAGTGTCAGAAATGTTGAAGAATGATATATATTCTGAAAGGGGAGACCAAAACATGCACCGCTACTAAAGTTTGAGCTAAATCGAATAACGCGTCTAGAAATGGCAGCATATTTACTGGATATTTTTGTTTTATATGGGAAAATGGCGATTGTCGATGTTTTTATGATTTATGGCCAGTTTCGTGCAGTAATCTTCTAATTTTGACTAATTTTGATTACATTGACATCCAGACCATCCTTTCCGCATATTTTTACAATATTTTTTTTTGACAAAAATTTTTCAAAATAAGAAAGGGGTTAACCTATGCTTTTTGAGATCCAGAAAAACGAAGTGTCAGAAATGTTGAAGAATGATATATATTCTGAAAGGGGAGACCAAAACATGCACCGCTACTAAAGTTTGAGCTAAATCGAATAACGCGTCTAGAAATGGCAGCATATTTACTGGATATTTTTGTTTTATATGGAGAAATGGCGATTGTCGATGTTTTTATGATTTATGGCCAGTTTCGTGCAGTAATCTTCTAATTTTGACTAATTTTGATTACATTGACATCCAGACCATCCTTTCCGCATATTTTTACAATATTTTTTTTTGACAAAAATTTTTCAAAATAAGAAAGGGGTTAACCTATGCTTTTTGAGATCCAGAAAAACGAAGTGTCAGAAATGTTGAAGAATGATATATATTCTGAAAGGGGAGACCAAAACATGCACCGCTACTAAAGTTTGAGCTAAATCGAATAACGCGTCTAGAAATGGCAGCATATTTACTGGATATTTTTGTTTTATATGGGAAAATGGCGATTGTCGATGTTTTTATGATTTATGGCCAGTTTCGTGCAGTAATCTTCTAATTTTGACTAATTTTGATTACATTGACATCCAGACCATCCTTTCCGCATATTTTTACAATATTTTTTTTTGACAAAAATTTTTCAAAATAAGAAAGGGGTTAACCTATGCTTTTTGAGATCCAGAAAAACGAAGTGTCAGAAATGTTGAAGAATGATATATATTCTGAAAGGGGAGACCAAAACATGCACCGCTACTAAAGTTTGAGCTAAATCGAATAACGCGTCTAGAAATGGCAGCATATTTACTGGATATTTTTGTTTTATATGGGAAAATGGCGATTGTCGATGTTTTTATGATTTATGGCCAGTTTCGTGCAGTAATCTTCTAATTTTGACTAATTTTGATTACATTGACATCCAGACCATCCTTTCCGCATATTTTTACAATATTTTTTTTTGACAAAAATTTTTCAAAATAAGAAAGGGGTTAACCTATGCTTTTTGAGATCCAGAAAAACGAAGTGTCAGAAATGTTGAAGAATGATATATATTCTGAAAGGGGAGACAAAAACATGCACCGCTACTAAAGTTTGAGCTAAATTGAACAACGCGTCTAGAAATGGCAGCATATTTACTGGATATTTTTGTTTTATATGGGAAAATGGCGATTGTCGATGTTTTTATGATTTATGGCCAGTTTCGTGCAGTAATCTTCTAATTTTGACTAATTTTGATTACATTGACATCCAGACCATCCTTTCCGCATATTTTTACAATATTTTTTTTTGACAAAAATTTTTCAAAATAAGAAAGGGGTTAACCTATGCTTTTTGAGATCCAGAAAAACGAAGTGTCAGAAATGTTGAAGAATGATATATATTCTGAAAGGGGAGACCAAAACATGCACCGCTACTAAAGTTTGAGCTAAATCGAATAACGCGTCTAGAAATGGCAGCATATTTACTGGATATTTTTGTTTTATATGGAAAAATGGCGATTGTCGATGTTTTTATGATTTATGGCCAGTTTCGTGCAGTAATCTTCTAATTTTGACTAATTTTGATTACATTGACATCCAGACCATCCTTTCCGCATATTTTTACAATATTTTTTTTTGACAAAAATTTTTCAAAATAAGAAAGGGGTTAACCTATGCTTTTTGAGATCCAGAAAAACGAAGTGTCAGAAATGTTGAAGAATGATATATATTCTGAAAGGGGAGACCAAAACATGCACCGCTACTAAAGTTTGAGCTAAATTGAACAACGCGTCTAGAAATGGCAGCATATTTACTGGATATTTTTGTTTTATATGGAAAAATGGCGATTGTCGATGTTTTTATGATTTATGGCCAGTTTCGTGCAGTAATCTTCTAATTTTGACTAATTTTGATTACATTGACATCCAGACCATCCTTTCCGCATATTTTTACAATATTTTTTTTGACAAAAATTTTTCAAAATAAGAAAGGGGTTAACCTATGCTTTTTGAGATCCAGAAAAACGAAGTGTCAGAAATGTTGAAGAATGATATATATTCTGAAAGGGGAGACCAAAACATGCACCGCTACTAAAGTTTGAGCTAAATCGAATAACGCGTCTAGAAATGGCAGCATATTTACTGGATATTTTTGTTTTATATGGAAAAATGGCGATTGTCGATGTTTTTATGATTTATGGCCAGTTTCGTGCAGTAATCTTCTAATTTTGACTAATTTTGATTACATTGACATCCAGACCATCCTTTCCGCATATTTTTACAATATTTTTTTTGACAAAAATTTTTCAAAATAAGAAAGGGGTTAACCTATGCTTTTTGAGATCCAGAAAAACGAAGTGTCAGAAATGTTGAAGAATGATATATATTCTGAAAGGGGAGACAAAAACATGCACCGCTTCTAAAGTTTGAGCTAAATCGAACAACGCGTCTAGAAATGGCAGCATATTTACTGGATATTTTTGTTTTATATGGAAAAATGGCGATTGTCGATGTTTTTATGATTTATGGCCAGTTTCGTGCAGTAATCTTCTAATTTTGACTAATTTTGATTACATTGACATCCAGACCATCCTTTCCGCATATTTTTACAATATTTTTTTTTGACAAAAATTTTTCAAAATAAGAAAGGGGTTAACCTATGCTTTTTGAGATCCAGAAAAACGAAGTGTCAGAAATGTTGAAGAATGATATATATTCTGAAAGGGGAGACCAAAACATGCACCGCTACTAAAGTTTGAGCTAAATCGAATAACGCGTCTAGAAATGGCAGCATATTTACTGGATATTTTTGTTTTATATGGAAAAATGGCGATTGTCGATGTTTTTATGATTTATGGCCAGTTTCGTGCAGTAATCTTCTAATTTTGACTAATTTTGATTACATTGACATCCAGACCATCCTTTCCGCATATTTTTACAATATTTTTTTTTGACAAAAATTTTTCAAAATAAGAAAGGGGTTAACCTATGCTTTTTGAGATCCAGAAAAACGAAGTGTCAGAAATGTTGAAGAATGATATATATTCTGAAAGGGGAGACCAAAACATGCACCGCTACTAAAGTTTGAGCTAAATCGAACAACGCGTCTAGAAATGGCAGCATATTTACTGGATATTTTTGTTTTATATGGAAAAATGGCGATTGTCGATGTTTTTATGATTTATGGCCAGTTTCGTGCAGTAATCTTCTAATTTTGACTAATTTTGATTACATTGACATCCAGACCATCCTTTCCGCATATTTTTACAATATTTTTTTTTGACAAAAATTTTTCAAAATAAGAAAGGGGTTAACCTATGCTTTTTGAGATCCAGAAAAACGAAGTGTCAGAAATGTTGAAGAATGATATATATTCTGAAAGGGGAGACCAAAACATGCACCGCTACTAAAGTTTGAGCTAAATCGAACAACGCGTCTAGAAATGGCAGCATATTTACTGGATATTTTTGTTTTATATGGAAAAATGGCGATTGTCGATGTTTTTATGATTTATGGCCAGTTTCGTGCAGTAATCTTCTAATTTTGACTAATTTTGATTACATTGACATCCAGACCATCCTTTCCGCATATTTTTACAATATTTTTTTTTGACAAAAATTTTTCAAAATAAGAAAGGGGTGAGATCCAGAAAAACGAAGTGTCAGAAATGTTGAAGAATGATATATATTCTGAAAGGGGAGACCAAAACATGCACCGCTACTAAAGTTTGAGCTAAATCGAACAACGCGTCTAGAAATGGCAGCATATTTACTGGATATTTTTGTTTTATATGGAAAAATGGCGATTGTCGATGTTTTTATGATTTATGGCCAGTTTCGTGCAGTAATCTTCTAATTTTGACTAATTTTGATTACATTGACATCCAGACCATCCTTTCCGCATATTTTTACAATATTTTTTTTTGACAAAAATTTTTCAAAATAAGAAAGGGGTTAACCTATGCTTTTTGAGATCCAGAAAAACGAAGTGTCAGAAATGTTGAAGAATGATATATATTCTGAAAGGGGAGACCAAAACATGCACCGCTACTAAAGTTTGAGCTAAATTGAACAACGCGTCTAGAAATGGCAGCATATTTACTGGATATTTTTGTTTTATATGGAAAAATGGCGATTGTCGATGTTTTTATGATTTATGGCCAGTTTCGTGCAGTAATCTTCTAATTTTGACTAATTTTGATTACATTGACATCCAGACCATCCTTTCCGCATATTTTTACAATATTTTTTTTTGACAAAAATTTTTCAAAATAAGAAAGGGGTTAACCTATGCTTTTTGAGATCCAGAAAAACGAAGTGTCAGAAATGTTGAAGAATGATATATATTCTGAAAGGGGAGACCAAAACATGCACCGCTACTAAAGTTTGAACTAAATCGAACAACGCGTCTAGAAATGGCAGCATATTTACTGGATATTTTTGTTTTATATGGAAAAATGGCGATTGTCGATGTTTTTATGATTTATGGCCAGTTTCGTGCAGTAATCTTCTAATTTTGACTAATTTTGATTACATTGACATCCAGACCATCCTTTCCGCATATTTTTACAATATTTTTTTTTGACAAAAATTTTTCGAAATAAGAAAGGGGTTAACCTATGCTTTTTGAGATCCAGAAAAACGAAGTGTCAGAAATGTTGAAGAATGATATATATTCTGAAAGGGGAGACCAAAACATGCACCGCTACTAAAGTTTGAGCTTAATCGAACAACGCGTCTAGAAATGGCAGCATATTTACTGGATATTTTTGTTTTATATGGAAAAATGGCGATTGTCGATGTTTTTATGATTTATGGCCAGTTTCGTGCAGTAATCTTCTAATTTTGACTAATTTTGATTACATTGACATCCAGACCATCCTTTCCGCATATTTTTACAATATTTTTTTTTGACAAAAATTTTTCAAAATAAGAAAGGGGTTAACCTATGCTTTTTGAGATCCAGAAAAACGAAGTGTCAGAAATGTTGAAGAATGATATATATTCTGAAAGGGGAGACCAAAACATGCACCGCTACTAAAGTTTGAGCTAAATCGAACAACGCGTCTAGAAATGGCAGCATATTTACTGGATATTTTTGTTTTATATGGAAAAATGGCGATTGTCGATGTTTTTATGATTTATGGCCAGTTTCGTGCAGTAATCTTCTAATTTTGACTAATTTTGATTACATTGACATCCAGACCATCCTTTCCGCATATTTTTACAATATTTTTTTTTGACAAAAATTTTTCGAAATAAGAAAGGGGTTAACCTATGCTTTTTGAGATCCAGAAAAACGAAGTGTCAGAAATGTTGAAGAATGATATATATTCTGAAAGGGGAGACCAAAACATGCACCGCTACTAAAGTTTGAGCTTAATCGAACAACGCGTCTAGAAATGGCAGCATATTTACTGGATATTTTTGTTTTATATGGAAAAATGGCGATTGTCGATGTTTTTATGATTTATGGCCAGTTTCGTGCAGTAATCTTCTAATTTTGACTAATTTTGATTACATTGACATCCAGACCATCCTTTCCGCATATTTTTACAATATTTTTTTTTGACAAAAATTTTTCAAAATAAGAAAGGGGTTAACCTATGCTTTTTGAGATCCAGAAAAACGAAGTGTCAGAAATGTTGAAGAATGATATATATTCTGAAAGGGGAGACCAAAACATGCACCGCTACTAAAGTTTGAACTAAATCGAACAACGCGTCTAGAAATGGCAGCATATTTACTGGATATTTTTGTTTTATATGGAAAAATGGCGATTGTCGATGTTTTTATGATTTATGGCCAGTTTCGTGCAGTAATCTTCTAATTTTGACTAATTTTGATTACATTGACATCCAGACCATCCTTTCCGCATATTTTTACAATATTTTTTTTTGACAAAAATTTTTCAAAATAAGAAAGGGGTTAACCTATGCTTTTTGAGATCCAGAAAAACGAAGTGTCAGAAATGTTGAAGAATGATATATATTCTGAAAGGGGAGACCAAAACATGCACCGCTACTAAAGTTTGAACTAAATCGAACAACGCGTCTAGAAATGGCAGCATATTTACTGGATATTTTTGTTTTATATGGAAAAATGGCGATTGTCGATGTTTTTATGATTTATGGCCAGTTTCGTGCAGTAATCTTCTAATTTTGACTAATTTTGATTACATTGACATCCAGACCATCCTTTCCGCATATTTTTACAATATTTTTTTTTGACAAAAATTTTTCAAAATAAGAAAGGGGTTAACCTATGCTTTTTGAGATCCAGAAAAACGAAGTGTCAGAAATGTTGAAGAATGATATATATTCTGAAAGGGGAGACCAAAACATGCACCGCTACTAAAGTTTGAACTAAATCGAACAACGCGTCTAGAAATGGCAGCATATTTACTGGATATTTTTGTTTTAGATGGAAAAATGGCGATTGTCGATGTTTTTATGATTTATGGCCAGTTTCGTGCAGTAATCTTCTAATTTTGACTAATTTTGATTACATTGACATCCAGACCATCCTTTCCGCATATTTTTACAATATTTTTTTTTGACAAAAATTTTTCAAAATAAGAAAGGGGTTAACCTATGCTTTTTGAGATCCAGAAAAACGAAGTGTCAGAAATGTTGAAGAATGATATATATTCTGAAAGGGGAGACCAAAACATGCACCGCTACTAAAGTTTGAACTAAATCGAACAACGCGTCTAGAAATGGCAGCATATTTACTGGATATTTTTGTTTTATATGGAAAAATGGCGATTGTCGATGTTTTTATGATTTATGGCCAGTTTCGTGCAGTAATCTTCAAATTTTGACTAATTTTGATTACATTGACATCCAGACCATCCTTTCCGCATATTTTTACAATATTTTTTTTTGACAAAAATTTTTCAAAATAAGAAAGGGGTTAACCTATGCTTTTTTGAGATCCAGAAAAACGAAGTGTCAGAAATGTTGAAGAATGATATATATTCTGAAAGGGGAGACCAAAACATGCACCGCTACTAAAGTTTGAGCTAAATCGAACAACGCGTCTAGAAATGGCAGCATATTTACTGGATATTTTTGTTTTATATGGAAAAATGGCGATTTTCGATGTTTTTATGATTTATGGCCAGTTTCGTGCAGTAATCTTCTAATTTTGACTAATTTTGATTACATTGACATCCAGACCATCCTTTCCGCATATTTTTACAATATTTTTTTTTGACAAAAATTTTTCAAAATAAGAAAGGGGTTAACCTATGCTTTTTGAGATCCAGAAAAACGAAGTGTCACAAATGTTGAAGAATGATATATATTCTGAAAGGGGAGACAAAAACATGCACCGCTACTAAAGTTTGAGCTAAATCGAACAACGCGTCTAGAAATGGCAGCATATTTACTGGATATTTTTGTTTTATATGGAAAAATGGCGATTGTCGATGTTTTTATGATTTATGGCCAGTTTCGTGCAGTAATCTTCAAATTTTGACTAATTTTGATTACATTGACATCCAGACCATCCTTTCCGCATATTTTTACAATATTTTTTTTTGACAAAAATTTTTCAAAATAAGAAAGGGGTTAACCTATGCTTTTTGAGATCCAGAAAAACGAAGTGTCAGAAATGTTG
This sequence comes from Diogma glabrata, assembly GCA_963693315.1. NCBI lineage: Eukaryota > Metazoa > Arthropoda > Insecta > Diptera > Cylindrotomidae > Diogma > Diogma glabrata. Next base: position 19,226,479 of record OY856186.1, on the reverse strand, counting down.
AAGAATGATATATATTCTGAAAGGGGAGACAAAAACATGCACCGCTACTAAAGTTTGAGCTAAATCGAACAACGCGTCTAGAAATGGCAGCATATTTACTGGATATTTTTGTTTTATATGGAAAAATGGCGATTGTCGATGTTTTTATGATTTATGGCCAGTTTCGTGCAGTAATCTTCTAATTTTGACTAATTTTGATTACATTGACATCCAGACCATCCTTTCCGCATATTTTTACAATATTTTTTTTTGACAAAAATTTTTCAAAATAAGAAAGGGGTTAACCTATGCTTTTTGAGATCCAGAAAAACGAAGTGTCAGAAATGTTGAAGAATGATATATATTCTGAAAGGGGAAACAAAAACATGCACCGCTACTAAAGTTTGAGCTAAATCGAACAACGCGTCTAGAAATGGCAGCATATTTACTGGATATTTTTGTTTTATATTGAAAAATGGCGATTGTCGATGTTTTTATGATTTATGGCCAGTTTCGTGCAGTAATCTTCAAATTTTGACTAATTTTGATTACATTGACATCCAGACCATCCTTTCCGCATATTTTTACAATATTTTTTTTTGACAAAAATTTTTCAAAATAAGAAAGGGGTTAACCTATGCTTTTTGAGATCCAGAAAAACGAAGTGTCAGAAATGTTGAAGAATGATATATATTCTGAAAGGGGAGACCAAAACATGCACCGCTACTAAAGTTTGAGCTAAATCGAACAACGCGTCTAGAAATGGCAGCATATTTACTGGATATTTTTGTTTTATATGGAAAAATGGCGATTTTCGATGTTTTTATGATTTATGGCCAGTTTCATGCAGTAATCTTCTAATTTTGACTAATTTTGATTACATTGACATCCAGACCATCCTTTCCGCATATTTTTACAATATTTTTTTTTGACAAAAATTTTTCAAAATAAGAAAGGGGTTAACCTATGCTTTTTGAGATCCAGAAAAACGAAGTGTCAGAAATGTTGAAGAATGATATATATTCTGAAAGGGGAGACCAAAACATGCACCGCTACTAAAGTTTGAGCTAAATCGAACAACGCGTCTAGAAATGGCAGCATATTTACTGGATATTTTTGTTTTATATGGAAAAATGGCGATTTTCGATGTTTTTATGATTTATGGCCAGTTTCGTGCAGTAATCTTCTAATTTTGACTAATTTTGATTACATTGACATCCAGACCATCCTTTTCGCATATTTTTACAATATTTTTTTTTGACAAAAATTTTTCAAAATAAGAAAGGGGTTAACCTATGCTTTTTGAGATCCAGAAAAACGAAGTGTCAGAAATGTTGAAGAATGATATATATTCTGAAAGGGGAGACCAAAACATGCACCGCTACTAAAGTTTGAGCTAAATCGAACAACGCGTCTAGAAATGGCAGCATATTTACTGGATATTTTTGTTTTATATGGAAAAATGGCGATTTTCGATGTTTTTATGATTTATGGCCAGTTTCGTGCAGTAATCTTCTAATTTTGACTAATTTTGATTACATTGACATCCAGACCATCCTTTCCGCATATTTTTACAATATTTTTTTTTGACAAAAATTTTTCAAAATAAGAAAGGGGTTAACCTATGCTTTTTGAGATCCAGAAAAACGAAGTGTCACAAATGTTGAAGAATGATATATATTCTGAAAGGGGAGACAAAAACATGCACCGCTACTAAAGTTTGAGCTAAATCGAACAACGCGTCTAGAAATGGCAGCATATTTACTGGATATTTTTGTTTTATATGGAAAAATGGCGATTGTCGATGTTTTTATGATTTATGGCCAGTTTCGTGCAGTAATCTTCAAATTTTGACTAATTTTGATTACATTGACATCCAGACCATCCTTTCCGCATATTTTTACAATATTTTTTTTTGACAAAAATTTTTCAAAATAAGAAAGGGGTTAACCTATGCTTTTTGAGATCCAGAAAAACGAAGTGTCAGAAATGTTGAAGAATGATATATATTCTGAAAGGGGAGACAAAAACATGCACCGCTACTAAAGTTTGAGCTAAATCGAACAACGCGTCTAGAAATGGCAGCATATTTACTGGATATTTTTGTTTTATATGGAAAAATGGCGATTGTCGATGTTTTTATGATTTATGGCCAGTTTCGTGCAGTAATCTTCTAATTTTGACTAATTTTGATTACATTGACATCCAGACCATCCTTTCCGCATATTTTTACAATATTTTTTTTTGACAAAAATTTTTCAAAATAAGAAAGGGGTTAACCTATGCTTTTTGAGATCCAGAAAAACGAAGTGTCAGAAATGTTGAAGAATGATATATATTCTGAAAGGGGAGACAAAAACATGCACCGCTACTAAAGTTTGAGCTAAATCGAACAACGCGTCTAGAAATGGCAGCATATTTACTGGATATTTTTGTTTTATATGGAAAAATGGCGATTTTCGATGTTTTTATGATTTATGGCCAGTTTCATGCAGTAATCTTCTAATTTTGACTAATTTTGATTACATTGACATCCAGACCATCCTTTCCGCATATTTTTACAATATTTTTTTTTGACAAAAATTTTTCAAAATAAGAAAGGGGTTAACCTATGCTTTTTGAGATCCAGAAAAACGAAGTGTCAGAAATGTTGAAGAATGATATATATTCTGAAAGGGGAGACAAAAACATGCACCGCTACTAAAGTTTGAGCTAAATCGAACAACGCGTCTAGAAATGGCAGCATATTTACTGGATATTTTTGTTTTATATGGAAAAATGGCGATTGTCGATGTTTTTATGATTTATGGCCAGTTTCGTGCAGTAATCTTCTAATTTTGACTAATTTTGATTACATTGACATCCAGACCATCCTTTCCGCATATTTTTACAATATTTTTTTTTGACAAAAATTTTTCAAAATAAGAAAGGGGTTAACCTATGCTTTTTGAGATCCAGAAAAACGAAGTGTCAGAAATGTTGAAGAATGATATATATTCTGAAAGGGGAGACAAAAACATGCACCGCTACTAAAGTTTGAGCTAAATCGAACAACGCGTCTAGAAATGGCAGCATATTTACTGGATATTTTTGTTTTATATGGAAAAATGGCGATTGTCGATGTTTTTATGATTTATGGCCAGTTTCGTGCAGTAATCTTCTAATTTTGACTAATTTTGATTACATTGACATCCAGACCATCCTTTCCGCATATTTTTACAATATTTTTTTTTGACAAAAATTTTTCAAAATAAGAAAGGGGTTAACCTATGCTTTTTGAGATCCAGAAAAACGAAGTGTCAGAAATGTTGAAGAATGATATATATTCTGAAAGGGGAGACAAAAACATGCACCGCTACTAAAGTTTGAGCTAAATCGAACAACGCGTCTAGAAATGGCAGCATATTTACTGGATATTTTTGTTTTATATGGAAAAATGGCGATTGTCGATGTTTTTATGATTTATGGCCAGTTTCGTGCAGTAATCTTCTAATTTTGACTAATTTTGATTACATTGACATCCAGACCATCCTTTCCGCATATTTTTACAATATTTTTTTTTGACAAAAATTTTTCAAAATAAGAAAGGGGTTAACCTATGCTTTTTGAGATCCAGAAAAACGAAGTGTCAGAAATGTTGAAGAATGATATATATTCTGAAAGGGGAGACAAAAACATGCACCGCTACTAAAGTTTGAGCTAAATCGAACAACGCGTCTAGAAATGGCAGCATATTTACTGGATATTTTTGTTTTATATGGAAAAATGGCGATTGTCGATGTTTTTATGATTTATGGCCAGTTTCGTGCAGTAATCTTCTAATTTTGACTAATTTTGATTACATTGACATCCAGACCATCCTTTCCGCATATTTTTACAATATTTTTTTTTGACAAAAATTTTTCAAAATAAGAAAGGGGTTAACCTATGCTTTTTGAGATCCAGAAAAACGAAGTGTCAGAAATGTTGAAGAATGATATATATTCTGAAAGGGGAGACAAAAACATGCACCGCTACTAAAGTTTGAGCTAAATCGAACAACGCGTCTAGAAATGGCAGCATATTTACTGGATATTTTTGTTTTATATGGAAAAATGGCGATTGTCGATGTTTTTATGATTTATGGCCAGTTTCGTGCAGTAATCTTCTAATTTTGACTAATTTTGATTACATTGACATCCAGACCATCCTTTCCGCATATTTTTACAATATTTTTTTTTGACAAAAATTTTTCAAAATAAGAAAGGGGTTAACCTATGCTTTTTGAGATCCAGAAAAACGAAGTGTCAGAAATGTTGAAGAATGATATATATTCTGAAAGGGGAGACAAAAACATGCACCGCTACTAAAGTTTGAGCTAAATCGAACAACGCGTCTAGAAATGGCAGCATATTTACTGGATATTTTTGTTTTATATGGAAAAATGGCGATTGTCGATGTTTTTATGATTTATGGCCAGTTTCGTGCAGTAATCTTCTAATTTTGACTAATTTTGATTACATTGACATCCAGACCATCCTTTCCGCATATTTTTACAATATTTTTTTTTGACAAAAATTTTTCAAAATAAGAAAGGGGTTAACCTATGCTTTTTGAGATCCAGAAAAACGAAGTGTCAGAAATGTTGAAGAATGATATATATTCTGAAAGGGGAGACAAAAACATGCACCGCTACTAAAGTTTGAGCTAAATCGAACAACGCGTCTAGAAATGGCAGCATATTTACTGGATATTTTTGTTTTATTTGGAAAAATGGCGATTGTCGATGTTTTTATGATTTATGGCCAGTTTCGTGCAGTAATCTTCTAATTTTGACTAATTTTGATTACATTGACATCCAGACCATCCTTTCCGCATATTTTTACAATATTTTTTTTTGACAAAAATTTTTCAAAATAAGAAAGGGGTTAACCTATGCTTTTTGAGATCCAGAAAAACGAAGTGTCAGAAATGTTGAAGAATGATATATATTCTGAAAGGGGAGACAAAAACATGCACCGCTACTAAAGTTTGAGCTAAATCGAACAACGCGTCTAGAAATGGCAGCATATTTACTGGATATTTTTGTTTTATATGGAAAAATGGCGATTGTCGATGTTTTTATGATTTATGGCCAGTTTCGTGCAGTAATCTTCTAATTTTGACTAATTTTGATTACATTGACATCCAGACCACCCTTTCCGCATATTTTTACAATATTTTTTTTTGACAAAAATTTTTCAAAATAAGAAAGGGGTTAACCTATGCTTTTTGAGATCCAGAAAAACGAAGTGTCAGAAATGTTGAAGAATGATATATATTCTGAAAGGGGAGACAAAAACATGCACCGCTACTAAAGTTTGAGCTAAATCGAACAACGCGTCTAGAAATGGCAGCATATTTACTGGATATTTTTGTTTTATATGGAAAAATGGCGATTGTCGATGTTTTTATGATTTATGGCCAGTTTCGTGCAGTAATCTTCTAATTTTGACTAATTTTGATTACATTGACATCCAGACCATCCTTTCCGCATATTTTTACAATATTTTTTTTTGACAAAAATTTTTCAAAATAAGAAAGGGGTTAACCTATGCTTTTTGAGATCCAGAAAAACGAAGTGTCAGAAATGTTGAAGAATGATATATATTCTGAAAGGGGAGACAAAAACATGCACCGCTACTAAAGTTTGAGCTAAATCGAACAACGCGTCTAGAAATGGCAGCATATTTACTGGATATTTTTGTTTTATATGGAAAAATGGCGATTGTCGATGTTTTTATGATTTATGGCCAGTTTCGTGCAGTAATCTTCTAATTTTGACTAATTTTGATTACATTGACATCCAGACCATCCTTTCCGCATATTTTTACAATATTTTTTTTTGACAAAAATTTTTCAAAATAAGAAAGGGGTTAACCTATGCTTTTTGAGATCCAGAAAAACGAAGTGTCAGAAATGTTGAAGAATGATATATATTCTGAAAGGGGAGACAAAAACATGCACCGCTACTAAAGTTTGAGCTAAATCGAACAACGCGTCCAGAAATGGCAGCATATTTACTGGATATTTTTGTTTTATATGGAAAAATGGCGATTGTCGATGTTTTTATGATTTATGGCCAGTTTCGTGCAGTAATCTTCTAATTTTGACTAATTTTGATTACATTGACATCCAGACCATCCTTTCCGCATATTTTTACAATATTTTTTTTTGACAAAAATTTTTCAAAATAAGAAAGGGGTTAACCTATGCTTTTTGAGATCCAGAAAAACGAAGTGTCAGAAATGTTGAAGAATGATATATATTCTGAAAGGGGAGACAAAAACATGCACCGCTACTAAAGTTTGAGCTAAATCGAACAACGCGTCTAGAAATGGCAGCATATTTACTGGATATTTTTGTTTTATATGGAAAAATGGCGATTGTCGATGTTTTTATGATTTATGGCCAGTTTCGTGCAGTAATCTTCTAATTTTGACTAATTTTGATTACATTGACATCCAGACCATCCTTTCCGCATATTTTTACAATATTTTTTTTTGACAAAAATTTTTCAAAATAAGAAAGGGGTTAACCTATGCTTTTTGAGATCCAGAAAAACGAAGTGTCAGAAATGTTGAAGAATGATATATATTCTGAAAGGGGAGACAAAAACATGCACCGCTACTAAAGTTTGAGCTAAATCGAACAACGCGTCTAGAAATGGCAGCATATTTACTGGATATTTTTGTTTTATATGGAAAAATGGCGATTGTCGATGTTTTTATGATTTATGGCCAGTTTCGTGCAGTAATCTTCTAATTTTGACTAATTTTGATTACATTGACATCCAGACCATCCTTTCCGCATATTTTTACAATATTTTTTTTTGACAAAAATTTTTCAAAATAAGAAAGGGGTTAACCTATGCTTTTTGAGATCCAGAAAAACGAAGTGTCAGAAATGTTGAAGAATGATATATATTCTGAAAGGGGAGACAAAAACATGCACCGCTACTAAAGTTTGAGCTAAATCGAACAACGCGTCTAGAAATGGCAGCATATTTACTGGATATTTTTGTTTTATATGGAAAAATGGCGATTGTCGATGTTTTTATGATTTATGGCCAGTTTCGTGCAGTAATCTTCTAATTTTGACTAATTTTGATTACATTGACATCCAGACCATCCTTTCCGCATATTTTTACAATATTTTTTTTTGACAAAAATTTTTCAAAATAAGAAAGGGGTTAACCTATGCTTTTTGAGATCCAGAAAAACGAAGTGTCAGAAATGCACCGCTACTAAAGTTTGAGCTAAATCGAACAACGCGTCTAGAAATGGCAGCATATTTACTGGATATTTTTGTTTTATATGGAAAAATGGCGATTGTCGATGTTTTTATGATTTATGGCCAGTTTCGTGCAGTAATCTTCTAATTTTGACTAATTTTGATTACATTGACATCCAGACCATCCTTTCCGCATATTTTTACAATATTTTTTTTTGACAAAAATTTTTCAAAATAAGAAAGGGGTTAACCTATGCTTTTTGAGATCCAGAAAAACGAAGTGTCAGAAATGTTGAAGAATGATATATATTCTGAAAGGGGAGACAAAAACATGCACCGCTACTAAAGTTTGAGCTAAATCGAACAACGCGTCTAGAAATGGCAGCATATTTACTGGATATTGTTTTATATGGAAAAATGGCGATTGTCGATGTTTTTATGATTTATGGCCAGTTTCGTGCAGTATTTTTCTAATTTTGACTAATTTTGATTACATTGACATCCAGACCATCCTTTCCGCATATTTTTACAATATTTTTTTTTGACAAAAATTTTTCAAAATAAGAAAGGGGTTAACCTATGCTTTTTGAGATCCAGAAAAACGAAGTGTCAGAAATGTTGAAGAATGATATATATTCTGAAAGGGGAGACAAAAACATGCACCACTACTAAAGTTTGAGCTAAATCGAACAACGCGTCTAGAAATGGCAGCATATTTACTGGATATTTTTGTTTTATATGGAAAAATGGCGATTGTCGATGTTTTTATGATTTATGGCCAGTTTCGTGCAGTAATCTTCTAATTTTGACTAACTTTGATTACATTGACATCCAGACCATCCTTTCCGCATATTTTTACAATATTTTTTTTTGACAAAAATTTTTCAAAATAAGAAAGGGGTTAACCTATGCTTTTTGAGATCCAGAAAAACGAAGTGTCAGAAATGTTGAAGAATGATATATATTCTGAAAGGGGAGACAAAAACATGCACCGCTACTAAAGTTTGAGCTAAATCGAACAACGCGTCTAGAAATGGCAGCATATTTACTGGATATTTTTGTTTTATATGGAAAAATGGCGATTGTCGATGTTTTTATGATTTATGGCCAGTTTCGTGCAGTAATCTTCTAATTTTGATTACATTGACATCCAGACCATCCTTTCCGCATATTTTTACAATATTTTTTTTTGACAAAAATTTTTCAAAATAAGAAAGGGGTTAACCTATGCTTTTTGAGATCCAGAAAAACGAAGTGTCAGAAATGTTGAAGAATGATATATATTCTGAAAGGGGAGAAAAAAACATGCACCGCTACTAAAGTTTGAGCTAAATCGAACAACGCGTCTAGAAATGGCAGCATATTTACTGGATATTTTTGTTTTATATGGAAAAATGGCGATTGTCGATGTTTTTATGATTTATGGCCAGTTTCGTGCAGTAATCTTCTAATTTTGACTAATTTTGATTACATTGACATCCAGACCATCCTTTCCGCATATTTTTACAATATTTTTTTTTGACAAAAATTTTTCAAAATAAGAAAGGGGTTAACCTATGCTTTTTGAGATCCAGAAAAACGAAGTGTCAGAAATGTTGAAGAATGATATATATTCTGAAAGGGGAGACAAAAACATGCACCGCTACTAAAGTTTGAGCTAAATCGAACAACGCGTCTAGAAATGGCAGCATATTTACTGGATATTTTTGTTTTATATGGAAAAATGGCGATTGTCGATGTTTTTATGATTTATGGCTAGTTTCGTGCAGTAATCTTCTAATTTTGACTAATTTTGATTACATTGACATCCAGACCATCCTTTCCGCATATTTTTACAATATTTTTTTTTGACAAAAATTTTTCAAAATAAGAAAGGGGTTAACCTATGCTTTTTGAGATCCAGAAAAACGAAGTGTCAGAAATGTTGAAGAATGATATATATTCTGAAAGGGGAGACAAAAACATGCACCGCTACTAAAGTTTGAGCTAAATCGAACAACGCGTCTAGAAATGGCAGCATATTTACTGGATATTTTTGTTTTATATGGAAAAATGGCGATTGTCGATGTTTTTATGATTTATGGCCAGTTTCGTGCAGTAATCTTCTAATTTTGACTAATTTTGATTACATTGACATCCAGACCATCCTTTCCGCATATTTTTACAATATTTTTTTTTGACAAAAATTTTTCAAAATAAGAAAGGGGTTAACCTATGCTTTTTGAGATCCAGAAAAACGAAGTGTCAGAAATGTTGAAGAATGATATATATTCTGAAAGGGGAGACAAAAACATGCACCGCTACTAAAGTTTGAGCTAAATCGAACAACGCGTCTAGAAATGGCAGCATATTTACTGGATATTGTTTTATATTGAAAAATGGCGATTGTCGATGTTTTTATGATTTATGGCCAGTTTCGTGCAGTAATCTTCTAATTTTGACTAATTTTGATTACATTGACATCCAGACCATCCTTTCCGCATATTTTTACAATATTTTTTTTTGACAAAAATTTTTCAAAATAAGAAAGGGGTTAACCTATGCTTTTTGAGATCCAGAAAAACGAAGTGTCAGAAATGTTGAAGAATGATATATATTCTGAAAGGGGAGACAAAAACATGCACCGCTACTAAAGTTTGAGCTAAATCGAACAACGCGTCTAGAAATGGCAGCATATTTACTGGATATTTTTGTTTTATATGGAAAAATGGCGATTGTCGATGTTTTTATGATTTATGGCCAGTTTCGTGCAGTAATCTTCTAATTTTGACTAATTTTGATTACATTGACATCCAGACCATCCTTTCCGCATATTTTTACAATATTTTTTTTTGACAAAAATTTTTCAAAATAAGAAAGGGGTTAACCTATGCTTTTTGAGATCCAGAAAAACGAAGTGTCAGAAATGTTGAAGAATGATATATATTCTGAAAGGGGAGACAAAAACATGCACCGCTACTAAAGTTTGAGCTAAATCGAACAACGCGTCTAGAAATGGCAGCATATTTACTGGATATTTTTGTTTTATATGGAAAAATGGCGATTGTCGATGTTTTTATGATTTATGGCCAGTTTCGTGCAGTAATCTTCTAATTTTGACTAATTTTGATTACATTGACATCCAGACCATCCTTTCCGCATATTTTTACAATATTTTTTTTTGACAAAAATTTTTCAAAATAAGAAAGGGGTTAACCTATGCTTTTTGAGATCCAGAAAAACGAAGTGTCAGAAATGTTGAAGAATGATATATATTCTGAAAGGGGAGACAAAAACATGCACCGCTACTAAAGTTTGAGCTAAATCGAACAACGCGTCTAGAAATGGCAGCATATTTACTGGATATTGTTTTATATGGAAAAATGGCGATTGTCGATGTTTTTATGATTTATGGCCAGTTTCGTGCAGTATTTTTCTAATTTTGACTAATTTTGATTACATTGACATCCAGACCATCCTTTCCGCATATTTTTACAATATTTTTTTTTGACAAAAATTTTTCAAAATAAGAAAGGGGTTAACCTATGCTTTTTGAGATCCAGAAAAACGAAGTGTCAGAAATGTTGAAGAATGATATATATTCTGAAAAAGGAGACAAAAACATGCACCGCTACTAAAGTTTGAGCTAAATCGAACAACGCGTCTAGAAATGGCAGCATATTTACTGGATATTTTTGTTTTATATGGAAATATGGCGATTGCCGATGTTTTTATGATTTATGGCCAGTTTCGTGCAGTAATCTTCTAATTTTGACTAATTTTGATTACATTGACATCCAGACCATCCTTTCCGCATATTTTTACAATATTTTTTTTTGACAAAAATTTTTCAAAATAAGAAAGGGGTTAACCTATGCTTTTTGAGATCCAGAAAAACGAAGTGTCAGAAATGTTGAAGAATGATATATATTCTGAAAGGGGAGACGAAAACATGCACCGCTACTAAAGTTTGAGCTAAATCGAACAACGCGTCTAGAAATGGCAGCATATTTACTGGATATTTTTGTTTTATATGGAAAAATGGCGATTGTCGATGTTTTTATGATTTATGGCCAGTTTCGTGCAGTAATCTTCTAATTTTGACTAATTTTGATTACATTGACATCCAGACCATCCTTTCCGCATATTTTTACAATATTTTTTTTTGACAAAAATTTTTCAAAATAAGAAAGGGGTTAACCTATGCTTTTTGAGATCCAGAAAAACGAAGTGTCAGAAATGTTGAAGAATGATATATATTCTGAAAGGGGAGACAAAAACATGCACCGCTACTACTACACCGCTACTACCGCTACCGCTACTACTAAACATGCACCGCTATACTATTTACTGGATATTTTTGTTTTATATGGAAAAATGGCGATTGTCGATGTTTTTATGATTTATGGCCAGTTTCGTGCAGTAATCTTCTAATTTTGACTAATTTTGATTACATTGACATCCAGACCATCCTTTCCGCATATTTTTACAATATTTTTTTTTGACAAAAATTTTTCAAAATAAGAAAGGGGTTAACCTATGCTTTTTGAGATCCAGAAAAACGAAGTGTCAGAAATGTTGAAGAATGATATATATTCTGAAAGGGGAGACAAAAACATGCACCGCTACTAAAGTTTGAGCTAAATCGAACAACGCGTCTAGAAATGGCAGCATATTTACTGGATATTTTTGTTTTATATGGAAAAATGGCGATTGTCGATGTTTTTATGATTTATGGCCAGTTTCGTGCAGTAATCTTCTAATTTTGACTAATTTTGATTACATTGACATCCAGACCATCCTTTCCGCATATTTTTACAATATTTTTTTTTGACAAAAATTTTTCAAAATAAGAAAGGGGTTAACCTATGCTTTTTGAGATCCAGAAAAACGAAGTGTCAGAAATGTTGAAGAATGATATATATTCTGAAAGGGGAGACAAAAACATGCACCGCTACTAAAGTTTGAGCTAAATCGAACAACGCGTCTAGAAATGGCAGCATATTTACTGGATATTTTTGTTTTATATGGAAAAATGGCGATTGTCGATGTTTTTATGATTTATGGCCAGTTTCGTGCAGTAATCTTCTAATTTTGACTAATTTTGATTACATTGACATCCAGACCATCCTTTCCGCATATTTTTACAATATTTTTTTTTGACAAAAATTTTTCAAAATAAGAAAGGGGTTAACCTATGCTTTTTGAGATCCAGAAAAACGAAGTGTCAGAAATGTTGAAGAATGATATATATTCTGAAAGGGGAGACAAAAACATGCACCACTACTAAAGTTTGAGCTAAATCGAACAACGCGTCTAGAAATGGCAGCATATTTACTGGATATTTTTGTTTTATATGGAAAAATGGCGATTGTCGATGTTTTTATGATTTATGGCCAGTTTCGTGCAGTAATCTTCTAATTTTGACTAATTTTGATTACATTGACATCCAGACCATCCTTTCCGCATATTTTTACAATATTTTTTTTTGACAAAAATTTTTCAAAATAAGAAAGGGGTTAACCTATGCTTTTTGAGATCCAGAAAAACGAAGTGTCAGAAATGTTGAAGAATGATATATATTCTGAAAGGGGAGACAAAAACATGCACCGCTACTAAAGTTTGAGCTAAATCGAACAACGCGTCTAGAAATGGCAGCGTATTTACTGGATATTTTTGTTTTATATGGAAAAATGGCGATTGTCGATGTTTTTATGATTTATGGCCAGTTTCGTGCAGTAATCTTCTAATTTTGACTAATTTTGATTACATTGACATCCAGACCATCCTTTCCGCATATTTTTACAATATTTTTTTTTGACAAAAATTTTTCAAAATAAGAAAGGGGTTAACCTATGCTTTTTGAGATCCAGAAAAACGAAGTGTCAGAAATGTTGAAGAATGATATATATTCTGAAAGGGGAGACAAAAACATGCACCGCTACTAAAGTTTGAGCTAAATCGAACAACGCGTCTAGAAATGGCAGCATATTTACTGGATATTTTTGTTTTATATGGAAAAATGGCGATTGTCGATGTTTTTATGATTTATGGCCAGTTTCGTGCAGTAATCTTCTAATTTTGACTAATTTTGATTACATTGACATCCAGACCATCCTTTCCGCATATTTTTACAATATTTTTTTTTGACAAAAATTTTTCAAAATAAGAAAGGGGTTAACCTATGCTTTTTGAGATCCAGAAAAACGAAGTGTCAGAAATGTTGAAGAATGATATATATTCTGAAAGGGGAGACAAAAACATGCACCGCTACTAAAGTTTGAGCTAAATCGAACAACGCGTCTAGAAATGGCAGCATATTTACTGGATATTTTTGTTTTATATGGAAAAATGGCGATTGTCGATGTTTTTATGATTTATGGCCAGTTTCGTGCAGTAATCTTCTAATTTTGACTAATTTTGATTACATTGACATCCAGACCATCCTTTCCGCATATTTTTACAATATTTTTTTTTGACAAAAATTTTTCAAAATAAGAAAGGGGTTAACCTATGCTTTTTGAGATCCAGAAAAACGAAGTGTCAGAAATGTTGAAGAATGATATATATTCTGAAAGGGGAGACAAAAACATGCACCGCTACTAAAGTTTGAGCTAAATCGAACAACGCGTCTAGAAATGGCAGCATATTTACTGGATATTTTTGTTTTATATGGAAAAATGGCGATTGTCGATGTTTTTATGATTTATGGCCAGTTTCGTGCAGTAATCTTCTAATTTTGACTAATTTTGATTACATTGACATCCAGACCATCCTTTCCGCATATTTTTACAATATTTTTTTTTGACAAAAATTTTTCAAAATAAGAAAGGGGTTAACCTATGCTTTTTGAGATCCAGAAAAACGAAGTGTCAGAAATGTTGAAGAATGATATATATTCTGAAAGGGGAGACAAAAACATGCACCGCTACTAAAGTTTGAGCTAAATCGAACAACGCGTCTAGAAATGGCAGCATATTTACTGGATATTTTTGTTTTATATGGAAAAATGGCGATTGTCGATGTTTTTATGATTTATGGCCAGTTTCGTGCAGTAATCTTCTAATTTTGACTAATTTTGATTACATTGACATCCAGACCATCCTTTCCGCATATTTTTACAATATTTTTTTTTGACAAAAATTTTTCAAAATAAGAAAGGGGTTAACCTATGCTTTTTGAGATCCAGAAAAACGAAGTGTCAGAAATGTTGAAGAATGATATATATTCTGAAAGGGGAGACAAAAACATGCACCGCTACTAAAGTTTGAGCTAAATCGAACAACGCGTCTAGAAATTATATATTTGAAATTTATTTTGCACTTTGGTTACATTAATTTTTACATAAAAATATTTTTGCTAATTATCAATATGTCAAGAACAAAATAATTTTAGTACTTCCCTTATTTTAAAAGAAAAATGTTCCGGAAAGACGAGTATTAATATAAAAAACTTAGTTCTATTTCTTATTACTAAAAAAAATATTAATTATTTGGTTTATATATGGGTGCTTCATACAATTAAACAAAAGGAAAAAATATCATATCCTTTCTTAAATTATTTTCAAAATTAACTAATCTACAAAAAAGAAAACTATTTAAAAAAATTTTATCTAACTTTTGATATCAAAATGAAAATACATAACGACTACATAAAAAAATACGAATACATAGGTCACACATCAAAGCTTATTTTTTTCTTTTATAACAAACGGTAAACATTTTATTATACGACAAGAATATTTATTTTTGCAAACAAAAATTACCAGCAATTGAAACAAATTTTTATTTATCAAACTATAGCTAGAAATAAATGTTCAACATTGCTCATTCCTAATAGCCACTCTTTAATTTTTATGGTAAATTTATTTATGTTTTCACTCTCCTTTATCTGACTTGGTATTTTATTATAAAGATAGGCTCCATGGTAAATAAGAGACCGTCTAAAAAATTCCGAGTTGGCTTTGGTTGTATTACAAAGTTTTAAATTTCGCATGCCCCGAGCATGTGATTTAACTTTTAAATGGCCACTACGCTTATAGAATTCCTTCAAAGTTTTATATATATATAAGTTTCGGAGAGGTAGTATATTTGCATCTTTAAACAATGGATAGGAGTGTGTTCTTTTATTTTTTTTGTATATGACTCGCACAGCATGCTTTTGCAAGGTGATTAAAGGCTTCATGTTTGTTAAATAAGTTCCACCAAAAGCAATCAATCCATACTCTAGTTTAGAATGTACAAAAGAGAAATATACAATTTTTGATAATTTTTTTGAGTTTATACTTCGAATAAGATATAACTTTCGAATACCCAAAAAGAGGTCTTTTTTAAGTTTTTTAATGTGAGTTTTCCATGTTAGATTTGAATCCAAATCAAGTCCAAGGTATCGGAAGGTTTGAACCGTTTCGATTTTAATACAGTCCGTAGAGCAATCATTTTTTTTACAGTTAACTTTATGGTAAACATGATTTGCGCAAGGGATGTATTTTTTGGATATGTCAAAGTACATAATTTTTGTTTTCTCACTCAGGATCATAGAATGTAAATTAAACCATATCCTTAAGGTTTCAAGATCTTTGTTTATATTTATGTCTATATTCTCGCAATTTTTTCCTGCATAAACTATGGCCATGTCATCAGCAAAAGCAAAAATATCACCTTGTAAACCGATATTGAATATAGAATTTAAATAAATTAGAAAGAGAATAGGACCCAGAATTGATCCTTGTGGTACCCCTCTTCTAACTATGGCTATATCGCTCAGTTCTCCGTTTACTTTTGTTTGCTGTGATCGATTTTGTAAATAGGATTTAAACCAATTAAACCCTATGCCCCGAATTCCAATGTTCCACATTTTATTCAATAAAATATTATGACAAACAGTGTCAAAGGCTTTTTTTATGTCAATAAACAAAACACCAATTTTCTGTCGATTATTTAAACTATTGTAAACTTTATTTAAAAACTTTGCGAAAGCATCTTCCGTTGAAATTTTTGATTGAAAACCAAACTGGTTTTTGTTAATAAAATTAATTTTTTTTAGGAATGACATTAGTCTATTTTTAACAAGTTTTTCTATTATCTTTGAAAAAACGTTTAACAAAGAGATGGGACGGTAATTTCCTGGATCACGTGTATCTCCCTTTTTAAACAAAGGTATTACTATAGCTTCTTTTAGATTATCAGGAAATACACCAGTTTCGAAAGATAGGTTAACAATATATGCTAACACCGGTGCAATATATATCCCAATTTCCTTAACGACACTGGTTGTAATTTTATCTGTCCCACTAGATTTTTTGTTTTTAAGTTCAAGTATTAGCTTTAAAATTTCAGGCTCACTAGTGGGAAACAAAAAAAACGAGCGTTGCGCATTACCTACTCTATCATGTACGAAGTGGGAATTTTCAGATGTTATTGGATGACTTGGAATAGTTTCACACAGTTTTTCAGGACCATTTATGAAGTAATTATTTATAGAGTTAGCTATATTCTTATTACTATTTTGGAGGTTGTTCGAAGAGTTATAAACTTCTTTTATTATATTATTGTTTGCTGACTTATTTTTACCCAACAGTTCATTTAGTATTGCCCATTGTTTTTTAGAGTCACCCTTTGTTTCCTTGAATTTTTTTTCATAGAAAGAATCTTTAGCTTTCTGAATTAAGGTATTATATTTTTTACACATTTTCTTGTAGCGATTACTAATGCTAGTGTTTGTAAAATTCTTCAATTTCTTCCCAAGCTTGTTTTTTTTATTAAGTTTATTACACAAGTGATCAGAGATCCAAGGTTTTAATTTTTTTCTTTTCCTTTTACATTTTATAGATTCCTGACAACTATTTATTAAAGCTTTTAGTTTATTAATAAAAGTATTAAAAGCTAAATTTGAGTTTTTTTGAGTATATACTGGAGACCAATCAACAGATATTATATGCTGTATTAATAGATTAACGTTTAATTTTAACTTATTCATGCCAGGTGTATTTCTGAAATTGTTATTATTTTTGACCTGGTTGGAAATTTCAAAATTAGCCAAGACCATATGATGGTCAGTTATATTTAGATCATTTGTTTCAGCGGTTATTTTGATATTTGAATTTACCCTCTTCCTATAATGAAAATGATCTAAACATGTAGTTGAAGTGTTTGTTATTCGGGTTGGAGTATTGATTGCTGATTTCAGCCCATGAGATGATAACAGAGATAGATAATCGTCTGTGATGGTAGAATCAAGCAAGAGATCAATATTTATATCCCCCAGCATGCACAAATTTTTGCATTTAATGTTACCTAACAAGCTCCCGAGTTCTACCAAGAATAAGGAAATATAGTTACTTTTTGGGATATACTGAATTCTATATATACATAGGAAAGAAAACTCTTCTTGAGCAAATCTAAGTTTAACCAACAAACAATCACACGATTTTAAGGAGATTTCTGTGAATTCATAATTAAAATTTTTACTTACAAACACCGCAACACCTCCAGATCTGTAATTATCATTACAATTAAAATGTGAATTATATCCATCTATATGGTAAAAATCCGTTTCAAGTGTGGATATCCATATTTCTGATACAAAAATTAGATCAGGTTTAATTTTAAAACTGTTTATATGACAAATGAGAGAGTCAAAATTTGACCGTAAGCTTCGAATGTTCTGATGTGTGACCTTAAATTTATAAGAATTTAAAAAGTTTGGGAGAATTCGAATACTTCTATCGCTAACCTGTGGTTGACTTATATTATTTTGATGTTCTATTTTTATTTAATTTATTTTTTATTTCCTTTATATCTTCCACAGATTTAATGACAAAAAAATTCGAATCCTCTTTTGATTTTTTAATAAAAATTTTGTTTCTTGACACACTTACGAATTTATAACCTAATTCATTACTTAACACTTTAGCATGAAAACACAAAATCCTTTGTTTTTTTGTTAAACTTTCGTTTATGTATATTTTACTTTCGATAGTGTGATCCAAAATTTTTGTAGTCAGTTTTGCACGCCCTTCTTTTGTTTTAGTTATGTCTGATTTAGCTTTAATAATTTCATTTCTTGTACTGCTGTTTATTAACTTGACTATTATTACCGGAGATTTTTTTTTATGTGAGTCATCATGTATTTTTCCATGTCCTATGCGATAACAAGTTTCAATGAGTTGTTTATTTATGTTTAATTTTAAAACGGTGTTGAAAATATTTATGACGTTATCCGTAATGTTTTCTTCTTTCGTAACAGGAATGCCATGAATTTCAATGCATTTGTCCTTCTCAAATTGTTCAAGTTTATCCAATTGTTTTTCTAAGGTTGAAATTTGTTTTTTTAAAATTACATTTTCCTTTGTTAGGTATTCAATACTTTTAAGAGAATCTGTTAACTTTATGAGAACTTCATCAACTCGTTTAGAAAAGGAATCCATTTTTAAATTTTGTTTTTCCATTGCTTCAAAAATTTGTGTGATTTTATCGGATATTGAAACATTTGGAAGTTGATTTGTTTCAAAATTTGTTTGACCCTGAGTACAACCTTGGCACAACCAGTCAGCCGATTTATATAACATTAAGTTACCTTCGTGATCTTTTGGTATATTTACGCATTTTATGTGAAAAATTTCATTACAAGATCTGCAATTTATTTTATTTTCATCGCGATTCACTTTTAGATTACATTTCTTGCATTTAGACATTTTATAAATCAACTACGTAAACTGATTAAAGTTAATATTTCAATAAGCATCCAATGACATGCAAAACAGAAACAGTCATATAACACTCAAATATAAACACTACAGTAACTGTGAAACAATTTTGTACAATGTATGAAAAACAGATGAGATTCTAAGTTATAATATTTATAAAAAACTTTTCTTCTTTCCAAACACAATTAGAAAACTGTACAATATTCGATATATTAAAAATTTTTGATTTATTTTAATTTTCGATATTTTTTTTTTGTTTTATATAATTTTTATTATTTCTTTTGAGTAATTAAAATTTATGATGTGCACCCAAACAAATCACAATTAACACTGGAAATGGCAGCATATTTACTGGATATTTTTGTTTTATATGGAAAAATGGCGATTGTCGATGTTTTTATGATTTATGGCCAGTTTCGTGCAGTAATCTTCTAATTTTGACTAATTTTGATTACATTGACATCCAGACCATCCTTTCCGCATATTTTTACAATATTTTTTTTGACAAAAATTTTTCAAAATAAGAAAGGGGTTAACCTATGCTTTTTGAGATCCAGAAAAACGAAGTGTCAGAAATGTTGAAGAATGATATATATTCTGAAAGGGGAGACAAAAACATGCACCGCTACTAAAGTTTGAGCTAAATCGAACAACGCGTCTAGAAATGGCAGCATATTTACTGGATATTTTTGTTTTATATGGAAAAATGGCGATTGTCGATGTTTTTATGATTTATGGCCAGTTTCGTGCAGTAATCTTCTAATTTTGACTAATTTTGATTACTTTGACATCCAGACCATCCTTTCCGCATATTTTTACAATATTTTTTTTTGACAAAAATTTTTCAAAATAAGAAAGGGGTTAACCTATGCTTTTTGAGATCCAGAAAAACGAAGTGTCAGAAATGTTGAAGAATGATATATATTCTGAAAGGGGAGACAAAAACATGCACCGCTACTAAAGTTTGAGCTAAATCGAACAACGCGTCTAGAAATGGCAGCATATTTACTGGATATTTTTGTTTTATATGGAAAAATGGCGATTGTCGATGTTTTTATGATTTATGGCCAGTTTCGTGCAGTAATCTTCTAATTTTGACTAATTTTGATTACATTGACATCCAGACCATCCTTTCCGCATATTTTTACAATATTTTTTTTTGACAAAAATTTTTCAAAATAAGAAAGGGGTTAACCTATGCTTTTTGAGATCCAGAAAAACGAAGTGTCAGAAATGTTGAAGAATGATATATATTCTGAAAGGGGAGACAAAAACATGCACCGCTTCTAAAGTTTGAGCTAAATCGAACAACGCGTCTAGAAATGGCAGCATATTTACTGGATATTTTTGTTTTATATGGAAAAATGGCGATTGTCGATGTTTTTATGATTTATGGCCAGTTTCGTGCAGTAATCTTCTAATTTTGACTAATTTTGATTACATTGACATCCAGACCATCCTTTCCGCATATTTTTACAATATTTTTTTTTGACAAAAATTTTTCAAAATAAGAAAGGGGTTAACCTATGCTTTTTGAGA
The DNA here is from genome assembly GCA_963693315.1 of Diogma glabrata. Taxonomy (NCBI): domain Eukaryota; kingdom Metazoa; phylum Arthropoda; class Insecta; order Diptera; family Cylindrotomidae; genus Diogma; species Diogma glabrata. The sequence goes on along the minus strand of OY856186.1, from coordinate 19,206,024 downwards.
TCCAGAAAAACGAAGTGTCAGAAATGTTGAAGAATGATATATATTCTGAAAGGGGAGACAAAAACATGCACCGCTTCTAAAGTTTGAGCTAAATCGAACAACGCGTCTAGAAATGGCAGCATATTTACTGGATATTTTTGTTTTATATGGAAAAATGGCGATTTTCGATGTTTTTATGATTTATGGCCAGTTTCGTGCAGTAATCTTCTAATTTTGACTAATTTTGATTACATTGACATCCAGACCATCCTTTCCGCATATTTTTACAATATTTTTTTTTGACAAAAATTTTTCAAAATAAGAAAGGGGTTAACCTATGCTTTTTGAGATCCAGAAAAACGAAGTGTCAGAAATGTTGAAGAATGATATATATTCTGAAAGGGGAGACAAAAACATGCACCGCTTCTAAAGTTTGAGCTAAATCGAACAACGCGTCTAGAAATGGCAGCATATTTACTGGATATTTTTGTTTTATATGGAAAAATGGCGATTTTCGATGTTTTTATGATTTATGGCCAGTTTCGTGCAGTAATCTTCTAATTTTGACTAATTTTGATTACATTGACATCCAGACCATCCTTTCCGCATATTTTTACAATATTTTTTTTTGACAAAAATTTTTCAAAATAAGAAAGGGGTTAACCTATGCTTTTTGAGATCCAGAAAAACGAAGTGTCAGAAATGTTGAAGAATGATATATATTCTGAAAGGGGAGACCAAAACATGCACCGCTACTAAAGTTTGAGCTAAATTGAACAACGCGTCTAGAAATGGCAGCATATTTACTGGATATTTTTGTTTTATATGGAAAAATGGCGATTGTCGATGTTTTTATGATTTATGGCCAGTTTCGTGCAGTAATCTTCTAATTTTGACTAATTTTGATTACATTGACATCCAGACCATCCTTTCCGCATATTTTTACAATATTTTTTTTTGACAAAAATTTTTCAAAATAAGAAAGGGGTTAACCTATGCTTTTTGAGATCCAGAAAAACGAAGTGTCAGAAATGTTGAAGAATGATATATATTCTGAAAGGGGAGACAAAAACATGCACCGCTTCTAAAGTTTGAGCTAAATCGAACAACGCGTCTAGAAATGGCAGCATATTTACTGGATATTTTTGTTTTATATGGAAAAATGGCGATTTTCGATGTTTTTATGATTTATGGCCAGTTTCGTGCAGTAATCTTCTAATTTTGACTAATTTTGATTACATTGACATCCAGACCATCCTTTCCGCATATTTTTACAATATTTTTTTTTGACAAAAATTTTTCAAAATAAGAAAGGGGTTAACCTATGCTTTTTGAGATCCAGAAAAACGAAGTGTCAGAAATGTTGAAGAATGATATATATTCTGAAAGGGGAGACAAAAACATGCACCGCTACTAAAGTTTGAGCTAAATCGAACAACGCGTCTAGAAATGGCAGCATATTTACTGGATATTTTTGTTTTATATGGAAAAATGGCGATTGTCGATGTTTTTATGATTTATGGCCAGTTTCGTGCAGTAATCTTCTAATTTTGACTAATTTTGATTACATTGACATCCAGACCATCCTTTCCGCATATTTTTACAATATTTTTTTTTGACAAAAATTTTTCAAAATAAGAAAGGGGTTAACCTATGCTTTTTGAGATCCAGAAAAACGAAGTGTCAGAAATGTTGAGAATGATATATATTCTGAAAGGGGAGACAAAAACATGCACCGCTACTAAAGTTTGAGCTAAATCGAACAACGCGTCTAGAAATGGCAGCATATTTACTGGATATTTTTGTTTTATATGGAAAAATGGCGATTGTCGATGTTTTTATGATTTATGGCCAGTTTCGTGCAGTAATCTTCTAATTTTGACTAATTTTGATTACATTGACATCCAGACCATCCTTTCCGCATATTTTTACAATATTTTTTTTTGACAAAAATTTTTCAAAATAAGAAAGGGGTTAACCTATGCTTTTTGAGATCCAGAAAAACGAAGTGTCAGAAATGTTGAAGAATGATATATATTCTGAAAGGGGAGACAAAAACATGCACCGCTACTAAAGTTTGAGCTAAATCGAACAACGCGTCTAGAAATGGCAGCATATTTACTGGATATTTTTGTTTTATATGGAAAAATGGCGATTGTCGATGTTTTTATGATTTATGGCCAGTTTCGTGCAGTAATCTTCTAATTTTGACTAATTTTGATTACATTGACATCCAGACCATCCTTTCCGCATATTTTTACAATATTTTTTTTTGACAAAAATTTTTCAAAATAAGATAGGGGTTAACCTATGCTTTTTGAGATCCAGAAAAACGAAGTGTCAGAAATGTTGAAGAATGATATATATTCTGAAAGGGGAGACAAAAACATGCACCGCTTCTAAAGTTTGAGCTAAATCGAACAACGCGTCTAGAAATGGCAGCATATTTACTGGATATTTTTGTTTTATATGGAAAAATGGCGATTTTCGATGTTTTTATGATTTATGGCCAGTTTCGTGCAGTAATCTTCTAATTTTGACTAATTTTGATTACATTGACATCCTTTCCGCATATTTTTACAATATTTTTTTTTGACAAAAATTTTTCAAAATAAGAAAGGGGTTAACCTATGCTTTTTGAGATCCAGAAAAACGAAGTGTCAGAAATGTTGAAGAATGATATATATTCTGAAAGGGGAGACAAAAACATGCACCGCTACTAAAGTTTGAGCTAAATCGAACAACGCGTCTAGAAATGGCAGCATATTTACTGGATATTTTTGTTTTATATGGAAAAATGGCGATTGTCGATGTTTTTATGATTTATGGCCAGTTTCGTGCAGTAATCTTCTAATTTTGACTAATTTTGATTACATTGACATCCAGACCATCCTTTCCGCATATTTTTACAATATTTTTTTTTGACAAAAATTTTTCAAAATAAGAAAGGGGTTAACCTATGCTTTTTGAGATCCAGAAAAACGAAGTGTCAGAAATGTTGAAGAATGATATATATTCTGAAAGGGGAGACAAAAACATGCACCGCTACTAAAGTTTGAGCTAAATCGAACAACGCGTCTAGAAATGGCAGCATATTTACTGGATATTTTTGTTTTATATGGAAAAATGGCGATTGTCGATGTTTTTATGATTTATGGCCAGTTTCGTGCAGTAATCTTCTAATTTTGACTAATTTTGATTACATTGACATCCAGACCATCCTTTCCGCATATTTTTACAATATTTTTTTTTGACAAAAATTTTTCAAAATAAGAAAGGGGTTAACCTATGCTTTTTGAGATCCAGAAAAACGAAGTGTCAGAAATGTTGAAGAATGATATATATTCTGAAAGGGGAGACAAAAACATGCACCGCTACTAAAGTTTGAGCTAAATCGAACAACGCGTCTAGAAATGGCAGCATATTTACTGGATATTTTTGTTTTATATGGAAAAATGGCGATTGTCGATGTTTTTATGATTTATGGCCAGTTTCGTGCAGTAATCTTCTAATTTTGACTAATTTTGATTACATTGACATCCAGACCATCCTTTCCGCATATTTTTACAATATTTTTTTTTGACAAAAATTTTTCAAAATAAGAAAGGGGTTAACCTATGCTTTTTGAGATCCAGAAAAACGAAGTGTCAGAAATGTTGAAGAATGATATATATTCTGAAAGGGGAGACAAAAACATGCACCGCTACTAAAGTTTGAGCTAAATCGAACAACGCGTCTAGAAATGGCAGCATATTTACTGGATATTTTTGTTTTATATGGAAAAATGGCGATTGTCGATGTTTTTATGATTTATGGCCAGTTTCGTGCAGTAATCTTCTAATTTTGACTAATTTTGATTACATTGACATCCAGACCATCCTTTCCGCATATTTTTACAATATTTTTTTTTGACAAAAATTTTTCAAAATAAGAAAGGGGTTAACCTATGCTTTTTGAGATCCAGAAAAACGAAGTGTCAGAAATGTTGAAGAATGATATATATTCTGAAAGGGGAGACAAAAACATGCACCGCTACTAAAGTTTGAGCTAAATCGAACAACGCGTCTAGAAATGGCAGCATATTTACTGGATATTTTTGTTTTATATGGAAAAATGGCGATTGTCGATGTTTTTATGATTTATGGCCAGTTTCGTGCAGTAATCTTCTAATTTTGACTAATTTTGATTACATTGACATCCAGACCATCCTTTCCGCATATTTTTACAATATTTTTTTTTGACAAAAATTTTTCAAAATAAGAAAGGGGTTAACCTATGCTTTTTGAGATCCAGAAAAACGAAGTGTCAGAAATGTTGAAGAATGATATATATTCTGAAAGGGGAGACAAAAACATGCACCGCTACTAAAGTTTGAGCTAAATCGAACAACGCGTCCAGAAATGGCAGCATATTTACTGGATATTTTTGTTTTATATGGAAAAATGGCGATTGTCGATGTTTTTATGATTTATGGCCAGTTTCGTGCAGTAATCTTCTAATTTTGACTAATTTTGATTACATTGACATCCAGACCATCCTTTCCGCATATTTTTACAATATTTTTTTTTGACAAAAATTTTTCAAAATAAGAAAGGGGTTAACCTATGCTTTTTGAGATCCAGAAAAACGAAGTGTCAGAAATGTTGAAGAATGATATATATTCTGAAAGGGGAGACCAAAACATGCACCGCTACTAAAGTTTGAGCTAAATTGAACAACGCGTCTAGAAATGGCAGCATATTTACTGGATATTTTTGTTTTATATGGAAAAATGGCGATTTTCGATGTTTTTATGATTTATGGCCAGTTTCGTGCAGTAATCTTCTAATTTTGACTAATTTTGATTACATTGACATCCAGACCATCCTTTCCGCATATTTTTACAATATTTTTTTTTGACAAAAATTTTTCAAAATAAGAAAGGGGTTAACCTATGCTTTTTGAGATCCAGAAAAACGAAGTGTCAGAAATGTTGAAGAATGATATATATTCTGAAAGGGGAGACCAAAACATGCACCGCTACTAAAGTTTGAGCTAAATTGAACAACGCGTCTAGAAATGGCAGCATATTTACTGGATATTTTTGTTTTATATGGAAAAATGGCGATTGTCGATGTTTTTATGATTTATGGCCAGTTTCGTGCAGTAATCTTCTAATTTTGACTAATTTTGATTACATTGACATCCAGACCATCCTTTCCGCATATTTTTACAATATTTTTTTTTGACAAAAATTTTTCAAAATAAGAAAGGGGTTAACCTATGCTTTTTGAGATCCAGAAAAACGAAGTGTCAGAAATGTTGAAGAATGATATATATTCTGAAAGGGGAGACAAAAACATGCACCGCTTCTAAAGTTTGAGCTAAATCGAACAACGCGTCTAGAAATGGCAGCATATTTACTGGATATTTTTGTTTTATATGGAAAAATGGCGATTTTCGATGTTTTTATGATTTATGGCCAGTTTCGTGCAGTAATCTTCTAATTTTGACTAATTTTGATTACATTGACATCCAGACCATCCTTTCCGCATATTTTTACAATATTTTTTTTTGACAAAAATTTTTCAAAATAAGAAAGGGGTTAACCTATGCTTTTTGAGATCCAGAAAAACGAAGTGTCAGAAATGTTGAAGAATGATATATATTCTGAAAGGGGAGACCAAAACATGCACCGCTACTAAAGTTTGAGCTAAATTGAACAACGCGTCTAGAAATGGCAGCATATTTACTGGATATTTTTGTTTTATATGGAAAAATGGCGATTGTCGATGTTTTTATGATTTATGGCCAGTTTCGTGCAGTAATCTTCTAATTTTGACTAATTTTGATTACATTGACATCCAGACCATCCTTTCCGCATATTTTTACAATATTTTTTTTTGACAAAAATTTTTCAAAATAAGAAAGGGGTTAACCTATGCTTTTTGAGATCCAGAAAAACGAAGTGTCAGAAATGTTGAAGAATGATATATATTCTGAAAGGGGAGACAAAAACATGCACCGCTTCTAAAGTTTGAGCTAAATCGAACAACGCGTCTAGAAATGGCAGCATATTTACTGGATATTTTTGTTTTATATGGAAAAATGGCGATTTTCGATGTTTTTATGATTTATGGCCAGTTTCGTGCAGTAATCTTCTAATTTTGACTAATTTTGATTACATTGACATCCAGACCATCCTTTCCGCATATTTTTACAATATTTTTTTTTGACAAAAATTTTTCAAAATAAGAAAGGGGTTAACCTATGCTTTTTGAGATCCAGAAAAACGAAGTGTCAGAAATGTTGAAGAATGATATATATTCTGAAAGGGGAGACAAAAACATGCACCGCTTCTAAAGTTTGAGCTAAATCGAACAACGCGTCTAGAAATGGCAGCATATTTACTGGATATTTTTGTTTTATATGGAAAAATGGCGATTTTCGATGTTTTTATGATTTATGGCCAGTTTCGTGCAGTAATCTTCTAATTTTGACTAATTTTGATTACATTGACATCCAGACCATCCTTTCCGCATATTTTTACAATATTTTTTTTTGACAAAAATTTTTCAAAATAAGAAAGGGGTTAACCTATGCTTTTTGAGATCCAGAAAAACGAAGTGTCAGAAATGTTGAAGAATGATATATATTCTGAAAGGGGAGACAAAAACATGCACCGCTTCTAAAGTTTGAGCTAAATCGAACAACGCGTCTAGAAATGGCAGCATATTTACTGGATATTTTTGTTTTATATGGAAAAATGGCGATTTTCGATGTTTTTATGATTTATGGCCAGTTTCGTGCAGTAATCTTCTAATTTTGACTAATTTTGATTACATTGACATCCAGACCATCCTTTCCGCATATTTTTACAATATTTTTTTTTGACAAAAATTTTTCAAAATAAGAAAGGGGTTAACCTATGCTTTTTGAGATCCAGAAAAACGAAGTGTCAGAAATGTTGAAGAATGATATATATTCTGAAAGGGGAGACCAAAACATGCACCGCTACTAAAGTTTGAGCTAAATTGAACAACGCGTCTAGAAATGGCAGCATATTTACTGGATATTTTTGTTTTATATGGAAAAATGGCGATTGTCGATGTTTTTATGATTTATGGCCAGTTTCGTGCAGTAATCTTTTTAATTTTGACTAATTTTGATTACATTGACATCCAGACCATCCTTTCCGCATATTTTTACAATATTTTTTTTTGACAAAAATTTTTAAAAATAAGAAAGGGGTTAACCTATGCTTTTTGAGATCCAGAAAAACGAAGTGTCAGAAATGTTGAAGAATGATATATATTCTGAAAGGGGAGACAAAAACATGCACCGCTTCTAAAGTTTGAGCTAAATCGAACAACGCGTCTAGAAATGGCAGCATATTTACTGGATATTTTTGTTTTATATGGAAAAATGGCGATTTTCGATGTTTTTATGATTTATGGCCAGTTTCGTGCAGTAATCTTCTAATTTTGACTAATTTTGATTACATTGACATCCAGACCATCCTTTCCGCATATTTTTACAATATTTTTTTTTGACAAAAATTTTTCAAAATAAGAAAGGGGTTAACCTATGCTTTTTGAGATCCAGAAAAACGAAGTGTCAGAAATGTTGAAGAATGATATATATTCTGAAAGGGGAGACAAAAACATGCACCGCTTCTAAAGTTTGAGCTAAATCGAACAACGCGTCTAGAAATGGCAGCATATTTACTGGATATTTTTGTTTTATATGGAAAAATGGCGATTTTCGATGTTTTTATGATTTATGGCCAGTTTCGTGCAGTAATCTTCTAATTTTGACTAATTTTGATTACATTGACATCCAGACCATCCTTTCCGCATATTTTTACAATATTTTTTTTTGGCAAAAATTTTTCAAAATAAGAAAGGGGTTAACCTATGCTTTTTGAGATCCAGAAAAACGAAGTGTCAGAAATGTTGAAGAATGATATATATTCTGAAAGGGGAGACAAAAACATGCACCGCTTCTAAAGTTTGAGCTAAATCGAACAACGCGTCTAGAAATGGCAGCATATTTACTGGATATTTTTGTTTTATATGGAAAAATGGCGATTTTCGATGTTTTTATGATTTATGGCCAGTTTCGTGCAGTAATCTTCTAATTTTGACTAATTTTGATTACATTGACATCCAGACCATCCTTTCCGCATATTTTTACAATATTTTTTTTTGACAAAAATTTTTCAAAATAAGAAAGGGGTTAACCTATGCTTTTTGAGATCCAGAAAAACGAAGTGTCAGAAATGTTGAAGAATGATATATATTCTGAAAGGGGAGACAAAAACATGCACCGCTTCTAAAGTTTGAGCTAAATCGAACAACGCGTCTAGAAATGGCAGCATATTTACTGGATATTTTTGTTTTATATGGAAAAATGGCGATTTTCGATGTTTTTATGATTTATGGCCAGTTTCGTGCAGTAATCTTCTAATTTTGACTAATTTTGATTACATTGACATCCAGACCATCCTTTCCGCATATTTTTACAATATTTTTTTTTGACAAAAATTTTTCAAAATAAGAAAGGGGTTAACCTATGCTTTTTGAGATCCAGAAAAACGAAGTGTCAGAAATGTTGAAGAATGATATATATTCTGAAAGGGGAGACAAAAACATGCACCGCTTCTAAAGTTTGAGCTAAATCGAACAACGCGTCTAGAAATGGCAGCATATTTACTGGATATTTTTGTTTTATATGGAAAAATGGCGATTTTCGATGTTTTTATGATTTATGGCCAGTTTCGTGCAGTAATCTTCTAATTTTGACTAATTTTGATTACATTGACATCCAGACCATCCTTTCCGCATATTTTTACAATATTTTTTTTTGACAAAAATTTTTCAAAATAAGAAAGGGGTTAACCTATGCTTTTTGAGATCCAGAAAAACGAAGTGTCAGAAATGTTGAAGAATGATATATATTCTGAAAGGGGAGACAAAAACATGCACCGCTTCTAAAGTTTGAGCTAAATCGAACAACGCGTCTAGAAATGGCAGCATATTTACTGGATATTTTTGTTTTATATGGAAAAATGGCGATTTTCGATGTTTTTATGATTTATGGCCAGTTTCGTGCAGTAATCTTCTAATTTTGACTAATTTTGATTACATTGACATCCAGACCATCCTTTCCGCATATTTTTACAATATTTTTTTTTGACAAAAATTTTTCAAAATAAGAAAGGGGTTAACCTATGCTTTTTGAGATCCAGAAAAACGAAGTGTCAGAAATGTTGAAGAATGATATATATTCTGAAAGGGGAGACAAAAACATGCACCGCTACTAAAGTTTGAGCTAAATCGAACAACGCGTCTAGAAATGGCAGCATATTTACTGGATATTTTTGTTTTATATGGAAAAATGGCGATTGTCGATGTTTTTATGATTTATGGCCAGTTTCGTGCAGTAATCTTCTAATTTTGACTAATTTTGATTACATTGACATCCAGACCATCCTTTCCGCATATTTTTACAATATTTTTTTTTGACAAAAATTTTTCAAAATAAGAAAGGGGTTAACCTATGCTTTTTGAGATCCAGAAAAACGAAGTGTCAGAAATGTTGAAGAATGATATATATTCTGAAAGGGGAGACAAAAACATGCACCGCTTCTAAAGTTTGAGCTAAATCGAACAACGCGTCTAGAAATGGCAGCATATTTACTGGATATTTTTGTTTTATATGGAAAAATGGCGATTTTCGATGTTTTTATGATTTATGGCCAGTTTCGTGCAGTAATCTTCTAATTTTGACTAATTTTGATTACATTGACATCCAGACCATCCTTTCCGCATATTTTTACAATATTTTTTTTTGACAAAAATTTTTCAAAATAAGAAAGGGGTTAACCTATGCTTTTTGAGATCCAGAAAAACGAAGTGTCAGAAATGTTGAAGAATGATATATATTCTGAAAGGGGAGACAAAAACATGCACCGCTTCTAAAGTTTGAGCTAAATCGAACAACGCGTCTAGAAATGGCAGCATATTTACTGGATATTTTTGTTTTATATGGAAAAATGGCGATTTTCGATGTTTTTATGATTTATGGCCAGTTTCGTGCAGTAATCTTCTAATTTTGACTAATTTTGATTACATTGACATCCAGACCATCCTTTCCGCATATTTTTACAATATTTTTTTTTGACAAAAATTTTTCAAAATAAGAAAGGGGTTAACCTATGCTTTTTGAGATCCAGAAAAACGAAGTGTCAGAAATGTTGAAGAATGATATATATTCTGAAAGGGGAGACAAAAACATGCACCGCTTCTAAAGTTTGAGCTAAATCGAACAACGCGTCTAGAAATGGCAGCATATTTACTGGATATTTTTGTTTTATATGGAAAAATGGCGATTTTCGATGTTTTTATGATTTATGGCCAGTTTCGTGCAGTAATCTTCTAATTTTGACTAATTTTGATTACATTGACATCCAGACCATCCTTTCCGCATATTTTTACAATATTTTTTTTTGACAAAAATTTTTCAAAATAAGAAAGGGGTTAACCTATGCTTTTTGAGATCCAGAAAAACGAAGTGTCAGAAATGTTGAAGAATGATATATATTCTGAAAGGGGAGACCAAAACATGCACCGCTACTAAAGTTTGAGCTAAATTGAACAACGCGTCTAGAAATGGCAGCATATTTACTGGATATTTTTGTTTTATATGGAAAAATGGCGATTGTCGATGTTTTTATGATTTATGGCCAGTTTCGTGCAGTAATCTTTTTAATTTTGACTAATTTTGATTACATTGACATCCAGACCATCCTTTCCGCATATTTTTACAATATTTTTTTTTGACAAAAATTTTTAAAAATAAGAAAGGGGTTAACCTATGCTTTTTGAGATCCAGAAAAACGAAGTGTCAGAAATGTTGAAGAATGATATATATTCTGAAAGGGGAGACAAAAACATGCACCGCTTCTAAAGTTTGAGCTAAATCGAACAACGCGTCTAGAAATGGCAGCATATTTACTGGATATTTTTGTTTTATATGGAAAAATGGCGATTGTCGATGTTTTTATGATTTATGGCCAGTTTCGTGCAGTAATCTTCTAATTTTGACTAATTTTGATTACATTGACATCCAGACCATCCTTTCCGCATATTTTTACAATATTTTTTTTTGACAAAAATTTTTCAAAATAAGAAAGGGGTTAACCTATGCTTTTTGAGATCCAGAAAAACGAAGTGTCAGAAATGTTGAAGAATGATATATATTCTGAAAGGGGAGACAAAAACATGCACCGCTACTAAAGTTTGAGCTAAATCGAACAACGCGTCTAGAAATGGCAGCATATTTACTGGATATTTTTGTTTTATATGGAAAAATGGCGATTGTCGATGTTTTTATGATTTATGGCCAGTTTCGTGCAGTAATCTTCTAATTTTGACTAATTTTGATTACATTGACATCCAGACCATCCTTTCCGCATATTTTTACAATATTTTTTTTTGACAAAAATTTTTCAAAATAAGAAAGGGGTTAACCTATGCTTTTTGAGATCCAGAAAAACGAAGTGTCAGAAATGTTGAAGAATGATATATATTCTGAAAGGGGAGACAAAAACATGCACCGCTACTAAAGTTTGAGCTAAATCGAACAACGCGTCTAGAAATGGCAGCATATTTACTGGATATTTTTGTTTTATATGGAAAAATGGCGATTGTCGATGTTTTTATGATTTATGGCCAGTTTCGTGCAGTAATCTTCTAATTTTGACTAATTTTGATTACATTGACATCCAGACCATCCTTTCCGCATATTTTTACAATATTTTTTTTTGACAAAAATTTTTCAAAATAAGAAAGGGGTTAACCTATGCTTTTTGAGATCCAGAAAAACGAAGTGTCAGAAATGTTGAAGAATGATATATATTCTGAAAGGGGAGACCAAAACATGCACCGCTACTAAAGTTTGAGCTAAATCGAACAACGCGTCTAGAAATGGCAGCATATTTACTGGATATTTTTGTTTTATATGGAAAAATGGCGATTTTCGATGTTTTTATGATTTATGGCCAGTTTCGTGCAGTAATCTTCTAATTTTGACTAATTTTGATTACATTGACATCCAGACCATCCTTTCCGCATATTTTTACAATATTTTTTTTTGACAAAAATTTTTCAAAATAAGAAAGGGGTTAACCTATGCTTTTTGAGATCCAGAAAAACGAAGTGTCAGAAATGTTGAAGAATGATATATATTCTGAAAGGGGAGACAAAAACATGCACCGCTTCTAAAGTTTGAGCTAAATCGAACAACGCGTCTAGAAATGGCAGCATATTTACTGGATATTTTTGTTTTATATGGAAAAATGGCGATTTTCGATGTTTTTATGATTTATGGCCAGTTTCGTGCAGTAATCTTCTAATTTTGACTAATTTTGATTACATTGACATCCAGACCATCCTTTCCGCATATTTTTACAATATTTTTTTTTGACAAAAATTTTTCAAAATAAGAAAGGGGTTAACCTATGCTTTTTGAGATCCAGAAAAACGAAGTGTCAGAAATGTTGAAGAATGATATATATTCTGAAAGGGGAGACAAAAACATGCACCGCTACTAAAGTTTGAGCTAAATCGAACAACGCGTCTAGAAATGGCAGCATATTTACTGGATATTTTTGTTTTATATGGAAAAATGGCGATTTTCGATGTTTTTATGATTTATGGCCAGTTTCGTGCAGTAATCTTCTAATTTTGACTAATTTTGATTACATTGACATCCAGACCATCCTTTCCGCATATTTTTACAATATTTTTTTTTGACAAAAATTTTTCAAAATAAGAAAGGGGTTAACCTATGCTTTTTGAGATCCAGAAAAACGAAGTGTCAGAAATGTTGAAGAATGATATGTATTCTGAAAGGGGAGACAAAAACATGCACCGCTTCTAAAGTTTGAGCTAAATCGAACAACGCGTCTAGAAATGGCAGCATATTTACTGGATATTTTTGTTTTATATGGAAAAATGGCGATTTTCGATGTTTTTATGATTTATGGCCAGTTTCGTGCAGTAATCTTCTAATTTTGACTAATTTTGATTACATTGACATCCAGACCATCCTTTCCGCATATTTTTACAATATTTTTTTTTTGACAAAAATTTTTCAAAATAAGAAAGGGGTTAACCTATGCTTTTTGAGATCCAGAAAAACGAAGTGTCAGAAATGTTGAAGAATGATATATATTCTGAAAGGGGAGACAAAAACATGCACCGCTTCTAAAGTTTGAGCTAAATCGAACAACGCGTCTAGAAATGGCAGCATATTTACTGGATATTTTTGTTTTATATGGAAAAATGGCGATTTTCGATGTTTTTATGATTTATGGCCAGTTTCGTGCAGTAATCTTCTAATTTTGACTAATTTTGATTACATTGACATCCAGACCATCCTTTCCGCATATTTTTACAATATTTTTTTTTGACAAAAATTTTTCAAAATAAGAAAGGGGTTAACCTATGCTTTTTGAGATCCAGAAAAACGAAGTGTCAGAAATGTTGAAGAATGATATATATTCTGAAAGGGGAGACAAAAACATGCACCGCTTCTAAAGTTTGAGCTAAATCGAACAACGCGTCTAGAAATGGCAGCATATTTACTGGATATTTTTGTTTTATATGGAAAAATGGCGATTTTCGATGTTTTTATGATTTATGGCCAGTTTCGTGCAGTAATCTTCTAATTTTGACTAATTTTGATTACATTGACATCCAGACCATCCTTTCCGCATATTTTTACAATATTTTTTTTTGACAAAAATTTTTCAAAATAAGAAAGGGGTTAACCTATGCTTTTTGAGATCCAGAAAAACGAAGTGTCAGAAATGTTGAAGAATGATATATATTCTGAAAGGGGAGACAAAAACATGCACCGCTACTAAAGTTTGAGCTAAATCGAACAACGCGTCTAGAAATGGCAGCATATTTACTGGATATTTTTGTTTTATATGGAAAAATGGCGATTGTCGATGTTTTTATGATTTATGGCCAGTTTCGTGCAGTAATCTTCTAATTTTGACTAATTTTGATTACATTGACATCCAGACCATCCTTTCCGCATATTTTTACAATATTTTTTTTTGACAAAAATTTTTCAAAATAAGAAAGCGGTTAACCTATGCTTTTTGAGATCCAGAAAAACGAAGTGTCAGAAATGTTGAAGAATGATATATATTCTGAAAGGGGAGACAAAAACATGCACCGCTTCTAAAGTTTGAGCTAAATCGAACAACGCGTCTAGAAATGGCAGCATATTTACTGGATATTTTTGTTTTATATGGAAAAATGGCGATTGTCGATGTTTTTATGATTTATGGCCAGTTTCGTGCAGTAATCTTCTAATTTTGACTAATTTTGATTACATTGACATCCAGACCATCCTTTCCGCATATTTTTACAATATTTTTTTTGACAAAAATTTTTCAAAATAAGAAAGGGGTTAACCTATGCTTTTTGAGATCCAGAAAAACGAAGTGTCAGAAATGTTGAAGAATGATATATATTCTGAAAGGGGAGACCAAAACATGCACCGCTACTAAAGTTTGAGCTAAATCGAACAACGCGTCTAGAAATGGCAGCATATTTACTGGATATTTTTGTTTTATATGGAAAAATGGCGATTGTCGATGTTTTTATGATTTATGGCCAGTTTCGTGCAGTAATCTTCTAATTTTGACTAATTTTGATTACATTGACCATCCTTTCCGCATATTTTTACAATATTTTTTTTTGACAAAAATTTTTCAAAATAAGAAAGGGGTTAACCTATGCTTTTTGAGATCCAGAAAAACGAAGTGTCAGAAATGTTGAAGAATGATATATATTCTGAAAGGGGAGACAAAAACATGCACCGCTACTAAAGTTTGAGCTAAATCGAACAACGCGTCTAGAAATGGCAGCATATTTACTGGATATTTTTGTTTTATATGGAAAAATGGCGATTGTCGATGTTTTTATGATTTATGGCCAGTTTCGTGCAGTAATCTTCTAATTTTGACTAATTTTGATTACATTGACATCCAGACCATCCTTTCCGCATATTTTTACAATATTTTTTTTTGACAAAAATTTTTCAAAATAAGAAAGGGGTTAACCTATGCTTTTTGAGATCCAGAAAAACGAAGTGTCAGAAATGTTGAAGAATGATATATATTCTGAAAGGGGAGACAAAAACATGCACGCGTCTAGAAATGGCAGCATATTTACTGGATATTTTTGTTTTATATGGAAAAATGGCGATTGTCGATGTTTTTATGATTTATGGCCAGTTTCGTGCAGTAATCTTCTAATTTTGACTAATTTTGATTACATTGACATCCAGACCATCCTTTCCGCATATTTTTACAATATTTTTTTTTTGACAAAAATTTTTCAAAATAAGAAAGGGGTTAACCTATGCTTTTTGAGATCCAGAAAAACGAAGTGTCAGAAATGTTGAAGAATGATATATATTCTGAAAGGGGAGACAAAAACATGCACCGCTACTAAAGTTTGAGCTAAATCGAACAACGCGTCTAGAAATGGCAGCATATTTACTGGATATTTTTGTTTTATATGGAAAAATGGCGATTGTCGATGTTTTTATGATTTATGGCCGGTTTCGTGCAGTAATCTTCTAATTTTGACTAATTTTGATTACATTGACATCCAGACCATCCTTTCCGCATATTTTTACAATATTTTTTTTTGACAAAAATTTTTCAAAATAAGAAAGGGGTTAACCTATGCTTTTTGAGATCCAGAAAAACGAAGTGTCAGAAATGTTGAAGAATGATATATATTCTGAAAGGGGAGACAAAAACATGCACCGCTACTAAAGTTTGAGCTAAATCGAACAACGCGTCTAGAAATGGCAGCATATTTACTGGATATTTTTGTTTTATATGGAAAAATGGCGATTTTCGATGTTTTTATGATTTATGGCCAGTTTCGTGCAGTAATCTTCTAATTTTGACTAATTTTGATTACATTGACATCCAGACCATCCTTTCCGCATATTTTTACAATATTTTTTTTTGACAAAAATTTTTCAAAATAAGAAAGGGGTTAACCTATGCTTTTTGAGATCCAGAAAAACGAAGTGTCAGAAATGTTGAAGAATGATATATATTCTGAAAGGGGAGACAAAAACATGCACCGCTACTAAAGTTTGAGCTAAATCGAACAACGCGTCTAGAAATGGCAGCATATTTACTGGATATTTTTGTTTTATATGGAAAAATGGCGATTGTCGATGTTTTTATGATTTATGGCCAGTTTCGTGCAGTAATCTTCTAATTTTGACTAATTTTGATTACATTGACATCCAGACCATCCTTTCCGCATATTTTTACAATATTTTTTTTTGACAAAAATTTTTCAAAATAAGAAAGGGGTTAACCTATGCTTTTTGAGATCCAGAAAAACGAAGTGTCAGAAATGTTGAAGAATGATATATATTCTGAAAGGGGAGACAAAAACATGCACCGCTACTAAAGTTTGAGCTAAATCGAACAACGCGTCTAGAAATGGCAGCATATTTACTGGATATTTTTGTTTTATATGGAAAAATGGCGATTTTCGATGTTTTTATGATTTATGGCCAGTTTCGTGCAGTAATCTTCTAATTTTGACTAATTTTGATTACATT